>PVNU02004029.1:0-27405 GCA_003013855.2 Liriodendron chinense | reverse complement strand
TGAGTGGGGCTTCTGTAGCTGTGGGGATAGCATCCCAGTCACAGCAAGAGGAGAGGAATAGAAAGAAAAGAAAAGAAGAAGAAGAAGAAGAAAGAGAAAGAAGAAAGAAAGAGAAGAAAAGAAAAGAAGAAAAGAAAGAAAGAAGAAAAGAGAAAGGAAAGAGAAGAAGAAGAAAAAAAAAAAGAAAAGAAGAAAGAAGAAAAAGAGAAAGAAAGAAAGAAAAGAAAAAAAGAGAGAAGAAGAGAAAGGAAGGAGAGAAAGAAAGAAAGAAGAAAGAAGAGTGAAGGAAGAGAAAGAAGAAAGAAAGAAGAAAGAAAAAGAAAGAAGAAGAAAAGATTTCCTCTCTACGCCGAGTCGACTCGCTGAGTCAACTCAGATTCAAGTTGGGACTTGTTTGGAGCTTAGGAATCATCAAACTGTGAGTGATTCATCTCACGTAACTTTCTATGTTAATGTTCTTTAGTGTTCTTCTTTGTTTACGTTCAATTTATAAAGACTCCTTCTCCAGTTAGGAATCTAGGTATACTTTTATACATTCTTTCTTATCATGGAATCCTAGGTAAGGGATCCACTCATCTCCTATTTTTATGTCCTTAAAGGCTCACCTACTAATTATACTTATTGAGTTAATTGTCTCAACTTTTCCTTTTTAATACAGTGTCAGAATTCTACACAATTTGATTCAGTATCTCTTACATATGATGCCATCAACATTCAACCCTAAATACATGTAGTATTCTTAAGATTTCACATGATATTATTTTTAAATTTAATGATCGATAACAACGTAAATCTAAATAACATGCAATACATAACTCTTGGAATAACCTTAGCCAATCGTCAACGAACTAAACTTTATACGACGACCTTCTCAAAATCCCTCAATCAACAATAACCAAAATTAGATAAAGAATTATCTGAATGAAGATAACACATGCATGGCGTGATTGGAATTGAGTTGATATGCATTGTATGCTTGAAGAATGCTTCCATAACTCATGACATATATATATATTTATACACTGCGACAGAACAGGAGCATGGTTGATTTGACTCCTGGCGTGCATGGTTGATTTGTCGCCTCGCTGTACCGGTTAGGTGAGCATGGTTAATTTGCGATAGGTTCCTAATGTTCAGTGGCAGCGAGTTCTGGTCGTTTCACTTATTGAGCATGGTTGATTTGCTCGGTTGGATCAGTGGTGCATGGTTGATTTTCCCACTGGCGTGCATGGTTGATTTGCCCACTGGCGTGCATGGTTGATTTGCGGCCTCGTTGTACCGGTTAGGTGAGCATAGTTGATTTGCGACAGGTTCCTAATGTTCAGTGGCAGCGAGTTCCTAGACGTTTATTGCTCTCACACGTATCATGACATATATGACATCATAATAATCATGTTCCATTTATAATAAATCATAAAGTGTATCAATCACAACCTTATCCTCGTCTATTTCATACAATTATATCCGTCGATGATCCACGTCCTATCTTTTATTAACTGGAATATTACCTGTGATGAAAAATGAACCTCACTGGGCTTTTAGCTCTCCAAATCACCACAGTTCTTGCAAGTTTTCAGGAAGGTCAAGACATAGGCAAATGAGAGTATTCAGGGGTCTCGAGCGTCAATCGTGCCAGATTTGTTTTATTTTGTAAAATTTCATTGTGATAAGACATTAGTAGAAAGAAATTTTATATTGGGGATTTATTTTAGATATATAATGTGTGGGATAGAATCTCAAGGAATCTATGCTCGAATTTTCAATTCACACTCTGGAACTCGGGCTTGGGGTTGTTGTACTCGTGGTTCCGAATTTCAGGGCATGACAGATTGGGTCGGGGTCGTGCATAAGGATTTGGGGCTTGACTTGACCCAACCGGGGGTTGCTGCATTGCGTTACGACTTTTGCGTTCCAACTCCTGCTCCTCGAGTCGCAGTTGTAGGAGGTGGTTGGACTCGCTCTCCAATAGGTCATTTTCCTTTGGTTTGAGGAACCTCTTGTTCCATTGTAATGTAGTTGCCTCGGGATGGAGGATATGTTCGCGTAGGAACTCTCGTAAGCCGAGTTTCAGCGTGATTGGCGTCTTGTAGTGCATCTCTTACGGTCCATATCTGTTGCATATGTACTTGATCCCGTATATTGAACCGTAAACCACCGACAAACCTGGCAGTCCTCTGAGCCTCTGTCTCAGTCAAATCGTTACGAGAGGCTAGCTGATGGAATTCCGCGGCATACTCTTCAACGATACGGGTTGCCCATGACGACAATCCTGATACTTCTGGAATAATATCTGTTCATAATCACGAGGAAGGAAATGTTCCCGAATAAGTCTTCGCATTCGAGGCCATGATTGGATGGGTAATTTGTTTTGTCGGGTGTGAGAGAGTCTGGAATTGCTCCCACTATGCCGCAAGCACCCAATTTCAATTGTATGCAACAAGTTTAAACCCCTCCGATCTTCCGGGACCCTCCATATGATCAAAAAACTTTTTTACTTCCGCAAGCCAATCGAGGAATTCCTCAATTCTCAGCATACCATTAAAAGAAGGGAGTTCTCCCTTACCTCTATATCGATGGTCCATCACGATCCCCACGGTTAAAACCACGCGCCTGAGGCCGTGCAAGGATCTACTTCGATCTCATCGTCACTGCCACCCGGAGATGCATAACCATGCTGTCGAATAACGGCTAGAAGGGCTGGACGAATCGCTGGATTTTCCCCAACAGCCATGGGGGTGTGGTTGGGTAACTGCTGGAACTTGTTGCGGCGTTAATGCAGCCACGAGTTGATTAATGGATTCCCGCAGTCCTTGCATTGAGGTCTCCATCGATCTTTGGAGAAGCTCTACCTTCTCTGCTAGAAACACAACTCCCTGATCACCACCAGTGGGGTTGTTGCCTCGATTGTCGCTAGAAGCCATCACCCGAGGGAAAGCCTCGCTTTGATACCAACTTGGTGCAAGCCGTAGGCGGGGCGAAATCGATCACCGTCTCTCTCATAAATAACTGATCCGAATCCACGAATCTATCGAGTAAACAACTCGATCTTCCTTGAGCATTCAAGGGGCACCTTGAAAGCACGAGCCAAAACTAGAAGAACTCTGGAAAATTGTATTAAAATATGCAAATCTCCTCTAAATCGAAAAATAACACCATACTTATACTAACTAAACCTAAGTTTCGCAGCCTAGGAGTCCTAATTGCAAAAGAAAATAATATCAATTCCTAAAACGAGAAGGAAATTAAAAATAGAAAGTCGCGAGAAAATCCTGGACGTTGGTCGACCGTGTCGCATGACCAGTCTGAGTTGGTCCAAAGAGTTTCAGAAACTCTCTGGACAAGTTGCGACCTGTCCACGACCGGTCGGACGACCGGTCGGATGACCGGTCTGAGATAATTGTTCAGACGTGCGACCGGTCGGACGACCGGTCGAAAATTGGCAAAATTGGTCCAGAGAGTTTGGACCATTTTCCAGTTGGGCTAGACCTGTCTGGCTCGGACAACCGATCGATAGAGCCCATCCGCTCTCGCGATCTTCAATCCTTTCAAAGTGGTCTTCCGCTGGTCCTTCCTTTGGTCCATCCTTATCATGTAGAGATCTGTCATGCCCTCTACATCACATATGTATATAGCTCTTGGACCTGTGATGATTAATTGATGATGTAATGAAAATTGGGATGTCCAGTATGGGTGCACATGGAACTAGTTAGTTCGGTTCGGTTTGGTCTAGTTCTAAAGCGCACCGGTTTTAGTTCCGAAAATCAAAGAACTGGTTAGTTCGATCGGTTCGATTGTCAGTTTGGGGTCGTTCTGTGGAACCGAACCGGATTGTAAATTGGATCGCGGAACCGGAGCACATAACCGAACCGTGGAACTGAACCCTGGAACCGAACCCTGGGTGTTTAACACCCACTATTTCATGCCAAGTAGTCCACTTAAAACTTAGATTTATCTGTTTCTTTTTTTAATGTGGCCCACCTAAACATTGCCTGACAATGAAGATGGATGGTGTAGATCTAATAAACACATCAAGGTATGCATATGGTGGGCCCTGAGGTATGGATGGGTTAGATTATAAAAAAATCATACAATTGAGCTAGATTATAAAAACAAACCATGCAATTGGGCTAGATTATAAAAAGCCCAGAACCATAGAACCAAACCAGTTTTTTATGGTCCGGTTCCAAATCAATTCTAAGGTGTAAACGGTTCGGTTTCAGTTTTGATTTTCTTGGAACTGTTGGGAACGAGTTGGTTCTAGTTCCACCCTAGAACGGGACCCAACCAAACCGTGTCCATTTTGCAAATTTATTATTATGGGAAGTCCATTCAAAGGATTGGATTAATGACATACACACTACTTAAATTATGGATATGTATCCCACATAGTTGACTCGATCCAGTCCTTCATTTGTCTTTCAACAAAGGAGCATTTGTGCTTCTTAAAAACATGTTAGATGTCGATTTCTACTCTCATAAGAGATAATTCTTCCTACTTGACGCTTGACTTTTTAACATTTATATGAAAATGGAAATATTGCTGAATTCCATAAGTTTCCTTTTAAGAAGGATTTCATTTGAGTTTTTTATGTCTGCACTTTATTCCCTCTATCCAAACATGTCAATAACTCCAATGTAATTGAGTAAAAAGAGAACCATTTTACAGCAAATATGTGAAATTAATTTCATTTTAGCTCCACATATACAACTTTGATACCGGATTCTTCCATCTCTCCGGTATCTCACCATATACTATATTTCTGAAATAGGTTTACAACCATAAAGATGCAATCTGTACATACTATTAGTGTGGTGATTAGCGAGTGACTTTAGAGATAAGCAATGTACTAACACAATCATCCCAAAATCACTGTTTTTATAGATGAGCACAAAATCTATTTTTCTCCAAACTCAGGATGTTCGAACCCCTTACCTATCGGTTGAAATAGACAAGCCAGGCCCATGAGGCCTACGACGCCCGAAAAACAAGGACCACCAAAAAAGAAAAAAGCTGAGCACTTACTGATTGAAAATATACTGCCTATTACTCACTCGATCGATCCCATATAAACCTCTTCATGTTTCCTTACTGCCGTTGGCCAATAGACCATGAATTTGGATTTACCTATAAATCATCATGTATATATCAACATATAATCCTATGATACGTAAGATTTAACTAAGCATTAATGCAATAAGCAAAACAAGAATAAATGAGTTGTTATCAAACAACAAACTCTCTTAAGTGTCCGTTTGGATGCAGTATCAAGTTGAATCGCAATTACTAGTATGATAAAGTGGAAATAAGTGCAAATTGAGATTTCCGCAGAATTTATATTAATTAAGAAACTGGGATCCAAATTGCAATTTCATTAATTTCAAGTTGGGACTTACAAGAAAGATATATAAGTGCAATTCAAGGGCTACTTCGGCATTATGCATGCTAGCAATCATCACAATTTTTTTTTCTATTTCCAATTGATTTAGTTGAGCATTCTCCGTTGAAATTGATTGTGCTTGCTGACAGTCGACTAAGATAGAAAGGATGTTATTATGGGACTAAAACCTCCTTAATTATAACACCATGAAATTGGGCCATTAAACATAAAATAAGCAATCTGAGCCTTCCATCAATCCATGAACATCCTCAGGCTTTACTCTCAATCCACTCAAGAACAAACACTACTTTGCCAAGTCTCATCATTGAAGGATTTTTTTTTCTTTCTTTCTTTCTTTGGTATAAGGCCAGAGCTCACCACCTGTAACTGTGTTTATAGATGGGGAAATAATATAGCGGAAAGAGCGGGCACCCACAACAAGGCTGGGCCTCAACTCAAGATAACCACAAAATATATACCTGATGGAAATTCCCAAAAGGGCCCACAAACAAAATAGCCCAACCTTACACCTGCACCTCCCAGCATCACCCAATGCCCACTGACCTTGGGGAGCAGAATCCCAACCCCGGCCCTCACGGAGCCAATTCCCGCAATATCCACAGAGAGCAGACCTCACACCTCCATTGGCAACTCGGCCAGAGCTCTGAACAGCCCCCTTTCAACCCAACTACTTCCCAGCTTTGCCAGGCAGTCAGCTACCAAATTGCCTTCTCTAAGCATGCAGGAAACTCTAACATTAAGTAAGGAGATTTGGCCCAACCACATTGTTCTCCGAACTTTTCTAAGCCCTTTTCGTGTTGGTCACAACTTCTACAACTCAAAGGATCAAGAGTTAAACTAAAACTTACTATTTATAGTAAAAACGAAACTGAACGGGACTTTTGATCGTCGATCTGATTGAATCTCGCAAATTCAGCGTGTGCAACCCATTGGTTGGCTTAAGTAGGTTCTCCTGCCCCAAAATCATATATAATATGTTGAAAAACTAATCCAATTTGCGAGATACAACCGATTTAAGGTTCTAACGGTCCAGATTGTTTCCACCTCCAATCAGGCTTTCTCTAGTCCATCTTTGCCATGAAAGTGTCTGTGACCTGCTCTACATCAGGACCTCATCTCCACAGCACTCTCCATCTAAGCCCTGCCAATTCTGCTGCAACCTCTCTTCATCTCCTCAACTTTGTGGCTCCCAGCAAACAAAATTAGCTCCCAAACACGCAAAACAAATACAGGGCAACATAGCTTCCATCTTCATAGCAGGAGAGTATGAAGCAAATTTAAGAGCTTCATTGTTGACAAAGACAAAAGTGACCATCAAACATCACAATTAGTCGAGGTAGATCCCCCAACTTCCTATAGAAAAAAACTACCTGGAGGAAATTTCCATCACATGCATCCCAGCCCAAAACTTCGTCGAGAAAGAAAATTAGATGCTGGCAATAGCAACCAAGACAATCTCTACAACCATCCACAGGCCTAGCTCAACCATTCCAGATAGGAAGATCTCAAGGGTGGAGGGAGACTCATAGCTCATACCCAAGTGGAGGGACACACAACTCACACCATAAACGCCCCCTGTGGGAGAATATATTACCGGTGGCATATTTGCTACTTCTGGGATTTGAACACAGAACTTTCCTCTCTGATACCATGTGAAATCACCACTTTCTCTAAAAGCTCAAACTGTTAGAGGATGGCGTATCAATGTATATCAAGGGACTTCAACAGATCTCCTCCTTCAACACGCCAATCAGACATCGCACGCCACCCTTAGTTGCATCAAATCCCTCCTGAATACTAAAACCTACCAACC
The DNA here is from genome assembly GCA_003013855.2 of Liriodendron chinense. Lineage (NCBI taxonomy): Eukaryota > Viridiplantae > Streptophyta > Magnoliopsida > Magnoliales > Magnoliaceae > Liriodendron > Liriodendron chinense. The sequence goes on along the minus strand of PVNU02004029.1, from coordinate 20,193 downwards.
ATCACAACAGCGCCACACCAATTGAGCCCCATCAAGTGCATGAGGAGGAGACATGACAAAGAAGTGAGCTCACAGAGGCCGAGCATGCAGGGCAACTAAGATCTCAGTGATGCCAGACTGACAGTGGTTACCAAACAGCAGAAAAATTGTAGAAAACCTGTGTTATTCCAAATCCCTAGAAGGAATTCTACGCGAAAAGGAATGTGTATATACACATGTACGTGGGATGTAACTCTTAGCAATTTTAAGACATCCAAAATCTACATGGCAATCTGTACAATATTACATAATATTTATCTATTTTCCACGAAGCTTCTCTCTACAAACGATCAGGCCTTCTAAGAGAAAACTCCAAGAGTCGTTTGTTCCAGTGGTTGGTTTTCTTCTCTTATGCATCTACTTATATGCTCCTGTATTATCTACACTCATGATGACATTCCACACATAGACTTATCTCCACATGCTATACCCGTTGGTATTTCATTTCAAAGGAAATGGGCATTTCACTACTCTGGATCTGGTTTTGTAAAATCTAGATAGATGGTACTCAAAAATCTAAACGTAGGATATAAAAGGAAATTATTGTAAACAGATAGAAGAAAAAAGAGTTTAAAAGAAAATAAATTGGAAGAACTTATCGAATAGTTGATGCGTGATCAAGGATCACTTAGTTTGAAGTTATTACTGTCCACCCTTAGACAATTTTCTTAGTGCAATAGGATTAATAGACAGTCAACTTCTAGGATACAACGACTGTTGCCTGGTCACAATACTTAGGCCCGAACTATCCTTTGTAGATTTAACCCAAAATGAAAAGAACAAAGAACAATTATTACAATTTCTGTAAACCAGAGATTCAGAATAAATTTTTCAAATGCAAAATATATAGAGGCTACAAAAAGTCTTTTTATAGACTTCAAGAAATGCCTCGAATAGGTGTTTAAGCACCATTAAAAATAGATGCATGCAATCGATTTAAACTTATAACAAAAAAGAAATGACTCGTTGGGCCTGTGGCTCCCAAACATATGCAATGAAGAAGATAATCGTTATTGACCTTAAATATAAACCGCGGGCCTAATGGATGTGTCTTTTGGCAAAAAGGGAAAAACCGTTTAAGCTTTTTGGCTAGCGTGCGCACACACACACACATACTCGCACACGCCACACGGCCCGGTGCGGTGTGGCTTAGCTTGGCGCAGCACGTGCGTGTATCTTTAGGCATAGTAGTTGGCTTTCTCATTAATCTTTTTAGTCAATTTATGCATGAACTTTGCAAGCCCCACATGGATACTACTTGCAGGGTTCTACACTATCTAAAAGGCACGCCTGGTTAGGGCATTTTTCTCTCCCCCAATTGTGATTTGCAATAATATGGTTATTGTGACTCTTATTGGACCAATCGCCCAACCGCAAGTCGATCTACCAATGGTTATTGTATTTTTTAGGTCACAGTCCAATTTTGTGGGGAAAGCAAAATACCATGTCACGATCCTCTGCTAAAGCCAAGCATCTTTCTATGGCCAATTCAACTTAATGATGAACTCATTTGGCTTCGACAACTTCTCCAAGACTTAGGTGTCCCTACAAACCAGCCATCTACATTGTTTTGTAACAATCAAGCTACCTTACATATTATTGTTAATCCTATTTATCACAAGCGCACTAAATACATTGAAATTAATTATCACATTGTTTCGAGAAGAAAATTCAGGATGGTTCTTTAAAAATTGCCTATGTTTCTACTCCTGGACAACTTGCAAATGCCTTCACAAAAGCTCCTGGTTGTGCTGACTTTCCCTCTCTAACATCTAAGTTGGGCTTGGTAGACCCTCACACACCAACTTGAGGGGGAGTATCAACAACACAGCTGTATTCTCTTATAAATCCCCAGCTCATACCAATCCTTATATTCCCTTGAATGGCTCCTCATCCCTTGAATTTGGGAATTCCTGTTGTATCTTTTCTATAAATGCATACCACACATGTTGAATGAAATCAAGCAAATATTTTCTCAAAATATTCACACCCATAATTTCGTTCTATACCTTTCTTTTTTATTTTTGAGAGTGGAATAGAAGTGGTACATATATAAAAGGAAGTGGAGGTGTAATAATATCTCCCTTCCCATGCACCTGGTTGCAGGCGTTTCTTCTTTCTTTTTTTTTAGTTATTTACATGTATTTGCCGCTAAATTCGTTGGCATCGACATCACCAACCTAGAGAGGACCGGTAGTTCCAGTCAACTCTTATTCCACTATTGTATGAAAATCACAAAATTGGAAGGTATTTGACATCTGGTAATGCACCTACCTCGAGCAACCGGTAGTTCCTCGTCAACTCTTCTTCCGCTATTGTACGAAAATCACAATAATTGAATGGTAGTAAACATATGGGAATGGACCGATCTTCCACTAACGATCCTCTCTCTCTCTCTCTCTCTCTCTCTCTCTCTCGATCTTCCACTAAAGATTCTCTCTCTCTCTCTCTCTCTCTCTCTCTCTCTCTCTCTCTCTCTCTATATATATATATATATATATATATATATATATATATATATATATATATATATATATATTATATATATATATATCTTCCGGTCATTGACCGGATGGTTTTGACCATCCAATCAGTATGGCTTCCTCAAGGCATACTGTGAAGAGTGGATCGAACCTAATGGATGGTCCAGATTTATGTTATAAATTTTCTGCATGTCAAAATGCAACTAGATGCATGGGAAGGTTTCCCTACACTTTCCCACTTATCATGCTTTCATGCATTATCAATGATTGCACCACACACAAAAGGGATTGCTGATGTAAATGTTGAATTGCTAACTTTTGCATAAGAGCTATTACAATAATATTGGAACGCATATTTAGATCCATCCAAATCACAATTCTAGCCAAATTAAGCTACCAAAAATCTCAAGAGGTGCATAACTTAAGCAGAGTAACGAAATTCGAATAGACATTGACCAGATGCTTTTGATCATCCAATCCATGTGACTTCTTTTAGGGCATTTTATGAAAAGTGGATTGAGCAAAATGGACGATCCAGATCAAAAAGAAAACTCCAATGAGCCACACTATGCAATGTTAGCAGTTCTACTAGCAATTTTACATTATTCCCATTGATGTGGTCCACAAATGAGTTATTGACCGAGCTATTTTTTCCACATGCACTCTCACACACGCTGGCACACTCATACCACAAGAGGTGCTCGAACCCATGACCTTATGTTGAAACTCTTGTAAATCTACTACTGAACCATAGAATAACCCAGGCAATCAGGCTTATCTTTTGTATGTACAATTCAAATAATATTGGCTCCCACTTGAATCAAAGAACTAGGATCGTGTGCAGGCTGTGTAAAACAGGTGTTGGAGATTATTTGGGTCCACCTATACCCATAAATCCCCTAATAAGACCATTAAGCCATTGGATTTTGTGGCCAGCAATGTTCCACATTCAACCCAAAGAATGGTAGTGGATAGGATCTTCCAACATGTGGGAATATGTATCCATGGTGGATGCAGTGGGATGCAGATGAAACAAAAGCAATGGTTAGGTCACCAAAGCATAGGTACCACGTTTAGAAATTATAAAAAAAAAAAAAAAAAAAAAAAAAAAAAAAAAAAAAAAAAAAAAAAAAATCAATTGTGGCATGCATGGATTACAAGGTTTGATCGTACCGTTCATACCGGTATGTATTGCCTGAGAAAATTTTCGCTTACATATGCGCAGATTCCAACTGTTGGTGAACTCCGTGTCTCTTGGAGATTTTAATGCTGAGAGAGTGTGTCTCTCTTCTCTCCTCTCTCATTCTCTCCATATGACGCTTGATAGGCAGGCACTCAGAAATTGTACAAGTGGCACACACTAACTCAAAGAATCACCTAGTGTTTGAAACTTTCCTAGAGTCCACCGAGGTGTTTATATGCCATCCAAGCTGTTCAAAAGGTCATTCTCAATTTGATGAATTGGAAACAAAAAAATATTAGCCCAACACGAAATGTTCCAACAGTGAGCATTTCTCCCTCAACTTTTTCCAATCATGTGGCCTACTTGAGTTTTGGATCTACCTTACTTTTTAAGGCTCATGATCTTAAATGAACTCATGTTATTATAAAATGGAGCTGGCAAAACCAATGGACTGTGTGGATTTCTTCTTACAAAACATCCTCCTAACTTCAGACAGCAGGATTCCTGCCGTGGGTACGCAGGCAATCCGCGTCCCCCTCTCACCACAGCGAATGAGGGTTTTTACAGCCGCTCATCCACCCTCTCTCACACGTCTTGAAGACCACTTTCTCTCTCCACGTGCATTGCACTTGCCACATAGTGGTGCGTAATGCGCACTGCTTCATGTGAACCATGCTGGAAGTCACCAAGACGTGAGGACGCCTATTACGCAACAACGAATGACATGTAAAACGGCACCTACCAACTAAGCCTTTTCTTTACACGTACGGTTATGATTCACCACAATTATCTTTTTACGTTTCTGGCGTTTCATCCACCGTACACGTGGCAGGGCACCTCAATGTCCAAATGGAATGCGGATTAGGTGGATTGTTGATACGTTGGGTGCTGTAGGGTCCAAAGTGATGTATGTGTTTTATATCCACGCTGTCCATCTGCTTTTCCAACTCATTGTAGGGCATGAACCAAAATGAGAACAGATCTAACGCTCAAGTGGACCACAATGCAGATAAAAGAGAAGATAATGACACCCATTGTCGAAAACTTTTCTTGGGCGCACTGTAATTTTTATTTGTCATTCAAACTGGTTGATAGGTCGCTCAGACCTAGATGAAGGGAGAAAAAAAACCAAATATCAGCCTGATTCAAAACTTTTATAGCTTCCAAGAAGCTTTAACTGTGGGTATTCAATCACCACTAGTTCCTGTGTTGTGGTCCACTTGAGCTTTCGATCAGCTTCATTTTTTGGTTCGAGCCCTAAAATGAGGGGAAAAAAGTGATGGGCGGTGTGGATATAAAACATATGCATCACATTAGCCCCACAGCACCCAACACACATCCAAACACCAATGCTCTTGGAGCACTTTAAATTATAATGCTCCAAGTTCCATTGGGAACAGTTGGACAGTCCAATCCATTGATCTAGACCATTCATTAGGTCCAATGAACATTACGTAGGGCTATTATGAAAGCATTACAGTAATCTGAAAAATATTAACCATAAGATCAATGGTCTTAAGGATGGACAGTCAAGATCCTTTACACAAAAAAATATAGGAATCTGTCGGTTAGAGATCATCATGAATTACTTATGATTCTAAAGAATAACTTTAGTTAGGCAATCATAACCATTTCATCAATGGCTTGGAAAAAGAATGGCCGTAGAAAATAATTAAGGCCAAATCAAAGGTGTATTGGAAAATCCGATCAGTGTGATTTTTACATAGTGGCCCATGAAATGTATTCCAAACTTAATGGACAGTTCAGATTGATCAATTGCACTGTCTAAGTGAACTGATGCAATTAGGACCACTATAACTTACGGGGATTTCTCAATATCTAAATGGTGGCCATCACTTGGATGTTAAGGCTATTCGATTTCAATCAATGATGATCTGTGCACTATCACATAATGGGGCCCACACCAAAACTCAGAAAATGTGGTAAACTATCACCATAGCTCTCTCCTTTCTTTTTCCTTTTTCTTTTTTTAATTCAAGTCAAAAAGCTAAGGAGAGAAGACGCATTCCATAGTTTTACACGGTTTTGGGTTTCATGACTTTTCTTACTTGAATAGAAAAAAATACAAAAAAATAAAAAATAAAACAAAAAGCTTCCAAAGTCCAACTGTTTATTTTCAACAGAGTCGTCTGATGACTTAGATCAATCGCCCACTACAGCCATTGTATAAACAACAATCACGGTGCTTCTTTTCATCAGACTGCTTGGGAAAGCAATATAATAAATAAGTGAAATCAAACTCACATTTTGGAGGACTTTTTCCTTTTCTTTTCTCATTTACAATTAAATAAAAAAATTAAAAAATACAAAAAGGAGATTGATATCTACACCCACCATTCATATTAACCACACCCCTTTTTGATACTCATGGTATTAACTCCAAAAATTAAAATAGAGAAATTGGATTCTTTTCATTTCCAACTCAAGAACATATTTCTTTACAAAACACAAAAAAAAACAAGCTCCAACACTGCTTTGTGTCGCACCTTCAAGGCCGCAGGTTCGACCCCAGCTAACCTACCAAAGAGTGCGTTTGGTTGCACCAAATATCATGAAATATCACGATATTCCATGATTATCACGAAATTTCACATTTTTTGGTGCAACCAACGTGGGAAAAACAAATAAAAAGAAACAAAAACAATAATAACAATGATACACATTGAAAACAAACCAAATCCCAATAATTCAATCAATGGTCACATACCCATGACCCCTCGGTGTGCGTTATCCGACCGTTGTTTGCCGGGCCATCATCATCCATCGCGAGAGCTGACTGCTTGATGAACTCCAAGCAATCGGCGATCGCTTCGGCATAGAATGAATTCGACCGTCCGTATTGCCGTAACTTGCAGTCAGGTCCGCTAGCGCGATGCCTCTCCGTGACTAGGCGGTGCTTACTGCTAACGCTATTGTCGTTGCGGTTTCTGATACCTTTCTTTAGAGAATTTAGAGCCTGATCGCACACACGCTTCCATCTTCGCAAGAACCTGATGAAATCGAAGAAGCGGATGCGTAGGCGGTGGACAGATAAGCGGCCTGAATTCACCCGGAATCCCTTGATCCGACGCCACCCGCGGCGGGACCTGTAGTAGCCTATGTGGCCCATGGCTTTTGAAGGAATGTGGGAAGTTATGTTGTGGGATATAAATAGACTTCTTCAACGAGTTGGAATTTTTGAAGTCCTTTTGTAGGACTTTCTTGTGCAGGTAGTTCTTTGAATTGAAAACTTGGGGAGGGAAGGTACGTGGAAAATGGAGCGTTTGGACGGCCACTTGAGAAAATAATACAAGTTGGAATTTTTACAATGCTATTCTCGTTTTGTATTCCCGAGTCCGGACATTGACAGATTTCTTTATAAAAGAAGGTTTAGACATTGGTAATGAGGAATCAAGGGGATAAAGCTGTGGTGATTAAAAAAAATATTATGTTCTCTTTGACAAAAGTACCCCTGAGGAATTTTGAAAATCTCATTTTGGTACTTGGGTTGGGAATAGAGGACTGGTCACATGGTTCCAAAACTCGGAATAACGCGACTCGACCTGATCGAGTTGACTCGGCTCGACCAGATTTCACCATGAGTCGACTGGACTTGACTGGGTTTTACATCCTATGGTTACATTTGTGTACTTGCACATGTAGGATCAAGCACCATCTTTCCACCAACGTGTCACTTGTGTAGAACATTTTCAGCGGATTAAAGGCGGGCCATGTCATTAAGACATGGTTTGATGACTCGTTCAAGTCGAATGCGACTCTCCTGGTTAACTCAGTTTTGATTGTGAATGCGGTTGTGTTGGTATCACGAGTCACTCCCCTGATTCACCCCCCAACTCAGGCGATTTGGGTGATTTACCACCAACTCGGGTGAGTCATGACTCGACTCTAAGTAAAACGAGTTGGAACAGGTTATGGCATCAAAAAGCATGCATGAAAATCATCCAATGTAGGGCTCTCAATGGGTCAGATCTGGATCGGATCTAGTTGGATCCGGCTTAAGTCCAAAAATATGTAACCGAATTCAGATCGTATTTGGATCCAACTCAAATCCAGAAGGTGATATTCATATTCGATCCACTTATAAATAGTCAAATCCATCTTTGATCAAAACATCCATATAGACACCCGATTCTAGTTAGATGTAGGTCCAAATCCACCACATCACATATCTAAGACAATATATAAGATAATATATCCCTAAGATCCCCAATAATATGTTTATATGCCATCCATACATTTCATAATGTCATTACTATTGGAATAAACTGAAAACACAAGTATTAGCCTAATTCAAAACTTTAGTGGCCCCACGAATATTTCAATTGTAGATGTTCAATCCTCACATTTTCAGTCCACTTGAGTCTTGGATCTGGCTCATGTTTGGTCGCATGTCCTAAAATGAGCTCATAAAACGGATGGCCAGTGTGGATTTCTCACAAACATCATGGTGGCCCCACATAAGTTCCCAATGTAGGAACTTCCTCTCTCTCTCTCTCTCCCTCTCTTTAAGGAAATAAGCCTCTGCTTGCTTGCAGGAGCAAATTAGGTGCTACTCGGGACAGCTTAGTGGGTGTTACCCCTACCATGTAGCCCACATGGGTGACATTTTATATATCCACACTGTTCATCTGTTTCTCCAACTCAATTTAGGATGGAGCTTTAAAAATTATACAGATCCAAATCTCAGGTGGACCATACCATTGGAAACAGTGGTGATTGAGTGCCCCACCATTAAAAATTCCAAAGAGCCCATCGTAAGGTTTTAGTAGTCTGTTTATTTGCAATCCAACCTCTTGATAATGTCAAGAAGATTGGATGAAGAGAAAATATAAATATCAGCTTGATCAAAAACTTTTGTGGCCCACAAAAGTTTTTAATGGTCGTTCCCCACTGTTTCTAGTGGTATGGTCCACCTGAAATTTGGATCTTCTCACGGTTTGGTATTACGTCCTAAAATGAGATGAAATTTGGATCTTCTCACGGTTTGGTATTACGTCCTAAAATGAGATGGAAAAACATATATGGACGGCGTGGATATATAACACATATATTAATATGGGCCCCACACAGTTAAGAGTATCACCCACTAAGTTGTAGTCGCATAACACTTAATACACTCTCGTTGCTTGTCTCGAAGAAATTCTAGAGAGAGAGAGAGAGAGAGAGAGAGAGGAGCTCGCTTTCTCCACATTAAAATTTCGTCTTGAAACGGTTGAAGGCTTGAAGCATGCGATAGTAGAGATCTGGTCGGAACTCACTGTTAGATTCAGATCCAACTCGAATATGATTCAGATTTATTTTTGTGAACTCAAATCTAATTCATTTAATTAATCAAACCTATTTTAAAATCCAACTCCGTATTATATGTATTCAAAATGAATTAGATCTCTGATCTTACTCGCTCCATTGAGAGCCCTAATCTAACATGAAATCCAAATGTCAGGTGGACCACCCCACAAGCAACAGTGTGGGATATTAGATTGAATGCTCGCCGTTAAAATCTTCTTAAGGCCCACAGTAAGAAGATCTATAATGTGTATTCGCCATCCAACCAATGATAAGTTAACAAAAATAACGGGATGAAAGGTAAATACAAAGATTAGATTGATCCAAAACTTTTGTGCCTAACAAAAAGCTTTTAATGATTATTCACCACTTTTTACACTGATGTGGCCCACCAGAGATTTGGATCTGCTAATTTTTTTTAATAACAAACAGAGGGGCGACTTGGATAAACAAAAACATTCATCACGGTGGGCCCTACATGGTAAGGGTATTACCCGGGCAACAGCTAACCCGCTCCCGGCAATTGGACCATCGATGGTTTGGATTCAAGTACAGCTGTGGCCCACCCAATGAGTGATGATCTACCTGATAGTCAGGGCTGGTCATCTTTGTGGTGTGGACCGTCGTTTACACGACTCACACACGTACAACAACAATGACACGTTAGTAGAAAAGACACCTACAGAGTGGGTGTGTGATCATCACCTGGGCTGTGCCAAACCTGGCATACGTGTGCGAGATCTAAGGCGCCCATCAGGTGGCCCATTGTGCCAGTGTCTTGGTCCATAAAAATCAGGCCGGTTGACTCATCATTCGTTGCACGTGTAGCCTGCTAGAAGTGTGGACCAGCATGATTATTGGGCCAGAGCGTCTAAACTGTCGAGGGCCATTTCATGAGTACTGCGTTTATACTGCACACGTGTCACGTTGAGCCATAGGTTCCATTGGTAGGAGACCTACACGTGTCCCGTATGATCCAACTACTTAATCATGCATTTCTCATCACAATCGACACAACTAAGACATGAAAGTTCTCCTTTAAATTCAATGGTTGAGATCATTCTAAACTCATGCCCCCCCTGGACGCGGATTGCCTGCGAAAGCCTTTCGCAGGCATCTCCTGCGCTCGGAATCTAGGTGGGGACCACCGTGATGTTTGTGAGAAATCAACGCCGTCCAACCGTTTTGTGAGATCATTTTAGGCGTTGCGACCAAAAATGAACGGGATCAAAGACTCAAGTGGGTCGAAATAAAGAAAAAGGTGGGGTAGGGAAATTACTAACGTTGAAACCTCTATGGGGTCCACAGTGATGTTTATATGCCATCCATACCGTTCAAAATGTCATTCCTACTCAGATGAACTGAAACACAAATATAATCCTGATTCGAAACTTCAGTGGCCCCACGAATATTTCAACTGTGGAAGTTCAATCGTCACGTTTTCAGCCCATTTGAGTCTTGTATCCAGTTCATTTTTGGTCGCAACGCCTAAAATGATCTCACAAAACGGTTGGACGGCGTATATTTCTTACAAACATCACGGTGGGCCCCACCTAGATTCTGAATCCGCGTCCTGCCGCTTCAAATTCAACGGCTGAGATCATTTGGAAACTGAGTGGATCTCTCCGGTATTTTTGGCATTTCTGATATTGTAAGGGCTGTCAGTCAGAGACTCAGAAAGGGAAAGTAGGACTTTAGTGCTCGAATTTTGACCGGTCTTTTAGAACTTGTTATTTATGATGAAATTATGGGCGGAAAGGTTGTACGGTACCCTTTTTGTACATGTGGGTCAAGTGGGCCCGGGATCCAAACGGTTGATATTAGAGGCACAGCTGCAGATGGACCATGCACCAAAATACACAAGCTACGATGAATCCTAGCCTTTAAATAGTTTGTCAACAAATAGGCTGTTTCGTGAAAAAAATAGAGCGACGGTTCACATTCAAGAAAGAGAAAGGCCAAAAACTATTCTGCTAGGATCTCCAATCTGGGAAATTTTAGTTCATGGGCCATAAGGCACTTAGTTTCAACAGTTTGGATCATTGAATCATGGCCCCACATGTACAAACAGAGAGCTCTAAGGGCATCGTACAAGCTTTCCGCCGGAGTATTAGTATAATACACGTTTTTCTTGAGATAAACCTTTTGACGAGGCTATTTGATGTAGACATAGAAAAGGCAATACATGGCACACGTGCCAATGTTGAACGTGTGTGACAGATCCATGCCACTTGCTAAGGTAGGCCCTCTGCAAACACATCACTGCTCAAAATTCGGAAAGGAACACTCATCAGGTGGACTACACATGTGTGCTAAATGTAGACCGTTGGTCATCTTTCTCATACACTCAATGCTAAAATTGATAGCCAACCGGCCTGATTTTTAGGTCAGGACAACCCTCTCTACGGGCCATGCCTGATGAATGGCCCAGATCTCGCGTGCCCAACACATTAGCACGTGTTGCCTTTTCAATCTCTCCCGGCGCTTACTAATTCTCTAATAGTATCTTCTTGTATGATATTGTGGGGACTAGATGAGTGATTTGAGGGGTCACAAGAGGTACAATATCAAAGCCAGTCGGCTGAAATATCAGGAATATCTAAGTCAGCTAGGTTGTCCATCAACCTCTCCCCATTTCTATTTATTATATTATATTATATTGAGAAATGCTACAGTGCTCTCAGAAGCACTATGAGTTATAGTGTTATTAGGTGCATTGGGTTACTTAGACAGTCCAATCCATTGATCTAGACTGTTCATTAGATCCAACCCACATTTCATAGGGCTACCTTAAAACATTCCATCAATCTGACAAGATATAACCATTGGAGCAATGACAGTTAATATAGACGGTCAATTTTTTTACAGAAAATAGGTCCAATCAACAATCTGATCCATCTATTTGTTAGGAGACATCATGGATTGCTTATGATTCCAAAGAACCTAATTTGTTAGGCAATGATAATAATTCCATCCATGGCTTAGAAAAGGGGTGGTAACATAAATAAGGCCAAATCAATGATGGACTAGATTATCTGATCAGTGAAATTTTTTGCACGGTGTTCCATGAAACGTGTCTTGGGGTTAATAGACGGTTTAGATCAATCATTTGGATTGTCCAAGTGAACAAATGCAACTAGGAGCACCATAACTCGTAGAACTCCGAGAGCACTCGAGCCTTTTTTTTATTTATATCAATCAAGATTATTAATCACTAAGTAGGTAGAATAAAGATAGTGGTGGAAATTCGGTTACGCGGTTTCATGACCTGCAGACATGTGTGACGGGCCATTGCCTTCTGTCGAGGCAGAAGGTTCGTAGACCGAAGTCCGATCAACGGTGTAGATTACCCACTTGGCGCAATTTTGATAATCTTACCACATGTTAAAATGTGAAAATATTGTGTTTACTACCTAAATAAATCCACTATAGTAGGCCTTACTAGGCATAAAACCAAAAAATCAGTTCATCTCGTTTTAATTAACAGTATTATAATCTCTAATATATAATGTATTCATGTTAATAGATTATTATGAATTAGAGATTAAGATATCTAATGCATAATTACTATTAAGTAAAGTGAGATAAACTCATTTTTAGGCATCCACAAATCAAGGTGTTTAAATTGTTTTTTTTTTTTAATTATTATTATTTATAAGAGCCTAGGTGGCGTGGTTGTTGAGTAGGACCCATGTCAAGGGTACTTAAAAGTTTCAAGCTTGTAGGAGACAATGAGATCATGGGCTCGATCCTAGCTTATCCACACGAAAAAAAAAATGCAGTTTTAGTTGGGACTGTGTCGAACCGGCTTGAGTGCGAATGGACCGGTTCGGGCCAGATCGTCATCCGCCTGCTTATCATTGGTTTTAGACCCAGGTCTTTTGCTGACATGTATGGTTGAAATTATGCTTGGGTTTGGATTTTTTAATGGCTATAGCTTTAAAACTCAGGCCAGACCTGTATGTGGGGAAGGGGGATTGGGTACTACACCCACGAGGACTTAGCTAAGATGGATGGTCCTGTTAGGGGTCTATACGGCCCACCATGATGCATGTGCTTTATTCATACATTTCATTCATTTTGACAAATCATTCTAGGTAATGAGCTCAAAAAAGGCAGATCAAATGGCTGGGTGAGCCACACCACAGAAAACAGTAGGGATTGAAAGTCTAATGCTAAAAAACCTCTGGATCAAGTTGATATTTATATTTTCCGTTCATCAATGCCTATGTGCCCTTGTGAATAGGTTGGGCGGCAAATAAATATCACGATGAGCCCTAAGAAGGTTTCAATGATGGGGTCATTGTCACTATTGCTTTTAGGGGTGTGGTCCACTCAAGCCTTAGATATATCTCCTTTTGGGGCTTGTGCCCTAAAATGATCTTTCAAAATGGATAGACCACTTGGATAAAACACACATGGGAATTGTTTGGCTGCCACTCTTGAAAAAATAAATCATTTTGAAGCATTATTTTACGAAAAACAAATTCTAAAAATTCATTCTTGACACTGCTTATTTTATCTACTTTTCATACAATGTTGTTTGGATCCAGGCGTTTTGAAAAAACATTAGGTCCGTTCATGAGGGAGGGAATGTATGGAAAATGCACTGGGCAGAATCAGGTCAGTGCTCCTATCCTTTAGTGGGCCCATTGCTTTTAGTTTTTGCAGCACCGATTGGATATGCCTGCCACTTATACTGGGTAGTGGTAGCTCTACCATATTTCTATTCCACGGCTCTATGGGGCCCACCGGGATTTATGTGATTTATCTACACCGTCCACTTGAGCTTTGGATATGCTCATGCCCTAAAATTATCTGGCAAAACTAATGGACGGCGTGGATAAATCACATACCACACGAGTGGGCCCCACACAGTCTTGCGGCAGGCTCAGTGCATATTTACTTGTTACAGGCAGTACCTTACGAGTGGTATGTGAGCCAGGACATATTCACGTTGCCTTACATGAGGAGCGGCTTGGATCCCAGCTCTTAAGACAGACGACCACAGGATTTTATGCACTTAGGGCTCAGGATTGCAGGATCCGAACCGTTAATCACAGGTAACCAATGTGAATGGGGAGAGGATTAGATGTGGCCCGGCCTCACACAACACGATGCGGCACTGACCTTGGGGGCCCACCTTGTTCTATGTGTAGTATATCCACACCGTCCATCTCTTTTTCCAGCTCATTTTATGGATTGGTCCCAAAAATGAAGCAGACCCAAATCTCAGGTGGACTTTGCCATAGGAAACAGTGGCGATTGAATGCCTAGCACTAAAAACTTCCTCAGATCTACCTTGATGTTTATTTGTCATCCAACCTATTGATAAGGTTACAAAGACATGTATGAATGGAAAAAAAAAAATATATATATATATATATATATATATATATATATATATATATATATGCGGGATCCAAAACTTTCGTGGCCCACAAAAAGTTTTTAACGTGGTCAATCACAACTATTTCCCTTTATTGTGTTCAACCTAAGATTTGGATCTGCTTCATTTTTTAGTCCATGCCCTGAAATAATCTGAAAATTTTGATGGACGACCTGGATATATTACACATATATCAAGGTGGGCCCCATCGTCAGGGCTGCACTATGTTGGGTGGGGCCTGGATGCACTAATCTGCTCCCTTGCAGTATTGTAAGTTGAATGTGGACCTTTGCTACACCCTTTCCTTGGCCACATATTCAAAGCCAATGATCTGCAGTTAGTATCGCATACGCATTCCCCGCCATACAAGTGGGCCACACTATAAGAAACAGTGAGGATTGAAACGACCAATGAAACCTTCTTAGAGCACAGAATAATGTTTATATGCCATCCAACTCATTCATATAGTGATCCCCACCAAGAGGAAGGAAAAATACAAATATTGATGGGCCCAAAGAAGGTTCAATGGTGGGCATTCAATCCCTACATTTTCGTGTAGTGAGGCCCACCTTAGTTTTGGATTTATGTCATTTTTAAGCACGCATTTTAATAAGAGCTGGTACAAGTGATAGACAGAGCGGATTTCACATGAACATCACATTGAGGTTTACAGCGCGATGGGTTACTTCCTCTCCATCTAGAAGCATTAGGAGACCTGGGTCCCATGAGAGTAGGTAAAGAGGTCCACTAATATTTAAGAAAATATGTTTAATAAGAAAAGTAGTTACCAAACCAAAGACTTTAAGAAAAAATTGTCCCGAGAGACATGATAGATTGGACACTGCCCTTGTCCTCCAAGTAGGGGCAATCGAGGGTGCGGCCTAGGCCTAACAGTAACCCCAAGTTGTGGGACCCATGATGTTTGTCTTATATTTTCTTCATCCATCCATTTTAGGCCATGTTCCCAAACATGAGGGAGATCCAAAACCCAAGTGAGCCACACCACAAGTAGCAATGGGGTGATGGAAATGCCCACTGATTGAAATATTCATGGGACCAGCCCACCCTTATGTTCATATTTCATAGGCTTTCACAAGGTGATTACGACTTGAATGGAGGGAAAATACAAATATCTGATTTAAAATTTATGTGCCACAAAGAGGTTTGAGCAACAGATGTTCAATTTCCTTTTCTTTTGTTTTTTTTTTGGTGGACTGGATCAAATGATTTTTTTATATTTATCATATCTCGCTCTTGAATTGGATGCCAAATCCACTGTAATCCCAAGCCCTGCGGGGCCTCTGTGATGTTGGTGTTAGATATACTTTATCCATTGACATAAGCCTAAACATGAAGGAGATTCAAAATTAAGTGCGCCACACCACAAGAAAGAATGAGGATGAAAATGCCCACCATTAAAAGCATCTTGCAAATAGTTATATGCCATGTGAGCAGATTAGGTGAGACCCAACCTCACCCAAAATGGTACAACCCTTATTGTGGGCCCACCTTGATGTATCTATTATGTATCCACACCGTCCATCCTTTTTTTCCATATCATTTTAATGCATGATCCCAAAAATTAACTAGATCCAATTATCAGGTGGACCATACCATTGGGAACAGTGATGATTGACCATTAATGAGCTACAAAAGTTTTGGATCAAGCTAATATTTGATTTTTTTCTCCCCTTCATCTAAGCTTATGTGACCTTATCAACCGATTGGATCGAAAATAAACACCGTAGAGACCTTATGGTGTGCCCTAAGAAGTTTTTAGTGGTAAGGCATTCAATCACCACTGTTTCATAGAATATCATCCATATGAGATTTGGATCTTTTTCATTTTTGTGATTATGATAAAAAAAAAATGATCTTGAAAAAAGGATAGACAGCATGGATACAAAATAGATACATTAAGGTGGGCCCCACGGTAAGGGCCACACCGTCTTGGGTGAGTCCAGGTCTCACCCAATCCACTCCCACATGCCATCCAACTCCATTATAAGTTGGAGGGAAACACAATATCAGTTCATTTTGGTAATCCTCGTTGGTATGGCTCACTTGAGCTTTGGATCCTACAATGATTTGGCTGAAACATAAGACAAACATAGCCATGGCCCCACATAGCCTGGGGATATAGCCGAGCGGATTCTGTAACCCCCGTGACCGACAAGTTGCGTCCAGATGCAGACCCAAAGCTCAATCACGTCCCCATCATTACTGGAACGTACTGACGGTCAGGATAAGTTTAGTTTCAAAAGGAAACAAACCAATTCCTTACAAACCATGTTCAAACCAAATGGCTGGAGTTATTTCTCATGTCATGGTATTCGAGATGGATCCAGACGTTGGGATTTGCCTGTAAGCCGTGCTTATTCAGCTCCCCTGTAAACCAAAGTTCTGTGGGGCCCAGCAGGATGTTAATGTTATATCCACTCCATCTACCCATTTCGTCAGCTCATCTTAGGATCTGAGAAAACGGATCTGAGAAAACGGACAATGAACGGTGTGGATATAACACAAACATCATGGCAGGCCCCTTAGGGCTTTAATTTACAGTGGACCCTGTAACCTCCGGTTATAGGCAAGTCGCGTCATTGGATTGCACCCATTTCCAGCTTCTTTTTCTCAGCTCCTGTTTTTTCTCTCTTCCCCACTATTCCATCTATTTTCCATACTCTCAGAGAGCTGTGAAATGCTCGGCTGCACAATACATGTGACCGTTGAGAATTTTTTCTATGATCCGAGCCGTTGAACATGTGACCCGCCTTGGTAACATGCACTGACTAAAAAATAAAGCAAGGATGGACATCATGTGGGGATTGATCTAAACATTAACTTGTTGAAGTGTTTGCATGTATAAGTTGAATACCAGTTTTTGGTAGTCCATCAAACTACCGGAGTTCTAGAACGATCAGCATTAAAAACTTTTTGGGAGAACTTATTGATCAAGCGCATTTTTTTAATTTTTATTTACTTATTTATTTATTTATTTTGCCTTGTAATAGATCCATGTGACCTCCTAAACAGCTTGGATGGAAAATAAACATTATTGCGTGCCACCATGGCTTCGTATGATGTAGTCCAATTAAGCCTTGGTTCTGGTTGATTTTTGGGTCTTAAGGTTCTTTACTCATGCTCAAGTGGTAGACTTACAAGAGTTTCAACACCAGGTCATGGGATCTGAGTACCCATTGTGGTGAAATGCCACTGTGGTGTGAGTGCATAAGTGTGTGTGTGCTAAAAAAAAACCTAGAAAGAAATATAGATAGAAGTAAAGATGGTATGGCCCTTAATGTGGGCCCACCTTAATGTATGTATTTTAAATCTATACCATCCATTCGTTTCTCTATATCATTTTAGGTAGGGGTAACACCCACTAAGCTGAAGCTCCGGAGTAACACCTCACTCACTCCCTGTTCTTCCTTATGAGAGCGGATTAGGTGAGACCCCGGGCTCACCTAACACCGTGCGTCCCTTACTGTGGGTTACCGTGGGGCCCACTTTGATGTATGTATTATGTATCCACACCGTCTATCCATTTTTCCATATCATTTTAGGGGATTATATCAAAATGAAGCAGATCCAATCATCAGGTAGACCATAACATAGAAAACAGTGATGATTGACCATTAATGGGCCACAGAAGTTTTGGATGAAGCTGATATTTTTTTTTTTACCTTCATCCAGGCTCATGTGACCTTATCAACAGATTGGATGGTAAATAAACACTATGGAAACATGAAGGTGAGTCCTGAGAAGTTTTTAATGGTAGGATGGCCAATCACCACTGTTTCTTATGGTATTGTCCACTTGATAATTTTCTCTGCTACATTTTTGGGATAATGTGCTAAACTGATCTGGAAAAATGTATAGACCGAGTGGATACATAATACATACATCAAGGTGGGCCCCACAGTAACCCCACGGTAAGGGCCGCACCGTCTAGGTGAGCCGAGGGTCTCACCTAATCGGCTCTCCTTTCCAATGGTATTGTTCGCATGAGATTTGGATATGCTTCATTTATTTTTTTTGGCCTCATGCCTTGAAATATCTGTAAAAGGAAAAAAGATAGACAGCGTGGATATAGAATCCATACATCAATGTGGGCTCCACGGTAAGAGCCGTGCAGTCTTGGGCGAGGTGGGGCCAGACCAGTTCCACTCTCCCTGTGCTGTGTTCTACGCTACGTAATCGGAGTCCCCATCAGCTTCCCTTTCAAGAGGGAACAACCTCGAAAGGATGGACAGAGGTAGCTTTCTTTCATTTGATGCCGGTACGGTACTGCACAGAGTGCGAGAGGAGAGGGTTGGGTGTGTGCCTGTCGCACTTCTATTGTGGAAGCGGATTGCTGGCCAATGTGATAAATTTCTTTGGAGCCACAGAATTTTTGGATCAACATGATATTTTTGTTTTCCCTTCATCCATATCTGTGTGATCTTTTGAATATGTTGGATGAAAAATAAACAGTAATGTGGGCCACAGGAAGATTTCAACGGTGGAAACCATCATTCCCACTGTTTTCTGTGATATGGTCCACTTAAGCTTTGGATATGCTTCAATTTTGACAGCATGGATAAACCACATGCATTCACAGTGGGCCTAACATAGTTTACTCAGTACTAAGTTACTCCGATTTAGAAGCATTGTGTAAAGTACGTATGCTATGTAGGGGCCACTGTGATGCGTATGTGAATCCAATCCTTCCATCACATAAGCCATATCAATTTCATATCTATCTTAAATTTAAGCCCGACACACATATCTATGGCCAGCGACCTTTCCTGGCTTGGCCCACTTGAGCTGATGTCCGGTCAGCTTTTGGCCACGTGGCCTAACAACAACGAGTTACTTTATAATGAACAGAGTCGATGCAGTAGCACACAATAATTGTACGGACCTGAAGTGTTATTTTTGTTACTGACGTGAGTAAAAGCAACCTGGCCGTTGGGCAGTTACATAGCGTCACGCCTCACCGCCCAAGCCGTACAAAAATAAAGTATCCATAACTTAGAAATGGACAGATGAGAAGAGAGTAATGCCAGCGCCACGTATGAAAGACTATTCTTTCACAATGTGCAGATGCAGAAAACATGCTGTCAGTGAAAGTTTGTGTGAGATCCAAGCCGTTCAACATTTAGACATGCTTTTAACATATATTGGCTCAAAAATCAACACGGTACAGGGATTGTTCTATCATGTTGAAGCATGTACTTATCATTTTTTTTTTTAATTAATGACGTCTGGATATTTCAGTCACATCTTAGGCGACTATTACTGCAAATGCGGCAATCACCGGCAAACCATAGAGAAGGGAATCGAACTCATTTTACAAGGAGCACACCCACAATGCTTGCCGTTCACCCAAATTCCGTCCGGATTTGAGGCCATCAAGCTATCTCAGCTCCTGTGGTTAATCAGAGGGCTACCACATAATCTCTAATCTGATCATGTCCCAAGGCCACCTCACCCTCTTTTATTTAAGATATTTTTACTAGTATGTAACAGCGTGTTTTGGAGGTAAACAACACATGGACTGTTGAAGTTTTGCGTAAGATGTAAGGTGCTCAAAATGTGGATTCTTCTCTTAAAATGCACTTGCCCAAAAACCAAGCAAAGATGAACACGACAGGGGCACTGATTTCACAAGCGTACCGTGTTGGATATATGCTTGCCTGGGTACGCTACTGTTTTTGGAATAGTCAGTCCAACCATCAATAGTCTCCCAAAGAGGGATGTGGATTGGATTGGGTGGTGATGAGCTCACCGCTACCACCACATCAATGGCG
>PVNU02004028.1:0-36566 GCA_003013855.2 Liriodendron chinense | reverse complement strand
CCATTCCCAAGTTGGGGTGGGTGTACTAGCAGTGGGGATTAGGCTGCGCAGATGGACCACAACGTACAAGACCTGGATGGAAAGTTCCCAGAAAGCCACCCAAATCAAAGGATTCTAACCCTTTGATGAGGGCTTGAAAATTGACTGATATGAAAGGAGACATCAAAGATATGGAAAAAAAAAAAAAAATTCTATGACTTTATCAGATTTTTGTAGGATCTCCGACCACAATGGGACCCATTATATTAACGGTCTGGATCACTGAATCATCTACCTTGAGTATCATGTAATTCCCTACACGCCCAGATTCCTATGTTAGTTTTGCACCATTTTGTGGTGACTAATACTCCCATGTGGCACTGATTTACAGCAAGACTGAGCATCCAAATTGCAGGTCTCATTGTGGATGGAGATATAACTAAAATCACACTGATGAATCAATCCCAACCATCCGATTAGTGGCTATCAAAATGGACGGTTACAAGTAAAATAGGGAGTGATCAAAATTCAACTGTAAAAATCGGATGGTTAAGTAAAATAAGAGTTTCCCTTGATAAAAATAAATAAATAAATAATGAACTATCAACAGTTTACTCAGGGACTATAGCCAATGGGTGTGGGATTATATTTGAAGGATCCAAACCGTTTATATTTGAAACGTCTTCCATTGAATATGGTCCGTCTTCTTAACTTGTGAGCTGCTGATTGAAAATACAGGAATTTAATTAGGGGAAGCGGATTGCGTGGTGTACCGTGTATCACACACCACCGACCTCAATGGTGTGTTGTTGTCAGCAAGTTCTGTGGGGCCCACCATGATGTATGTGTTATATCCATACTCTTCATCCATTTTCAGATCCAAAACTCAAGTGGATCACAAACACAGAAAGCAGTGGGACAATGATTCCCACCGTTGAAACCTTCCTAGGGCCCACTAAGATGCTTATTGCCATCCAACCTGTTCGTAAGGTCACACAGACCTAGATGAAAAGAAAACAGAAATATCAGCTTGATCCAAAGCTTTTATGGACCCCAGGAAGTTTTCAATTGTAGGCGTTCCTTCCCCACTGCTTTCTACTGTATGGTCCGCTTGGGCTTTGGATCTGCCTCATTTCTTAACCGATGCACTAAAATAACATCTCAAAATGGATGAACAGTGTTGTTATAACACATACATTATGGTGTGGTCCACAGATCCTGATAACATCAACACTTCCGGGTAAAATCAATATTTATAATAAGCTCAGCCCAATCAATTAAACATCCGGGCCAACCCGAGGCCTCAAGTTGCCGGTGGCACGGTTTCGGTGGATCCCTAATTGTGAGGCTCACTGTGATGTATTTTCCTTACATCTACAGCGTCCATCCAGACAGCTCGTTTAGGGCATGAACCAAAAAATGAATCAGATCCAAATCTTAGATGGACCGTACTACAGGAAACAGCCGTCATTAAATCCCTACCATTAAAAACTTCATGGGTCAATGGCATGTTTATTTGCAGTCAAACCTGTAAAAGGTCATCTGCAGATCGTCTGTGTTGAAAGCACTGGAACTTCCAGTGTCATTCGCCCACGTCATTTTGGATATCTACAGCTCACAAAATACCTCTAATGTCTCTCTTCCCATTGCATTGCGTGCTCCACAGCACAACTTTTAACGTGTGCCTCTCACCATGACCTTTGTGTTACATCCACACCTTCAATCACTTTTTCCAAATAGGTTGAGAGCATGATTCAAAAAATAAGGTATATCCAAATCTCAAGTGGACCACACCAAAGAAAGCAATGGGGATTACATAAACTGCAGTTGAAACCTTCCGAAGGCCAACCGTGAGGCTTATCTGACATCTAACCCTGTTCATAATGCCACCCATACCAGAAGAAGGCACAACACAAATATCTGCTTGATCAGAGCCGTTTGTGGCCCTAAGAAGTTTTCAACGCCAGCATCAATTCCACGGTCTCCTATGGTGTGTTCCACTTGAGCTTTGGATCTGCCTTGTTTTCAGGCCTGTAATCTAGAAAGATCTAAAAAAAATATATATATGAATAGTGTGATCTTCCAAATAATCATCATGAGCCCGCATAAATTTCCCACGCTGCTCGCTTAGAGAGAAGAAAATCCAAACGGTTGAAATGTGAAACTTCTGTGCGGCCATCATGATGTATTTATTAGATCCACACTGCCCATCCATTATTTTTCATATCTTTTAATCGCATGGTTGAAAACGAATAAGATCCAAGGGTCAAGTGAGCCACACGACAGAAAAGAGTGAGAATTGAATGCCTACCATTGAAAACTTCTTGAGGCCACAGATGACTCTGATCAAGACGATGTTTGTGTTTTCCCTTCATCAAGGTCTGAGTGACCTTATGAAGAGGTTAAATGGCAAATAAACCTCATAGTGGACCGCAGGAAGGTTTCAACGTTACTCGTTCAATCCCATGCTTTTTGTTGTGTGGTCCACTTGAGCTTGGGATGTGCCTCATTTTTATTCTTGTGATTTAGAATAATCTGAAAAAATTAATGGATGGTGCGGATCTAACAGATAGATCATGGTGAGGCCCATAGAAATTCCACAGGGTAAAAGTGGGGTTGTGCAGCACGCAATCCATTTTTGAGAAGGGGAATTGGCTTGTTTTGCTAGCTTACCTCATTAGTGATAACGTGGACCAATGAGAATAGATGGCATTGAATTTTTCTGTGCCTTCAACACAGACGATTGGCACTCCACAAAGACATGGGTGAAAAGACCACACAAATCCCCACCATGAAAAACTTCATGGGTTCACTGTCATGTTTATTTGTCGTCAAACCTGTTGATAAGGCCACAAAGACATGGATGAAGAGACCACACAAATATTATCTTGTTCCAAAACTTTCATTGGTCCACAAGAAGGTTTTAATGGTTAATTATCACAGTTTCATGTACTATGGTCCACCTAAGATTTGGATCTGCTTCATTTTTTGGATCATGCGCTGATATGAGTTTTCAAAACGGATGAACGGAACATATATAAGGCACATACATCAAGGTGGGTCTCACAGTCAGGGATCCCACCCACTTTGGTGGCTCCGAGGATCCACACGGGATCTTCAAATCTTGAATATTGCCATGATTAACGGGCATGGATATTGGGTACTACCCCGCCCAGGACCTAGCTATAGATGGGCTTTGTAAGACCCACATTGATCTATATGTTTTATCCACACAATCCATCTATTTTGACATATCATTTTAGGCTTGATTAGGGCTTGAGCCTAAAAAGGAAGTAGATGGAAGACAGAGGTGGACCACACCACATGAAGTAGTCGGAATTTAAAGCCTACTGTTGAAAATTTCTTGGTGGCCAGGATGTTTTGGATCAAGCTGATATTTATGTTTTTCCTTGTACATCCATGAGACCTTATGAACATGATGGATGGCAAATAAACATCACAGTGGGCCTTTAAGTTTTCAACTATAAGAGTTTAATCACTACTGCTTCATGCGGTGTGGTCCACTTGAGCCGCAGATTTGCCTCCTTTCTGGCCTTATGCCTTAAAATGAATATCTATCAAAATAGATGGATGGTGTGGGTAAAACATATAGATCAGAGTGGCCTCACAAAGCCCCTGACAGGACCATGCGTCTCTGGCTAGGTCCTAGTCGAGGTAGTACCCAATCCATGCCCATAATTAACCATAAAAATCATAGATCTATGGTTTAGATCACCCAACCATTGTCTCTTTTTCTTTTTTTGGATTAGTACACACATCCCACTGTTAGTACACACATCCACAATGATAGTCACACTTCAATGTTAGCCCACCCCACTTTGGGAATACATACCAGGACTTAGGTGTTGAAACAAGCTTATCTTCACTTAGTCTACTACTGTCCCAAAGGTGTAGGTGTCCCAACATTGTATCTTACGACAGGGAACAATACATTTAGATATTGTACAAACCTATTCTTCCAAACCAACACAAAACACAGGATCTTTTTGAGATAATGTAACAAACGTAGTCTTCCAAACCAACACAATACACAAGATCGTTCATTGAAAAAATTGGAAGAATACCAATAAAGATTATTGAATATACATGAAATGAAATCAATTCAGTACATGCACAAATATTTAGAAATTGAAGAGAAATGCCATTCCCAAACAAAACAAAATCAATAAATAAATAAATAAGGAAAAAAAAATGTTGATCCAAAATTCAAGTGGGCCACACCGACTGAATTTAAAGGTTTTATTTGTGATTGTTCCTGTGGTGTGGCCCACCTGATATTTGGAACAGTGGATTTTTTATTTTACGGTGAAAACTAAGATGTAAAAACTGAATGATGGAGTGGATGGGCACACAAACATCACGGTGAGCCCCACGTTCCATGGTGCTTCCTACAACAGGTGTTGTACAGGTTACCTGTCCGGCCAAAATGGCACTTAGGTGTGAGATCTACCATTTATCAAGTCAGGCCCAATTATTAAAAGAAAAATAAATAAATAAAATCTGTCCACTCTTCAGATGGGCGGAACATGAATATATGGACCATTATTAATTTTTTCCGGAACCTAAACTTTGTCACAAACGTGCACCTCACGAGGGAAGAAGACCAATTGTTCACACCGACAGAGGACCACTACCTGGTGAGTGCCTGGATCTTACCCATGGATGCCACGTTGGCACGTGTGAAGAAGTGGAGTAGGACTCGAAACGGCATTAATCCTGCCCATCCAAATTGTGGGTCCCATTGTGGATGGAGATATACCTAAAACACACTGATGATGCAATCCCAACCATCCAATTAGTGGCTATAAAACATGGCTGCTCAAAAGTAAAATAAAGAGTGGTCAAAATTCAACTGGAAAAATCAAATAGTTAACGCTATCTTTTCACTTAAAATTTTCCGTTATGTTCCATCCACAGTTGGGCCAGCAGTTTATACGTTTCAAGAGCCACCAACATTTTTCAAATGTTGCAAAACTAAAATGAGAGTCTACCTTGATACTATAAAAATGCATAATTTATAGCCAACTCGAGGACTAAAGCAACTGGATGTGGGATCATATTTAGAGGATCCAAACCGTTTATCGGATGGGCCTCACGGTGGATTGGGGATTTCCATGAAAATACTCTAAAATCAGAATACTTGAAACCTTTGATCATTTAACTCCTGTCCATTGAATATGGTCCGTCTTCTTAACCATTGTTTTGTTAGCCAGTGATCGAATGCATAGGAATTTAGGGACAGCAATGAGCTGGAGTGGGCCAGGTAAAATCATTATTTTGAGTAAGCTCGGCCCAATTAGCTCAACATCCAGGCCAAAACTAACCCTAGATCCACCCATTGCCGGGAGCGGATTAGGTGTGGCCCCCGCCTTACCCAAGACAGTCCGGCCATTATAGTGGAGCCTGCATGCCTTGATGTATTTATTCCATATCCACGCCGTCCATCCATTTTTCCACATTATTTTATTGCATGAGCCCAAAATCGAAGAAGATCCAAATCTCAGGTGGATCATACTATAAGATACATTGGTCATAGAATGCCGTACCATTAAAATTTTCCCAGGGTCCACTGTAATGTTTCCATAATGTTTATATGCCATCAAACTGTTGATTAGGTCACGTGCACCTGGATGAAGGAAAAAAAACAAATATCAGCTTGATTCAAAACTTTTGTGACCCATTAAGGTCAATCACCATGGTAAGATGGGCCCACAGAGCCCCTGTTAAGACCGTCCGTCTCTAGCTAGGTCCTGGTGAGGTAGTACCCAATCCACCTTTGTCGAGACTATAGCCATTAATGGGTCTGTAGTAACGGTTAAAATATCCAAACCCTTTGTACATGAGTGGATTTATGAACTTGCCAAATCCAGAATTTGATTGGTAAGTTGGTGGATTTATCAAATTCATATTCATATTTCCTTTATCAGAAAAGGGTAAATAACTCTCAAGGTAGAATATTTGAACCTATTAGTCCTTCGAATTCTTGTTTACACACATGACACGTGTCAATCATATGATGCTCTGGTGGAGTATAGTCATTCATACCAATGGACACAACCATCCTGCACGTGGCATACTCCAAACCGTCCAAATAGTAGGCCATAAATCCAAACCAGATCGATTCAACAAGACCAAAAATTCATCTCCTCTTTTTTACAAAGGATAATTTCTCTCCAAGGCCGGGCTTAGGCTTAGACTATTGTGGCCCGTCACGGGTCCGGGCCGGGTTTGGGCACATGAGAGGCGGACCGGGCCTGGACAGAGCTTTGCCCGCCCTAACCCGGGCCATTGACACCCCTATTGTTTACACACACGACACGTGTCAATCTGGCACATTTCTATGAGATCTATTCCATTCATCACGTGTATTACCAGTATTTAAATCTTCTTGTCGAAGAATAATGTTGGTCCATCATCAAATGGGCCACGGATTACAAAACAAAATTTCCGGCTGAGAAATACTTTGCTAGAGGTTTTTTTTATTTTTTGTTTCAACCGTGCAATTGTTTCTGACATTGTGGCCCACCTCCTAAAAGACAAAACCTTGCATGGGAATCATTACAAGAATCCCAATAAACATATTAGATGGAACACATATACATGAATCACATTAAAATGAAATCAAAGGAGAAGATACAAAGATTTAGAAAGTAGAGAGAGAAATACAACAAATACATGGCACTTAAATGCTAGATCTGACCGTTCATAAGTGGGACTTGTGGTGAATATGCCAGCCACAGAAATCAGGCCAGTACATTATCAAGCGAGCTCATGTTCACGGACAACCAACATGATGAATGGCCTGGATCTTACACACGAATGCCACATTGGCACAAGTGCATAAGGAGATCGAGTAGGATTCAAGTGGCTCCTGGACAACTACATTAACATCACACACAGCAACTACACACAGAGAGAAGACTCGATGTTTTACACCTCCCTACAAGCTAGATGCACCCTCGCATCCTTGATTAGTAGACATTTGATTGGTGTTTCTCTTTTTATCAATGGCCTTGACGTTTGCAGCCGTTGGCATAAGTACAAGGTTGTGTATAGGGTCGACCCCGTGGCTTTCCATCTTTGCCTGGCTTGTTGGGGTCCAACGGAGGGTAGCCAATTCCTATAAGAATTCTTCTACTGATTTCATGAAGAACTCGGACTCTACGTAGCATTCTGCAACGGAACCATTGCATGGTGCATCTCTCTCCCTCCATTCACAACTACCACCACCAATAAGACTTCAAATGAGTCACTCTCTCTCATCGTGATATTGCAACTCTAATACTCTATCACAAGATCGGTAGAAACTTATGTGGTGTAACAAGGTTCCTTATGATAATAACTGAAAGGAGCATATGTTTGCCACATGGGCCTTCCCTTTAACTGATAGCAATAGCTCCTTCAATTAGTGGTGTTATTTAATGCTCAAGCATTGTATCATGGTTGATACACAGCTACTCAGAATTGTATATGTGGGCTATTTCAACTCAAATTTAACCATTGAAATTGCTGGACCTACTATAAATAGGTCTTGATACAAAATTCAAATTGATTTTGAATTATCCTGGCATCTGATTAATGGGAATTTGTTTGTTAAATGTGGACTGCTAATTATTTTTCACTTTGACAGCCCATTAAATTTCAGTGAAGGATTTAGTCTAGAAGCATCTTAACTGGGGACACATGAATTCAATGGTTTACTTTTAAGTTACATGCATGTCATTTGTGCAATTTTTTAGTGCCTGCATATCAACCGTCACATTATAGCAGAGCATCATAAATTTTCTCATTTAAATTATTAAAGAGGAGGGGTGTCAATGGGCCAGGTTAGGGCCGGGCCAAGCTCTATTCAAGCCCGGTCCGCCTCTCTCCACATATGCCCAAACCCGGCCTGGACCTGTGACGGGCCATAATAGTGTAGCCCAAA
The DNA here is from genome assembly GCA_003013855.2 of Liriodendron chinense. NCBI lineage: Eukaryota > Viridiplantae > Streptophyta > Magnoliopsida > Magnoliales > Magnoliaceae > Liriodendron > Liriodendron chinense. Next base: position 28,639 of record PVNU02004028.1, on the reverse strand, counting down.
CCCGGCCCAAGGTACAAAATGCAGGGTCCAGCCCGAACCCGGCCCTAGCCCAAGCCTACCCTTTTACCTAGAGAGAAATCATCCTTTGAAAAAAAACAGGAGACGAATTTTTAGGAAAAATTTATATACAATTTAAATTTTGAAAGAAGGGTAGATACTTTAATTTAAAATTTAAATTAAGACATATATCGGGTCGGGCCGATTTGTCGGGCTTTTAAACAGCTAGTTGAAGTCTGGCCTGTCTGAAAAACGGACTTATACCTTAGGCCAGAACCCGACCCACGGGCCTGATACTCTAGTCCTTGCCTGGCCCAAGACGGTCCAGGCCCGATAGCCCGTCGGGCCAACCCGGTCCATTGACAGCCCTATTAAAGAGGGTATTGACCAATGCTGGGGCTACACGTGGTATACTAGGAAACGGATTGCCTGTGGCACACGGCATAGGAATATCCATGTGACTCGACGTGGCCCAAGCTCTGTGGGGCCCACTGTGATGTGTGTGTTTCTTCGACGCCATCCGTTTTTCCACCTCAATTTAGGGTATGAGCCCAAAAATGATGCTTATCTAAAGCTCAAGTGGACGCACGACATAGAATAGAGGTGATTGAACATCCACCATTGAAAACCTCCTGTGGCCAAACTTTTGTGGCCATGAGAAGTTTTCAATGGTAGGTGTTTAATATCATCTCTTTTTTATGTTGTGGTCCACTTGAGATTTGGATTTGCATCAAATTTGGGCTCATTATCTAAAATAATCTAACAAAACGGATGAACAAGCATCGATAAAACATACATCACCGTGGGGCCTACTTGAACAAACTAAAAATTGACTATTCTCGCCTTTCATAAGACGAGTTATATGATCCTGGACCGGTGGACATACTCGTAGCGCTGTGTGTTTGCAAATGGAGCACATAACTTCGTTATCCAGACAATTGATCTAGTCATACATCTGACTGTCTCCCATCAACGGTTTGGATCACCAAGGTACACTGACCATATATAATTCCTCCGTAGTAATTGGTTGTTCCAACGGTAGATGTATAGCTTAAAGGCTGACACCAGAGGCCCCGTTGATGTCGGCAGTTTACGGTCTATATTTACGTGTTAGCTGGAGGTTAGGTGATTCGCTTGGCCCATCATAAAGTCAGAAATAAATGACTTTTATGGCACGATTTGAATGTTCTTTCCGTTGGCCCACCAAGAATGGGACACTGCAAAAAAATCTCACCGACAATAGTGGGCCCCACCAGAAATGTGACTACTCTCCAACCCTCCTCAAATGTGCCACTAGGGGCAAGCGATCGTTCACCGGCCTCTGATTATCGGTCACAAGGAGTCCAAAATAGTCCAACAAGCAAAGCTAGGTTTCAGCCTATTTACAGCTGGTCGCAGGGGAAATTTTACTGGTCGCCGGGTTATGCAACCGGTCGCCAGGGGCATGCAACTGGTCAATTTTCCAGCCTTCAACTCTTTCTTTCCTTCCTTTGGTTGATCAGCATCATGCAATAATCCTCTCTACATCAAAATATGGTATGAGGATGAGAGATCCTGTCGTTCATTGAGGGGACCCATTACATTTAACGGTCTGGATCACTGAATCATCTCCTTAAGGGTATGGATTTGGCTGGCGGTGGCACTGGTACTAGATGTTTTCCACCATTTGCCGGTGACTATACTCTCATGTGGCACTGATTTACAGCAATCCTGCCCATCTACATTGTGGGTCCCATTGTGTATGGAGATATACCTAAAACACACTGATGATGCAATCCCAACCATCCAATTAGTGGCTATAAAAAAAGGCTGGTCAAAAGTAAAATAAAGAGTGGTCAAAATTCAACTGGAAAAATCAAATGATTAATGCTATCTTTTCACTTCAAATTTTCGGTTATGCTCTATCCACAGTTGGGCCAGCAGTTTATAAGTTTCAAGAGCCACCAACATTTTTCAAAACTATTTTGAGTAAGCTCAGCCCAATTAACTCAACATCCAGAGGCCAAAAGTAACCCTAGATCCACCCATTGCCGGGAGCGGATTAGTTCCGCCCCAGCCTCACTCAAGATAGTTCCGCCCATCTTGATATATATATTCAATATTCACGCCGTCCATCCATTTTTCTATATCCTTCACGGCGTACGCCCAAAACTGAACAAGATCCAAATCTCAGGTGGACCATATTCAGGATACAGTGGTGATAGGACACCCTACCATTAAAACTTCCCAGGGCCCACCATAAAGTTTATTTGCTATCAAACCTGTTGATAAGGTCACATAAACCTGGATGAAGGGGAAATAAATCAAATATCAGCTTGATCCAAAACTTTTGTGGCCCATTAATGGTCAATAACCACCATTTCCTATGGTATGGTCCACCTGAGAATTGGATCTGCTTCATTTTTTGTTTCATTCCTTAAAGATAAAGATGATCTGAAAAAACAGATGGACAGCATAGATATAGAATACATACATCAAGGTGGGCCCCATGGTAAGGGCCACACCTATAATCTGCTCCTCCCGTTACCATGGTTTTAAGATCAGTCATGCTTAACTGCCAAGCTCTTCAGATCAACGATTTTGATCACCCAACATGATCCCACATCCAACAGCTATATATAGTCACATTGTATCTTATAACAGGGAACAATGCATTGAGATATTGTAGCAAACCTGCTCTTCCAAGCAAACACAAGACAGAATCCTTCATTGTTAAACCTGCTCTTCAGATATGCCATGACCACCTGTGGTGTGGCCTGCCTGAGATTTGGATCAGCAGAATTTTTCAATCTAGGGTGAAAATAAGGGGTAAAAACGGATGGATGGAGTGGATGGGTACACAAACACCATGGTGAGCCCCACAAAGCTCGGGTGTTCTGAGTGCTTCTTACAACAGGTGTTGTACAGGATACCTATATGGCCTAAATGGCACTTGGCCTTACACTCTTCAGATGGGTGTGGAACGTGAATATGGATAATTTTTAGTTTTTCTGGAACCTACACTTTGGCACACATATGCTTCTCACAAGGGGCCGACCTGATAAGTGGCCTAGATCTTACACATGGGAAGTAGATCTCAAATGGCTGTTGTAACTTATAAAATATCAGACAAAACACACACAGAGTGATAGAGTTTTGATGGCGCGCACAAAGAGATTACCCTCTGCACCCATATGCTTTCTTGCATCCTCGACCAGTATAGGGTCGGCCAGGCTTGGGCTTAACTAGAGCAGGTAGATTTGGCACTAGAGGCTTATATTTTATTGGTGTCTCTGGAAGAATCCTTCTGTTGACATCAGAATCCATGAAGAACTCAGACTCTTCATAGCATTCTGCAATGGAACCATTGCATGCTGCACTTGCACTTGCCTCTCTCCTTTCACAACTCCCACCACCAATAAGACTCCCAATTACTATTACAAGCATCCCTAAAATGATACAAACTGCTCTTCTCAACTCTTTCCCCATTTTTGCCTCTCTCTCTCTCTCTCTCTCTCTCTCTCTCTACCATGGAAAGCAAGGATCTACTTAAGGTGTTCGAGACGGTAGATGTATTAGGTTAAAGGTTTACACCAAAGGCCCCATTGATGTCGGCAGTTAATGGTCTACATTTATGAGTTAGCTGGAGGTTAGGTGATTCGCTTGGGCCCATCATAAAGTCAGAAAAAAACGACTTGCTTATTTTCTTTCTGTGCGCCCGCCAAGAATTTTCTTTCTATTGGCCCATCAAGAATGGGACACTATACAAGAATCTCACCGACAGTAGTGGGCTCCACCAGAAATGACTATTGGCAGAGGCCATGTTCTGGCTCCAATGAATCTCACCGACAGTAGTGGGCTCCACCAGAAATGACTATTGGCAGAGGCCATGTTCTGGCTCCAATGTAGCACACTGTCTTTCTTATTAGGATAACTATTCAGAATTTTAAAACTATGGGAACTCCTCAACCGATTTTCTTCAAATCCATGAGGGGATATTTCGAATCTACAAGACCTCTTCTTCGAATCCACGAAGAACAATAGACACCTGAATATTAAAGTTAAAACTCATAGTAGGGGTTATGCGCTATGCCAATCTCATTATATCGAAAAAATAATAAACAAGTTTAAACACCTGAATATTAAAGAAGCGAAAACCCCATTCGATCCAAGTATCAAGTTAAATGAAAATACTGGAAGAACAATTGCACAATTAAAGTATGCGAGTGTTATAGGAAGTCTAATGTATGTAATGCAATGCACTAGACCAGACATCGCATATGCTGTGAGTAAACTAAGTAGGTTTACTAGTAATCCCAGTGTAGAACATTGGAAGGCAATAAGAAGAGTACTTGGTTATTTAAAAGCAACCAAAGACTTAGAATGGACTGGAAGGATATACCGATGCAAGTTGGATATCGAGTGCAGGTGACAAAAAATCCACTACTGGATGGGTTTTCACCTTAGGAGGTGCAGCTGTATCTTGGGGATCCAAGAAACAAACATGCATAACTCACTCAACTATGGAGTCTGAGTTCATAGCCCTTGCTGCAACAGGTAAAGAGGCTGAGTGGCTCAGGGATCTTCTTTTAGAAATTCCATTCTATGCGAAGCCGATACCGGCCGTTTCGCTACATTGCGATAGTGAAGCCACATTAATTAGCTAGAGCCTACAATGACACATATAATGGGAAATCCAGACATATAAGTCTGAGACATGACTATGTAAGACAACTGATTCAAGATGGAATCATTGCAATATCTTATGTAAAGTCAAGTAATAACTTAACTGATCCTTTCACTAAACCTCTAACGAGAGAGGTAGTAAGGACAACATCCAGAGGAATGGGGTTGAAACTCTTTTCAAAAGATTTCACAAGTGATGGAAACCCAACCTAAAATTAGAAAATCTCTATATAAGGGTTCAATGGGTAAAAACAAATCACTAATACGTGAAAAGTTTCAGCACTAAATTATATATATATACCTCATCCAGGATTATAGTGCTGGCCGTTACAGAAAGAGGGTTGAATATCAGAAACTCTTAATGTAGTCCAGTCTTAAGGACAAGTGTCTGAAAGTAACGAAGACACTGGAAGGACTTCACCTATATGAACGTAGAGGTGGTGCCGCCTCTCACGAGAATGAGAGTTTTCTCGGGATCGTTCATGAAACAGGATAAGCACAAGGCCATTAAATGTGATGAGCAAGAATTGTGGGAACTCAAATAACACTTAGAAAATATGTGTGTGGTATTTTCGGTCCTGTTATATAAAAATAACTGGTTCAAAGCTGCGGCTACCAGTAATTTCGATGGATTTTTGAAATACTTACACTAAGGAAGGATTCAAATCGAAAGATATCTTTCTTTATGTATATAATCTTTTATACTCTGGCAGACATCCATTTTTCTGTTTTTAAAATTATTCTTAAAAACAAGTGGGGGATTATTGAAAAATGTTGTTTTGAAAATATTTTTAAAAGAAAAAAAGGCATTTGGTTTTTTGTCCCATATCGGATGGGAGAAAAGTTTTTTACCTCTTTATAAGTAGAGTGTTGTGCACCTTACTTATTTATGGTGGAAGAGAGGGAGAATGGTGGCTTGCGTGTTTCAGTGCAAAGCACTGGAACACCGCGCAAGCGCACGCGCTCGGTCTCGATCTCGGTCTCGGTCTCGGTCTCGGGCACGGGCTCGGGCTCGGGCTAGGGCTCGGGCTCGGGCTAGGTGCGAGGGCGTGGGCACGTGAGGCAGTGTGGCTGTAGAAGCGCTAGTGGCGCACTTGGCACTTCGCACTTGCGCATCGTGTGGCAGATGGGTCGCGACTTCGCGGACCGGAGCGAGATTGGTGTGAGTCGCGGTGCGACAGAGGTTAGGTAATAGGTCAGGTGGCTGGGTTCGGAACAGAGGAGGTGCTGTGGGTGGGAGGTCTGATAGAGAGACCTCTCTGCTTTTTATAGAGAGCTACAGGGCTAATTAGAGGGACCTGTGTAACTGCTCATGCAGTAACGGTCCAGACCATGCAGTAACAGCTGCATGTGGACTAGCCCAACAGTCAGAAACGGCTAGCCATTGAGTCTAAACGGTCAGCATGCAGGTGCATAACTCCCACATGCACAACAGTCAGAAACTGCCATAAACGGCTAGTTTCTCACAACAGCCAGAAAACGGCTAGTGCCATTATGGCTCTGGACCAAAACTGCCAGCCACCCTTACCTATATAAACTGAACAGGTCTGGTTCATTCCAACACAACAACAGCAATCACAACCATCACTACTGAACCAGCACCCATCTGAGACTATTAGCCTCTCGGTTTGGTTGATTCAAGCCAAGCCACTTAGACCAGCGTAGTGGTCTACTGCTACAAGAAGAAGACCTCCATTCTTGTTCTCTCTTTCTTCTCTTTATCTGCCAGAGTGTGTTACTGAGTTCTATAGTGGTTCCTTCGTTTTTTGCTGAACGCAGAACCACATAAGGCTCGTCGTATCCTGGAAGCAATCTGCCTGCAACCTATTAGCAGACTCAAAATAATTTGAGTAGGGTCGAATTACGCTTTAAGGACAGCGTGTTTTTCATGTGCTTCAGCCTGTCCTTATTTCTCAGTTTTTCCAATTAATTTATTTTTAGAGATCAGAAATTTCTCAACAATGGCATGCTGCCAGACAGCAGCAATGAGAGGAAATCAACCAGAGCTTCCCTGCTGCCCATGCAGCAAACATTATCAAACCTCCAGCTAGCCAGCTAAACATCCCAGCACCATACATATGAATGTGAGACTTCCCAAGCTGATCAATACATCTAAATGTAGTGATTATATATAAATCTTGCATGAACATTATTGCAATGTATATTCCTAATATTACATAAATCAAGGTGTAAGCCTCTACATTTCAAATATAAATTTATATTACAACTTCATCATCATTAATAGTGTAAACTGCACTAGTTTAATGTTTGTAAAAAATAGCAACTCAATTTGAAATAAGCCATAATTCAGACTATACCATGTCCAACAGCACGTGCGGGCAATGGTGGAGGAATACTCAACTAATCATACCATAAACAGCCCAGGGTGGGAGAATATATTCCGACCTTCCACTCTAATACTATGTCAAACAACCACTTGATCTAAAAGCTTGAGCCATTAGAGGATGGTATATCAATGTATATCAAGGGAGTTTAGCATAACAATTAGAAAGGGAAACATGTGGGTTGGCAATTTTTCTCAAAATCTGCACGTGGTGCCGCCCATGCATCTAGATCTACTGGATCCAAAGTTGCTACAACTTTTTTTCGTTTTTTTGTTTTTTATTATTGTTAACCATGCACACTCACACCGAAGTGGCTTTTTTTTATACCACAATGGGTGCTCAAACCCATGACTTCTTGTTGAAACTCTTGTTGAGTCTAGCACTGAGGCATGAGTAAGGACCCTATCTTGTTAACCTACATATTCATCACATGGTTCCTATATAAAGCGCACACTTACAATTGTGACCTTTAAACTGTTGGATGTCTTCTTATGCTAAATATTCCTTGTATTACTAAGCTCCATCAGGTGCTCTAGGAGTATTGTAAGTTGTATTGCTCCTAGTTGCATCATAACAATATTTGATTAGTCCAATTGATCTACCGGAATATGCATTGGGTCTACTAGCCATTTCATGGGCCATCAGGCAAAAATCACACGTACGCATCTAACCGTTCTAACTGTCTAATCAATAGCTTATAAAATAGACGGTCCAGATAATTTATACAAAAATAGGTTCAACCAACTATTTGAGATATCTATTTATTGCGGTTCATCGTGGACTGTTTATGGTTCTAAAGAAACACTTGGGTCATGCAATCCTAATCATCATCATCATCATCATCACACACACATACACACTTGGAGAATAGAACGATGCCACAAAGAAAGCCAACTTGTGAATGGATCAGATCATCAAATTGACACGATTTTCTTCGTGTTCGCCCAAAAACTATACGCTGGACAGTCCTTTCAATATGGGGTGTTCCACCTGATTTATGGACCAGTATGATTTTTGTGCATGTTCAACATCATAAATAAGCCATCTTATGCACTAGTCAGATGTCCAAAAACACTTATGGTACGTTGGCACATGTGCTGCGTGTGAAGGTGCAGTTGGAGGAGGTCGCTTGTGGGGCTAGCAAACCTTAATAAATAAAATGAAAAATGGAAGGAAAAAAAATACACACACACACACACAAAGAATCACTTTTAAAAGGAAACATCTGTTTAGCTTAAGGTTGACGATTCTAGAGCCTTCAATTGGTTAGACATACTTTGGATGGTCCATTACAAAAATCGCTCTGATGAAAAATACACCCGCATCTGATTGAAACCCTTTCCCTTTTGCTTAGGGGCCCTCCACACTTTTTCTTTTTTCTTTTTCTTTTTTTACACCCTGGCCATTTGAAATAAGAAATTTTGAATTTCTGATTGTTTCAGGTAGAGTGGTAACGAAGTATTAGTCATTCCTTGCGTGGGGGGCCGCATAAAGTATCTTCGTTATTAATTAGACAATGATCAGCCTTTGGCTGGGTAGTATGTTCCGATTCCTAGTTTGTACTTTGTAAAAGTGGGCCCATGGTTCAGTGAATCAAAGCCCTTGATATGATGGGATTCAGAGTGGATGGCCCATGCAACCAAAGGTTGGAAGGAAAGTTGAATCTGATACAAGCCTTTTGTGGCCATAGATGGCATTAATGTTGGGCATTCATTCCCAACTGTTTCTTCTGCAACAGTCCACCTATGATGTTGTTTTTTTTCTCAAACTTGAGCCCATGCCCTAAAATTAAAACCCCCATTATACATTGGATGGCGTGGGTTTAACTCATGCCCATCCAGTGGGTCCCACACAAGCTGTCCAAAAGCTCAAATGTAGGGGCCAAGATGAAGGAGAGGGCCACTTGCCCTATTTCAGATATTTAGAGAGGGGGATCACCATATATTCAGAAGGTTCCAACAATTAGAAGGTTGCTGCTTAGAGCCACCACACTCTCCAACAACTCTCCAGCAAACTTCCGGCATAGTTTTATCTCCATTTTGGATCCCACATCAATTGTTTAGCTGGAGAGCGTCTTTCTTTTTACATTTCTTGTGAAGTTTTTCAGTCCCTAACTCATTTTTCCACACTCCAATTACCACCACCACTTACCGGCCCTTCGGCTACAATATGTACACAAGATTAGGTGTAAATGCACAACAAAGTAATCCACTATAGATGCACAATGGTGATCGCACATGGGATTGCATCTAATATTGCACCTAGATGCACACACACTTCTACGAGCCCAAGCATCTAGGTGCGATCTAGTTATATCCAGTGTGCTTCATATTATTATTCAAAGTCTAAAATCCCCACATTCTCTTTCCAAATACAATAATATTTAAAAATCATGAATTTTTTAAGCCATATTATACTATTATGATGGGAGTTTGTATATAAAAAAGGGAGATTCTTCTATAAGGATGGCTAAAGTAATTATGTCGTTGTGACATTGAAATTGCATATGAGGAATTCATAGGTAAAATGCACAGGGTTTTGAAGACAACACCTGATGAATATCATATTAGAATGAAGGTTGTATACGTGAGGCAAGGTCACATATCACTCCCTCCACACATTATCAAAGATGATGAAAATGTCCTTGCGTATATGATTATCTCAACTCAGAATTTCAATGCTTAGATACCGATTTATATAGATAAAGTGAGATCTACAACTATTGTCTAACAACCCGTATTCATAGATTTGAATGAGCAACATGGAATTGTGAATACTAATTTGAAAATGGGATTTACATTCACCCCTTAATTGGTTGGTGCAGATATTCCGAGGCCACCAACTTGTGCACAAAGAGCGGCCAACTTTTCAATTGCTAGATAGTGAAGAATGTTTGAATATCTTGAGCCCATCACATGATGTACCAGTACATAATCTAAGGCTTAACAATTGTGAGGCGCAAACATTTTATTTACTGGATAGTGAATACTGTTCAAACATCCCGACCAATCAACCAATACTCTGAGACATGATCCAAGGGGAGACAGTTGTTCCCTGCAATGTTTTTGCTTGCTAGATAGTGAAGACTGTTCAAACATCCCAAACCCATCAACCAATACTTCGAGACACGATCAAAGGGTCGACAGTTGTGAGTGGTTAACTTTTCAATTGTTGGATAGTAATGACTGTATAGATCCTAGGCCTATCATCCAATGAAGCGAGACATGATCCAAAGGTTAATAGCTATGGGTGGCCATCAAACTTGAACCTAAATTTTAGCGTACCGTTCATTGAAGAACATGCAGATATTCTTGGATCATCAACTCTACCAAGTCATACTCCAATGGATGTCGTGATTTTGCCATCCGAAATATTTCCACTGAAAATACGTGCAAATGATGCTACATTCATTAATGCAAATACCTTGGGATAGTTGGATTTGGTCGATGATTCGAATGAAATAGGACGTACAGATGTTTAAGGACAAAAGTCAGTTGAAAAATATTTTGAGCAAGTATGCAATGCGAAACCACTTCCAATATAAGGTGTAAAATCAAACAAGTAGAGATATACTATTAAATGTCTTACAGAAAATTATTGTTGGAGGATGCATGCATTGATACTAGATGACCTTGATGTTTTTAAAATAAAGATATACAGATCTAAACACACATGTATCATGTATTCTGAGTTGATAACTTAACATCAAGCAACTTCTAAGGAGAAGAATAGTGGTAAACGTCAAGCAACTTCTAAGGGGACAAGGAGACATTATTGAAAAGCAAATAGTAAGAAAAGCAACGAGCTTGTCTAGTCACGTGAAGTCCGATTTAGCATCCAAGCTAAGTAATATTGTACATAAAATGTCTAAGACATAGGGAATTAAAATCAGTTATATGAACCCATGAAAAGGGTAGGGAAATTGCAATAAAAAAAGGTTGTAGGGTCTTTTGAAGAATTATATTCTTCTCCCCACCTATCTTCATGAGTTAACAAAGGCAAATAATGGGACTGTAACAAATTTACAAATAAACAAAGATACGAATAGTTTCGAGAGATGTTTCATTGCACTTGGACAATGCATTGGTGCTTTTGGTAATTTTTTCTAAAAATTTTTTGTATCTTGACAGGGTATATTTGAAAGGAAAGTATAATGATCTACTCTTTATTACTATGATGCTAGTTCGAAATAATCACATCCACCCATAGCTCAAGGAATTAGGGAATCAAAGAACAATAGCAGTTAGAACTGGTTCCTCCGCCTTATACACAAAGTAATTAAAAGTATCTCAAGACTCATTATTATAATATATCAAAATAAAGGATTGATCAACGAAATTAAAAAAGTATTCCCACTAACAACTCATGGCTATTGCTCCCACTATATTTTCTCAGACATGATGACAGCATATAAGGACAGGTCATTGAATAAGTACTATTGACCAACCACTACGACACATAGACACGTTAGATTTCAGGAACTCATCCAATTATAGCATTGGCAAACACCTCTGCATAAGCGTTTAGATATAAATAAAAAAAATATGGGCATCTTCATTCTTTTGGATGAAAAGATAAAATATCATAACTATAGACTTTTCTAGAAGCGCAAATGCATTGTTGAAAAATGCAAGGGAATATCCAATAATCAATATTCTTGATACGTCAGAAATAATATACAACACTTGTTCCTCCGTAGGAGAGAAATGCTTTGACATTCCCGAGAAGACTGACTCCTCGGGTGGAGAAATAAGTGAGAAAGCTCTATACCAAGGCATGAAGGGAAGAATGTTCAGAGATATTGATAAATGAGTTTAAAGGCAAATTAGGGGGTTTCAGTGACGTGGTTCGACTGAAAGAAGCCCTCTCCGAGCGACGGCTTGGTGACTAAGACTGAGTTAGGGTTTGAGTATATCATCTCGAAAAACTTATGAGTATCCTAAGACTTCTTCCTGCTTGAAAAATCATCCTTAACGAAATCAACATCTCATAAGTCCATTTTAATCATTCTATCGTTTTCCTATTCATGGATCAGAACATAACCCTTAGAGTGCTCAGGTTATCATGTAAAAATGCACTTTAAGAATCCCTGATCTAATTTCTCAATCTTCTAAGACGGAATGTGAACTAAACTTATCAATCTTTAAGGGCACAGATGACCTAAATTGGGTTTCCTACCGCACCATAACTTATAGAGGGTCATTGAAACGGACTTAGAAGGTATTTGATTGAGGATATAAGTTGTAGAAAATAACGCATTTTTCCAAAATTTAAGATGGAAGCTTACTTTGTGCCATCATCAATCTCACCATATCGAGTAATGCTATGTTCCTTCTCTCTGTAACACCATTTTCTTGCGGAGTGTATGAAGTAGTCAGTTTCCTACGGATGCCATTTTCTTTACAGAGCCTTCAAAATTACTCAGACAAATACTTACGTCTATAGGCTGTCCGTAAGGTTTTAAACCTTCTCTCATATTAGTTCTCTACTTCAAGCACAACTTTCTAAAGCACTCTAACGCTTCATATTTATGTGATAGTAAGTATACATGACTATACTGCATATAATCATCTATAAATGTGATGAAATAAGATTATGTACAGTGGTCTTAACATTTAGGGGTCCATAAATGTCAGAGTGAACTAGTTCTAAGGAAGTTTATGTGTGTATTGCTTTTCTAAATGGTTTTCTTGTTGACTTCCCAATCAAATAATGTTCACGGGTAGAAAGAATTACGTTTGTGAGTGGGTGTAAGAGGTCTTCTCTTATGAGTTTACGCATTCTATCCTGACCTATGCGACCTAGTCTAGCATGCTAAATGCGTGGGTCAATGTCTGCTGAAGTGAAAAAAGTATGTGCATCATAATCATATGAATAATTAGAATCAAATAGAAATAAACCATCATTAACATAACCACATCCATAATTAGAAGAATCTAAAAAATGTCCACTATGTCGAAACAAAAAGTAAAGAAAAAATCAAGTCTAGCTAATGAAAGCATAGAAATCAAATTGTGCTTAGCACTAGGCGTATGGTGTACGTCATGGAGTAGTGTGAGTCACATCCGCAAGTGGAGATGGAATGACCTAACTCCTAGTACATCCTCTAAGAAAAAAATTCCCGTACAGATTCTCTGGCTTCCAATTGAGTACTTTCGATACTCTATGAACCCCGTCCGATCCCGAGGTATATGTTGGGTTGCTCCTGTTAGGGCCTGAAAATTGTCCAAGTCCAGACCAACGCGCAAGATGCTCGCCCGGCGCATCTCTCGAGAGAAGAAACTTAAGAAAAGATATTGCCCAAAGTCCCCCGACTAAGCAACCCCTACTACCCGTCATGACGGCTCAGACAGTAGCACGATAGTAGGAAAAGCCAAGTGGTTGACCCAAAAGTATGGTGCGGTGCCCTAATAGGCGACGTAGCGACCCTGACCACTGCGTAGAAGGTGGAGTTGACACGTAGACCACCACCTATTATCTAGATTGATGTGTCGGGCACGTTACGTAGTGCGATGCTATTCGTTCTCATCCACCAACATCCCCGCCTATAAATAGTCAGCCCCATTCTAAAAAGAAGATCCTTTTTCAGACTTGCGGAACAACTTCCCTTAAGGCATTCTGACTTCCAAGGCATTAGGCTATTTTGAACCCCAACAGTGATTCTACTTGGTGTTTGCTTCATTCGCTGCCAATAAATGATATTAAAGATAACGTTGGGATTTGAGTTTGAATATATAATATGGCGATGAAGGGATTTAACATAAGTACGAGACAAAAGTTCACCAAGAAAAATAACTTTGAACTATGAAAGGTGAAGATGAGAGGCCTTCTAGTTTAGCAAGGACTACAACAGGCACTCTTTGGTAAAGCGAAGCATCGTGAAACTACAAACGATGAAGAGTTGGAAAAACTTGATCAAAGGGCTATTACCTTGATTTAATTATGCTTGTCTGATGATATCATTTATAATGTCCTTTATCAAACGACCATCATAGGGCAATGGACGAAGTTAGAAAGGTTGTAGATGACAAAATCTCTCTCAAATCGTTTGTATCTGAAGAGGTAATTCTATAATTTGAAGATGGAAGAAGGGATGTCAAACCTTAATGATCACATCAACAACTTCAATCAATTAATTTTAAGTTGACAAATGTGGAAGTAAAGATGGAGGGAGAAGATAAATCTCTAATCATGTTGATGTCTCTTCTTAAATCTTACGAGTACCCAGTGGACATTCTATACTGTGGTAGGGATACCTTGGACGTTGAGACCTTATCTTAACCCTTCAATCGAAACAGTTGAGGAAGAAAATTAGTGGTGAAAGATGTTCTACGAATGCACTGTTTATCCAAAGCAGACAGTCTGAGCAAGAGAAGGGAAAACCTTGATCTAGATCCATGTTGAAGGGCAAAAGGAGGATAAAGTGTTAGAATTGTGCAAAGTTAGGACATGAAGGACTATCGAAATTCCAAAATCCAAAAGGGAAATGAGTTAGATGATTCACCATGGGAGGCCAACGCAGCAGAATCTAGTGAGGATCAGGCAGGTAGTTATGATGTACTGACTGCATCCAAATCCGGGTATCTTAGTAATGAGTAGATTTTGGATTTGGGGGCATCGTATCACATGTGCCCTCATCGGAGTTAGTTCACCACATACAACAAGTATGATGGTGGCTAGGTATTTATGGGCAATCACTTTGCCTGTGTTAGTGTACGTAAGGGTGAGTTAAATGCAGTGGAAGATTCAGTGACGGACATGTAGCACAGGCAACTCTAACACATGAGTGAGATAGGACTTCAGCTACTAACGAAGAAGCGCCTACTTCCAGAGTTGGTAAGTATACCTCTCAAAATCTGTATAGACTGTTTATCTAGGAAACAGCATAGAGTTTTATTTGTGAAAATTGCTTCTCATGTTAATAAAGTTCATGCATTAGATTTAGTTTATTCTAATGTGTGTGGTCCGATGATGACAAAATTCTTGGGTGAGGCTCTGTATTTTGTTACATTTATAAATGATGCATCTAGAAGGGTTTGGTTTTATGCATTAAAATCTAAGAATGAGGTCTTTGGTATGTTTAAAGTATTTCATGCTATGGTTGACAGAGAGACAGGTAAACCATTAAAGTGCATCCGCACTAACAATGGAAGCGAATACATTAGGGCTTTTCATGAGTACTGTTAAGACCCTAGGTATACGGCATGAAAAGACAATGCCCAAGACCCCCTATGATACCTTGATCATTTGAGACACGGCCTAAGCACACATGTTTCGATCTGAGTCTCCAATTGATCGTACATAGCACCTTTGCATTTTGTACCAGATACCTTCGAAACCTCTATCATGACGATTGCACCATCACTACAGTCATAATAGTGAAAACCATGCATCAACCCAATACTCGAGTGCAAAGATATGGATATGTGATGTAATGCTTTAGGTTTGGTAAACTTGTAGTTATGCTATACAAAAAAATTATTATTACCTTAAATAAAACCCTCCTTATAGGATCCCATTTTCGAGACTTGGCGTAACGTTAGGTGTCGAAATCGGGGTACTACGGAAGCTGTCAAATATAAGTTCTGATTTCGGCGATTGTGTGTCGAAAATCGAATTTGGGGCATGACAGAAGATGGTATTAGAGGATAACCTGAGAATACCTATTAAACAACATCACATATCTACTATTGACCCTAGAATAGTTACATTTCACTGCATGGTTGTTGCAAATTGAGAATCATTAGAATCCCTGGTTTGAAAGAACCTAAAAGATTACATTTAGACTTCTCGGATTGTGAACTTAGTCTAAATTAGCATTCCTACTCGAGAACTTAAAAACTTCTCAAAATAGCTCCCTGATGAGTATGCCTTGCCTAAAGTTAAGGTGGTTGAGAAATTTTTAAGACGAAATTTTTTATTAGGAGGGTAGATTGTGATACCCCAATCCTTTAAGACACGGCCTTAGCACACATGTTCCGATTTGAGTCGTCAATTGATCGTACATAGCACCTTTGTACACCTAGAAATCACACCTTTGTGTTTTGTACCGGATACCTTCGAAACCTCTATCACGACGATCGTATTATCACTACGGTCGCAATAACGAAAACCGTGCATCAACCCGATACTCAAGTGCAAAGATATGGATATGTGATGTAATGCTTTTGGTTTGGTAAACTTATAGTTATGCTATACAAAAAAATTATTATTACCCTAAATAAATTCTTCCTCGTAGGATCCCATTTCGAGACTTGGCATAACGCTAGGTGTCGAAATTGGGGTACTATAGAGGTTGTCAACTCTAAGTTCTGATTACAGCAATTGTGCATCGGAAATCGAATTTGGGGCGTTACAGAAGATGGTATCAGAGCATAAGCTGGGAATACCTATTAAACGACATCACATATCTACTATTGACCCTAGAGTTGTTACATTTCACTGCGTGGTTGTTGCAAACTTTAAATCATTAGAATCCCTGGTTTAAAAGAACCTAAAGGATTACATTTAGACTTGCCAGTTTGCGAACTTGGTCTAAATTAACATTCCTACTCGAGAACTTATAAACTTCTCAAAATAGCTCCCTGGCGAGATGCCTTGCCTAAAGTTTAGGTGGTTAAGAAATTTCAAGGATGAATTTTTTTATTAAGAGGGTAGATTGTGATACCCCGATCCTTTGAGACACGGCCTGAGCACACATGTTCCGATCTGAGTTGTCAATTGATCGTACATAGCACCTTTATACATCTAGAAATCTCACCTTTGTGTTTTGTACCAGATACCTTCAAAACCTCTATTATGATGATCACATCATCACCACGTTTGCAATAGCGAAAATCATGCGTCAACCTGATACTCGAGTGCAAATTAAGATATGGATATGTGATGTAATGCTTTTAGTTTGGTAAACTTGTAGTTATGCTATACAAAAAAAATTATTATTACCCTAAATAAAATCCTCCTTGTATGATCCCTTTTTAGACTTAGCATAACGCTAGCTAGGTGCCGAAATCGGGGTAATACAGAGGCTAGCAACTCTAAGTTTTGATTACGGTGATTGTGCGTCGAAAATTGGATTTAGGGCATGACACCCCCTAACACAATTTTGTAGCTGAGCGCATGAATCACATGATTGTTGAGAGAATCAGATGCATGTTATCTCATGCAAAGTTGCCCAAGATGTTCTGGGGAGAAGCAATACACACGATGGTGTATTTACTAAGCAGGTTTCCTTCAGCTCCATTACATAGAGAAGTTCTTGAGAAGGTGTGGACTGGACACAATGTGTCATACAGTCATATCAGGGGGCATCCGCTCACGTTCTAAAGGATGAGAGGTCCAAGCTTGATACGAAGATCAGACAATGCGTGTTCTTGGGGTACGGTGATGAAAAATTTGGCTACAGATTGTGGGACCTGATCTAGAAGAAGCTCATCAGGAGAAGAGATGTTTCTTTAAAGATCTATGTATAGAAGACATTGGAAAGCCAGAGAAGACCCAGCCTAGTACAGGTGAGCTAGAAGACATGGATCCGATCACTAATACCGTGGTTTCTAATGACGGGGAGTGCAACAAGGTGCAGTGGACGAGGGAGTTCTTACAGAAAATAAATCGGGGGAGAATCCCACACATGATCCTCCTGTTGAGCCACAGGTGAGGAGGTCATCTAGAGACAAACATTCGTTCAAGAGGTACTCAATGCATGAGTACATTATGCTTATTGATGAGGGAGAGCCAGAAGATTACTTTGAGGCCCTAGCCGACGTGCATAAGGGGCCGGGAGTGGTTGAAAGCTATGCAATAGGAGATGAAATCCTTACATAAGAACCACACCTATGATCTGGTGAAATTATTTAAGGATAAGAAATCTCTAAGTAACAAGTGGGTGTTCAGAAAGACGATAGCAGAAGAACTCACAAACGAGATTCAAGGCCAAACTTGTTGTGAAAGGATTTGATAAGAAGAAAGGAATCGACTTCAACGAGATATCCTCACCGGTGGTGAAGATGACGTCCATTCGGGTGTTTCTTGGGTTGGCAGCTAGCATTGATATGGAAATAGAGCAGTTAGAGGCTAAAACTACCTTTCTCCATGGATACTTGGAAGAAGAGATATATATATGCACCAACCAAAGGGGTTCAAGCTCAAGGGCAAGGAACATATGGTGTGTAGGCTTACGAAGAGTTTGTATAGGCCGGAGAAAGCTCGGAGGCAATGATATAAAAAGTTTGACTCGTTCATGCCGAAGCATGGGTATGATAGAACGGAGTCAGACTACTACGTGTTCGCACGCAGGTTCTCAGATGCTGATTTCATAGTTCTGCTATCATATGTTGATGACATGCTCATCATGGAAAAAGACATCAAGAATATTAACAGGCTAAAATAGGAGTTGGGCAAGTCGTTTGAGATGAAAAGCTTGCGCCCGACTAGACAAATTCTAGGAATAGAAATCACCCGTGACAAAAGCAGCATGAAGCTTTGGTTGTCACATGAGTGGTATGCTCAGAAAATCCTAGAAATGTTCAATATGAACGTAGCGAAGCCAGTCAGTACTCTTTGAGGATTTTCCATATAAAAATCTCTTGTGTTCGTGTGGTTAATGATTTAATTTTATTTATTACATTATATCACATAATTCACGTAGTTGGGCTACGAAGATTCTGAAGTTTTATGCAACACACCTAACATAATTTACATATGTAAACACTTTCTCATGGAGGGTGGTGTGAACATTTGCCATTTATATATTTAAATGGGTAAGTCCAAAAATATCGACATAAATATGCATAAATGTGGGCAAATTCCATTTACGTATGTAAATGGGATTTAACATCCATTTAAGGATAGCAACAGTGGGCTGCTCTCCTACTAGACGCTCTTGGGGGGGGGGGGGGGGGGGGGGGGAACAATTTGTCCAACCTTTTGTTGTGCTCTCTCGAACAACAGCAGACCCCAAAGTATGGCCAGCACTCGGTGGGTCTTCCTCAGGCCTCCCCCCCCCCCTACTCAGGAGCCCACGGTGGCCCTCCTCCCTTCGAGCTCACCCAACCATTGGAGCTTCTCGTTCCCCCTTTCAGGGGTGATCCACTCCAGCAAGCCATTAAAGGCAGCTGGGGCCTATCTCAAGTGGTCGATAGTGCATGAATTTGATAAGCTGGGGCAAGCCCTCTTACCTAGAGCCCTTCCAAAGAAAACTGAAATGCATGAATTTATAAATTGGGAGAATCTTTCATCCGTTAGGCTACGCAGATGGACCACAACATATATATAACCTCATGATGTGTCTGGTTGATATCAGTGGGCCACGGTTTAGTTTTATGGATTACTGATCTGATACCCTCCAATTGGATGGAGAGTGCCCAAAAAGCCTCCCAAATCAAAAGGATTCTAACCCTTTGATGAGGGCTTGAAAATTGGCTGATATGAAAGGAGACATCAAAGATATGGAAAAAAAAAAAAAAAAAAAATCTAGGACCTTTCCAGATTTTCGTAGTATCACCATCCACAATGGGACCCATTATATTAACCGTCTGGATCACTAAATCGTCTCCCCACTAATGTGAGCTATGCTGGCGAAGGCACCAGGTACTATTTGTATCCCTTGTATCATGTAATTCTCCCCATGCCCCGGGAAAAAAATTTGCTACACGCACATACGAGCAAATCCTAGCAGTGCGTGAGATCCGTATCTCGAGAAGATTTTAATGCTATAAGAGCGAGCTTCTCTCTTCGTTTCTCTCTCTTTCGAAAGTCTCTCCGAATGAAAAGCAAGGGGATGTGGATTTTTGGTGGAAGCCTTTGGCATGGGAAGCAAATTAGTTGTTGCCACCGTAACAGCTTAGGGGGTGTTACCCTAACTGTGTGGGACCACCTTGATGTACTTTTTTATATCCATGCCGTCTGTCTGTTTTTCTACATCATTTTAGGGGACAATTCCAAACCTTGAGAAGATCCAAATCTCAGGTGAACCATATCAGTAGAAACAGTGATAAATGACTATTAAAAACATTTCAAGGGCCACAATAGTTTTGGATCGATCTGATATTTGTATTTTCCCTTCATCTAGATCTCTTTGACATTATCAACAGGTTGGATGGAAAATAAACATTACAAAAACCTTACTATGGGTCTTTTGGAATTTTTAATGATGAGGCACTCAATCACCACTGTTTACTGTGTTATGGTCCACTTAAGATTTGGATCTGCCTAATTTTTGGAACTCTGTACTAAAATGATAAGTAGAAACAGATGGATGGCATTGATATATAATAAATCATCAAGGTGACCGGGTAACAGCCAAGTGGCGCCCTTTAGCATAAAGTTACTGCGTGAGAACCTAGGTGGGGCACACCATGATGTTTGTAAGAAATCCACCTCGTCCATACTCTATGTGAGCTCATTTTAGGACACGAGACGAAAAAAATGAGCCGATCCTCAAGTGAGCGGCACTAAAGGAAAAGGTGGGTAGGGAAATTCCTACCATTGAATTTTCTCCTAATCAGGTATGCTAATGTGTATGCAGCATCTGTGCCATGCAAGATGTCATATGAAAGTGTCGGTCGGTCTGATCCAAACCTTCCTTTGTTTACGTTCAGGTGGTCTGCCTGAAGATTGAACGGCCTTTTTCATGATGAGGCCAATATTTCTCATGGCTGAGATGTGGTGAACACTTGAGACGTTGACACATGGATGGATCTGTGTGCTAACCTACAATTGGTTGTAGATGATCATCACTCATTTTGATTTTCGAAAATCATTGATCAAAATGCTAGGGTTCATTGTTCAGCAATCCAAACCGTTGAAATGATGTTCCTCACCGTGGATGACCCTTGCACCAAATGATCAGTGGATTGGAATGACCTTAACCATTCCATAGGTAGCCAAGAAATAGACGGCTAAGGAAGAAAACAGGTTAACGATTGGAATGAGCTTAACCATTCCATAGGTGGCCAAGAAATAGACGACCAAGGAAGAAAACAGGTTAACCGTTGCCACAGAAGTTTTGGATCAAGCTGATATTTGTTTTTCCCATTCATCCATGTCTTTGTGACGTCATCAAAAGTTTGTATGACAAATAAACATCACTGTGGGCCCTAGGAAGGTTTCAATGGTGGAAATCATTACTCCTACTGTTTCTTGTGGTATGGTCCACTTGAGGTTTGGATATGCTTCAATTTTGGGCTCAACCCCTAAAATGAGCGGAACAAACGGATGGACGGTGTGGATAAACCATATACATTCACAGTGGCCCCAACTGAGTTTACTCAGTACAATAAAAGTCGTACCCATTCGCAAGCAACGGACAGGGAATTTGGGCAGAAGCCTTTGGCAGAAATTCCTGTGCTGGGAACTTAGCTGGGGGCCATTATGATGCTTGTGATAAATCCACCCCGTCCATCTGTTCTGTGAGCTTATTTTAGGACAGACGACAAAAAAATGAGCCAGATCCAAGACTCAAGTGGGCCGAAAACGTGAGGACTAAACGTCGACAGTTGAAATATTCGTGGGGCCACAGCAGTTTTGAATCAGGCTAATATTTGTGTTTTCAGTTCATCCTAGTAGGAATGACATTATGATCGGTATGGATGGCCTATGAACATCACTGTGGACCCAGGGATGTTTCACCGGTAGGAATTTTTATACCCACCTTTTCCTTTAGTGTGGCCCACTTGAGTCTTGAATCCAGCTCATTTTCTGTCTCGCGTCCTAAATTAAATGAGCTCACAATAAGGATAGACGGGGTGGATTTCTCATAAACATCCGGGTGGCCACACCTAGGTTCAGCATAGTAACTTAGCAGGCTCCCCAATCCTTTGTTTGCCATTCCAGAGATTCTCCAGAGAGAGAGAAAAGAGGAGAAAATACCCTTGACATGCGGATCTCACTCACGGCTGGGATTTGCGCCGTGTGTGTAGCAAAATTTTTCTCCATGCCCTGGTAGCAAGTAGCTACTGGACGGTACTCTATGAGCCCACACAAGGTATGTGTTTTATCCAAGCCGTCCATTCATTTTTTGACATGGGCCCAAAAATAGGCAGAGATTTGAATACCATGAAACAGTGGTCATTTGAACGCCTACCATTAAAAACTTCTCCAGGTCACAAAAGTTTTGGATGAAGCTGATACTTGTGTTTTGCCTTCATCCAGGTCTGTGTGACTTAACCAACAATTTGGATGAAAAATAAACATTGCAATGGGCGGATCCGACCCACGTTATTGGACTTAACTTGTTTATTTGACTTATACCCGATCTGACCCAAGTTCTATATGGGTTTGGGTCTGTTCCGGACCAAACCCATACCATTTAATAAACAGATTCGGTCTGGGTACTCCATCGGGTCCACTGACCCATTTACAGCCCTACTCGCTACTGGCAGCGTCAGTATGCAGTCCACTTCCCTGGCTCCTATGGCAATATTTTTGCACCATATGTTGGTGTGAGATTTACAACAAACCTGCGCATCCAAATTGTGGGTCCCATTGTTGATGGAGATGTACATAAAATCACACTGATGAAGCAATCCCAATCATCCAATTAATAGCTATCAAAATGGATGGTTAAAAGTAAATTATAGTGGTTAAAATTTAACTGGAAAAATCAGATGCTTATCAATATCTTTTCAGAGCAAATTTTCGGTTACGCACCATCCAACAGTTGGGCCAGCGGTTCAGACGGTTTGGCTTGCCTTAGCTATGCCATGTGTACGTATTGAAGAGCCACCAACATTTTTCAATAAGAGTTTACCTTGATACAACAAAAATGCACTATTAATAATCTACTCAGGGACTATAGTATAGCCACTGGGTGAGGGATTATAATTCGAGGATCCAAACCGTTTATCTGATGGGTCGTACGATGGCCATAGTGAAACTCTAAAATCAGAATATTTGAAAGCTTTGATCATTTAACTCTTGTCCATTGAATATGGCCTGTATTTTTAACAGTTGTTTTGTAAGCAACTGATTGAAATATAGGAATTTAGGGATGGCAATGGGCTGGTTGTTGGTCCATACATAAAATCAATATTTAGATTAAGCTCAGCCCAACTAGTTCAACATCCAGGCCAAGCCTATGCCTGCCGGTTGTCCAGCCCTATATGGGATCTTCAAATGTTGAATATTGCCATAATCAACCATAAAGGCATAGATCAACGGTTTAAATCACTCAACATATACCAGATCCAGCAGCTATAGTCCCATTGTATCTTATTACATGGAACAATACATTGAGATATATTGCAGCAAAACCACTCTTCCAAACCAACACAAAACACAAAATCTTTCATTGAAGTCATTAGAAGAGTACCAATAAACATTGAATACATGAAATGAAATCAATTGAGAACACACATACATATTTAGAAACTGAATAGACATGCCATAGCTCTCAACACCAAGTTAATTAAACCACAAGTGACTAGAATAGGAAATTATAACTCGTTTATTTTACTTGCAATGACAATTATATATAGAAGATGAGGGAAATCTGTAAAGAACTGTAGAGAACTTTACAGATATATGTCTTAATAAAAAAGAAAATATTCTAATCTATTAAGATTTTCTTCCAAGCCCATCATGTGAATGTAAAGGTTTTATTAGTGATTTTGCATTGTTCTGTGGTGTGGCCCACCTGAGATTTGGATCAGTGGTTTTTTTTAATGTACGGTGTAATGTAAGGTGCAAAAACTCATGGATGGAGTGGATGGGCACACAAACATCACTGTGAGCCCCACAAAGCTTTGGTGTTCCAAGTGCTTCCTACAACAGGTGTTGTACAGGATACCCGTCCAAAAAAAAAAGAAAAAGATCTAGCCTTTAGATGGGGTGGAACGTGAATATGGACCATTGTTAGTATTTTCTGGAACCTCCACTTTGTCACACATGTGCAGTTCATGAGGGGAGAAGACCGAGGTCACATCCACAGAGGACCAACCTGATGAGTGCCTGGATCTTACCCATGAATGCCACATTGGCACGTGTGAAGAAGTGGAGAAGGACTCAAACGGCTGTTGTAACTAATAAAACGTCAGAAAACACACACAAAAGAGAGTGATAGAGGTCTAGGGTCTCGGAGGATATCACGGTCTGCACGTATATGCTGGATTGCATCCTCGACCAGTATAGGGTCAGTCCAGGCTTGGGCTTACCGGAGCAGGTAGGACTCCCACCACCAATATGACTCCCAATGACTATTACAAGGATTCCTAGCTACAGAGAGTGATTAGAGTTTCGATGGCGCACACAAGAGATTGCCCTCTGCACCCATATGCTTTCTTGCATCCTGGACCAGTATAGCGTTGTCCAGGCTTGGGCTTAACTGGAGCAGGTAGATTTGGCACTAGAGGCTTATATTTTATTGGTTGTCCCTGCAAGAATCCTTCTGTTGATATCAGAGTCCATGAAAAACTCTACATGGTCTTCATAGCATTCTGCAATGGAACCATTGCATCCTGCACTTGCACTTGCCTCCCTCCTTGAGCAACTCCCACCACCAATAAGACTACCAATTACTATTACAAGCATTCCTACAATGATACAAACTTCTCTCAACTCTTTTGCCATTTTATTCTCTCTCTCTCTCTCTCTCTCTCTCTCTCTCTCAGAGCACAATTCCAAACTCCCACCTATAAATAAGACTCCCAACAGTATAGCAAGGATTCCTACAAACATACAAACGCCTCTCTTCAATACTTCTCATTGCTACTTCCCTTTCTCTCACCACACATCATAAATGATGATATCTTACTAAAGAACTAAAAAGAAAAAGTGAAAGAGATAAATCATCACCTTGGATGTTTAAAGGGGAATTTTTCCATCTGGCCACCTACCTTTTCAGCTATGGACCAAAAACCCCCTTCTTTTAAACTATTTCCCACATCCCATCCACCTATTTTGTCATCTCACTTTAGGACATGGCCAAAAAAAATGAGGCAGATCTGAAATAGTTTAAAGCGGGAGGTTTTGGCAGTACATAGCAAAAAGTAGACACCATATGGAAAAATCTCCCTTAAAAAACTAAATTAATACAAAGGGGAATCATAGGATTGCTTGTGCACAATAGCGAGTTGTAACACACGGACCAGATATGGGTCAATTAGGTGTGTCCAGCCATGGACATAAGCTTACTGTAAATTTGGCTAATCCACTCACCAGGTGAGCCACATTTGAATGGAGAAAATGGGTGGATGGAAAATCACCAAAGTCCTACATGTATGGCCCAGGCAATGAATGCAACAACTTGAATTTTGGAACCGTTCATGTTCCAATCAACGTTACCTAGATCACGGGCCACTCAGGCATCACATACGAGAATTGATACAGTAGGCTACTTCCTCCAATACATGGCATGCTAGGAGTGCGATCATTTGAGTCAGTCCAATGCACATTACTGATCATACATTGTACAATTATTACACAAAAAAAAAAAAAAAAAAAAAAAATGGTGTCATCTATGTACCAAGTGCTTAAATCATAAAGGGGTGTCCCACCTGATTTATGATCCATTATATATGATTTTTTTGCATGGTCAACATCATAATAGAAGCCATCTTATGCACTAGTCAGATGTCCCAAAAACATCTATCTTATGTTGGCACATGTGCTGCGTGTGAAGGTGCATTTGGAGGGAGGTCGGGCTAGCAAACCTTAGAAAAAGAAAAAGAAAGAATAACTTTTAAAAGGAAATATCTGTTTGGCTTAAGGTTGACGATTCTAGACCCTTCAATTGGTGGGACATACTTAGGATATGGTCCATTACAAAAATCGTTCTGATTAAAAGTACACTAGCATCTGATTGAAACCCTTTCTCTTTTGCTTATGGGCCCTCCACACTTTTTCTTTTTCTTTTTCTCTTTTTTTTAATTTATTTTTTATTTTCTTTAACTCACTGGCCATTCGATGGCCAGAAATAAGAAATTCTGAATTTCTGATTGTTTGTGGTGGAGTGGTAAGGAAGCATTATTGATCATTCCTTGCGTGGTGCCGTGCGCCTAAGTATCTTAGTCATTAGACATGCAATGCTCGGCCGTTGGCTGGGTACAGTATCTTCCGATTCCCAGTTGGTATTTGTGGAACTGGGGCCCATGGTTCAGTGAATCAAAACCCTTGATATGATGGGCTTTAGAGGTGGATGGGCCCATGCATCAAAAGTCACATGGATATAGAGTATTTTGGCCATTTCTTGTTGAACCTGAACCCTTGCTGTACTTTTTCTTTCATGACTTTGGCCCCCTATTGAAGGGTTTAGATCTTTCCATTGAGGGATGTTTTCATCGTGGATTATCTACTGCCAGCTCATCTTTCCATCTTAAATCACTTTAATTGGTGACTCTAACCCTCAATCATTTGGGAAATGGATTGTCAATGTCAAGTATAATAAAAAGGTCCAACCATTAAATGTGGACTAGCCCATCATGTGTGGCCCACTTTTGATTGACATCCATCCAAATCACTCAATCGGATGAACCTAACCATCCAATTAGTGGTTCAGGAAATGGACAGTTTCACATTGAGCAATATCTCGAAAGGTATAAGCATTGATCTGGACCTTCCATCATGTGGAGCCCACCTTTGGTTAACCAGTCCTCTCCAAACCAACTTTGCTTTAGATGATCCTAACCATTTGATTAGTAGTTTGAAAAATGGACAAACCTCGTTGAGTATGCTAGAGTGGTCTAAGTATTGATTTGGAATGTCCATCATGTGGGGTCCACCTTTGATTTCCCATCCTCTTAAATCAATTTGTTCAAATGATCCTAACCATCTAATTAGTGATTTGGGAAAAGGATGCCCCATGTTGACTATAAAAAAAGAGGTCTAAGCATCGATTGGGACCGGCCATCATAAGGGCCCACCCTTGATTGCCCATACCTCTCAAATCACTCGGATAAGATGATCCCAAGCATCTTATTAGTGGTTTCAAGAAATGGACAGTAGGACATTGAGTATACAAGAGAGGTCTAAACATTGATCTAGACCGTCCATCATGCAAGGCCTAACTTTGATTGCCCATCTTCATATCACTTTAATTAGATAAGTCTAACCATTGTTCGTGATTTAGGAAATGGACGCTCCATATTTAGTATGATAGAGCGGTCTAACCTTTGATGTGGAATATCTATCATGTAAGGCCCATCTTTTATTACATATCCCTCTAATATATCCACTTTGATTGGTTGAGCATAACTTATCTTTGGATTTTTTTTAGGGTTAGAAATGGATGGTCGTTATTATGTATACTAGAATGCTTTAACCATAGCTTGGCAATCATGTGGGCTTTACCTTTGGTTGTAATATCCCTCCAAATCAATTTGATTTGAAGATATAATTGTTTACACCCATTTTTCGGCTGCACCAACGTGGACCAATGACAAGTCACCACTACGAATTTTATGTTTCGAAGAATGGTACTTCGCACTCGAAGATCTCTTCATTATCTTCCTTTGGCGATACTAATTCCTGTTAGTTAATGTGATGGCACAAAGTCATATGGCATGCCGTTAAGAGAGGGAAACGTCGCATTGCTGCGTGGCCTTGATTCGCGAGTTAATTAATAGGCTAGTGTGCCCGTTAATTTATAAAACCCACAGAGAGAAAGAAATCTTATCACGGATCTGGCCATGATAGACTTGGAAAGGTTCACCTCTTACAATCCTTTAAAATGGGAGATATTCCTAGAGACCATTCGGAGGGCTTGCAGTGATCACGAAGTTTCAAATATCCCAAGAATTATACCAAAATCCGAACAAATTGGTCGTAACATAGATCTAAATCGGAATTAAAAGAATAGGAGAGCTCAAATGGTGGATCTGGTCCCACCCGTTTCCGCAATCACAATCAGAAGGACCAGGATCATGGAAAGGTGGATTGCACCAATTGGGTCATTCTGATACAGCAATGATCACCTAATCAATTTTAAGTCTGAGATGAACAATAGAGATGAATCTGATTAATCCTAAATTTAGATGCAGTAGGGTCCTAAAGGTCTCCAATATAAGGGCATCTGCGTAAAAATAGAGATCTGAAAACCAATAGATCCAAATTTATGAAGATCTCCTTATTTGAAATGTGTGTCGTAGATGCGAAGGATCCAGGAATAGCAAGGAAGCCCAGGCGAGGGTTTCGCCACATCAACCACCTATAAAAGGAAAATGTATTGAATAGCTCGAGGCTCACGCCCAACACAATTTATCTCTTTTACATTTATCTTTACATTTATATCTTAGCACAGTATAGTTCTAGCACAGATCACTATTATCCAACGCTACCGCTACAATACGGTATAATTAATAGAGTAAGCATTTACAACCTGAAGTTGTTGGATCCTAATCAACCGAGTTCTTACTTGGGCGATCTTCTTTCTAGTCACAATCCTATTGACCATCCACCTCGATCATCTTTTCTCAGTGTTACCACTACAATACAGTAAGATTAGATTAAACATCTACAACCCAAAGTTGTTGGATCATAACCGAGTTCTTACTTGGACAATCATCTTTCTGGTCACAATCCGACTGACCCATTCACCTCGATCATCTGTTCTTATAGACGGATCAGGTATTTATCTCTCATTTTGTTTATTTCTCTAGTTTATTTTGATACTTTGTCGATTGTAATGATCTTTACTCGAA
>PVNU02004027.1:0-65483 GCA_003013855.2 Liriodendron chinense | reverse complement strand
GATCAAAAACTTTTTTGGCCCACAAAACATTTTTAATGATTACTCATCACGGTTTTAGTGTTATGATCTACCTGATATTTGGATCTTCTTAGGGTTTTGGATCACAACCTAAAATGATATGAAAAAATAGATAGTACGTAGATATATAAAAAAAAATGCATCAAGATGGCCCCACACGGTTAGGGTAACACCCACTAAGCTATTCCCAGGGTAAAACCTAATTCGCCCATTGCAAGGTGATCCAAATTCAAAGGCAATGGTCCTTATACATTATCCATCCAAATGTATTCTAGATAACCTCAATCCACGCCGGCCCTTAGAAACATCCGCATTACATGAGGGGCCATGCCATCCGCTTTCATTCCGTCAATACATTCATATGACATGCTCTGCTAAGATGAAGCAAAGCCCAAAATTACCCGTGACTATGGATTGGTTGGTTGGCTAGAAGGTCGCACCCTCAAGCGCTGGGGCGCACCATCTATAACTTGGGGGCAGATCTGGTTGTGTTTGTGGATTGGTGGGTTGGATCTCTTCAAAGTTTTGGTTTTGATGATGCTGATTCAGCTGATTGTAAAGATTTGGGTACGCCATGGTTTTTTTGGTAAGGATTGCTGATGTTAAAGTTTTAGGATAGCTTGAATGCAGAAACCTTCTCCTTCTTCTTTTTCTTATAAAAAGAGAGACTAAAAATTGGCCATTATAAAACTAGATGGGCACACAGCATGAATTTAGAAGACTTAATCATGAATTTAGTGTGGCATTAGAATTTTGGACCCAGTAAAATTTTGAGCTCTGAAGAGAACATGAAGTAGAACACTGTTTCCTGTGGTGTGGTTCACCTGAGATTTGGTTCTCCTTCATTTTTGGGCCCATGCTCTAAAATGAGGTTGGCCCACGATCAGGGTCCCACCCATCTCACTGGATCCAGCTCGCAGCTTAGTCGCGTCCTTGGAGGGAAAGGTGTGGTTCCACAAGTGCTATGATAGAAAATATTTTTGACTGACTTTGATTTGAAAACACCGGTCAACTTGCCATTAGATTATTCATTTGATTAAAAAAGGCACCCGTCCATATGCATTAGAGCTATAATTTCCATCTACAGCCCAAGCATTGATGTTGATTGGGGCTTTGAATTCAGGGTTGGATGTTTGAATGCATAATCCAAATAAAATAATGAGATTTGCATGTTCTACACAGGCAAGGAGAGGAAAGTAGCTCCACACCTTGTAATTATGAATACCAAAATAAAAAAGGAATTTTTCCATATGACCACCAGTCTTTTTGTGCGATTGAATTATTCTTGAAAAATTGCCTGCATTTTTCATGTACGAACAAGGAGACTAGTCCTTACGTTATATGGCAGCAGGAATGACCCTTCTACCCGTTTTCTAGCAACGTTTTCACTGTTTGTAACTGTACAAAAGCACTAACGTTTTAGCCTTTCCACGTAAGGACGTTGTGCTCGTGGACCCCATCCAACACATTGTGACATCCAATTCATCCATCCCGGTGGTTTTTCATCCACGTCAGTACACGTCGCAGCCTGGATGGGAAGCACTTGGGCTTGGGCTGCCCACTGTTGAAACAATCCTGAAGTCACAGGATGTTAGTGACAAATTCACTCGGTCCAACTGTTTTGCCGTCTCATTTTAGGGCATGGGCCCAAAAATGAGGCTGGTCCAAAGCTCTGGTAGGCCAAACAAAGCCAAAAGGTGTGATCTTAAAGCCATCGTGGGGCCGCTTTGAGCTTCGGATCCACCTCATGTTTTTGTCCACATGAGCTAAAAAATAGATGGATGGAGTGGATTTCTTACAAACATTAATGTGGGGCCCACATATGGTCCGGGATAGGATCACACCTTAATCAACCCCATATCTTAGATTTTCGGTCGGGTGCCCGCCCTGGGCACCGGACGTCCGGTCAACATACCATCAGGCGCTCGACTGTGTTAAAAACAATCCAAAGACTTTTAGTCTCTCTGGATGATTTTCGGTCATCCGTTCACTAACTGTCTCGGTGCCCGACCCCCCCTGGCTAGCAAATCTGATGGTGTGTTTGGCTCCACACCTCAACAAGTCCACGTATGGTCAAAATTAGGATTGCACATCAATCAACCCCATGCATGGGTTGCGAGCTTGTATAGAGACATCCACATTTATATCCACATTTATATTTGTGAGAAATCCACTTTGTTCATTTTTTTGCCATCTCTTCTTTTTCTTTTTTCACACACACCCACACCACATGAGCACTAAATCTCATGTTTTCAGTGTTAACACAGAGTATGTCTACCAGTGAGCCATGGATCCGAACCTGGCCCACAGATGATCTTTTTTGCCTACTCAGTTTTGAACATGTCTCCAGAAATGAGGCCGATTCCAAACAAACAGGAAAATTATGAAAAGGTCTTTTAGATCCAGCTTTACTAAAGGAATAGAATTCATCTTACATCTGTCATTACTCTAGATTTGTTTGGTTGCAGAATCCAATTCTAGAGAAAATCAAGATTCCAGTATTGGAATCCAAAATAGCTAGCAGAAACTGGATTGCAAACCAGATTCCACCAGGAACTTGCTGTTTGGTTGAAAAATGTGTAATGCAGATTTTGTTTGATTGAAAACTGTGTAATCCAACCGTTGCTTGTGGTGTGGCCCACTTGGGCTTTGGATCGGCCTGAGAACTTGACCCCTAGCTTATAATAGTCCCCGCAAGATAGATGGCCGGATTGGATGGAAAATAAACATTAAAGTGGGCCCTAGAAAGTTTTTAATGGTCCCCGTTCAGTCAACACTGTTCTCCTTTGGTGTAGTCCACTTGAGATTTAGATCTGCCTCATTTTTTGTCTAATGCCCTTAATTGAGCTCTCAAAACGGATGGAACTCATGGATACAAAATGCATACATCATAGATGTACAATACAATGCATACATCGAGGTGAGCACTAATCCACCACTTTTCCCTTATGTAGAAACGGTCCCCACACTATTTTCACTAATCCTGATTTCAACCAATTTAAGTTTCCAAATGGATCCTTTGGCTGGAATTTTTCACCAAACACACTACTTAAAATTGGATTTCACTGAATCCAGATTTTAAGCTGGAAAAAGGTTTTCAGATGCTAACCAAATAGGCCCTTAGCCTCCTATGCGAGGGGCCTCCGAAAGCATTTCCCAACTAACTTCGTAGGGTGGGAAGCTACGTGGGGCCTGTTGGGTTAGTCCCACATCGGCTAGGGGACGATGAAAAGTAGTTTCATATACTTTGGGGTCACTCCACCTAATGGGTTAACTTTTTGGGTATGACACAACACTGGTATCAGAGCAAGGTTATCCATCTAGGTCCATGTAATGGTGGCACCCACGCCCTAGGGGGATAAGCCCAGATCAAGTTCTGAGAGCCCCCGAACCCACGAGCGAGGGGGTAAGCCGATATCAAGTTCCAAGAGCCCCACATCTACTGTGGGAGGGGGGTTGTTGGGTTAGTCCCACATCGACGAATAAAAGTAGCTTCATATACTCTTGGGTCACTCTAATGGGTTAACCTTTTGGGTGTGACACAACAGGGCCCATCGTAATGTGTTTAAGAAATCCACCATGTCCATCCGTTTTTTCATATCATATTAGGACATGATCCTAAAAATGAGGCGGATCCAAGACAAGTGAATCACATGACAGGAAATGGTGAGAATTTAATTTCACGGCTGAAACATCAATGGGGCCACAAGTTTTGAATTAGGCTAATAGTTTTGTGTCTTCAGTTTATCCTATTAGGAATGAACATATAAATCGGATATGAATGGCATATTAACATCACAGTGATCCTTAGGGAGGGAGATTTCAATGGTACGAATTTCCCTACAACTTTTTCTTACCCAAAAACATGTCCTGGCAAAATGGATGGCCCAAGTTGATTTCTCACAAACATCTTGTTGGGTCCCACCTAGCTTCCCACCATCCTCATTAACATTAATTATATGCTAATTATACATTAATTCAAGCCCAATTTCCAAGTTCTCTCTCTATATAATGAGGGCAAAACGAAAAGCAGAGGCAGCTCAATGGCACTAATTCATAAAAGGGATTTTGACCAAAATGACCCTTTGGTTTGGCAAAAATCTCCAAGAAAAATGTTTTTAAAATATTCACCCCATAGTCTCCTGTCCACTTTCTAAATTTTTGGTGGATGAAAATGTTATTGCCTTTATGAGCTTCCCTAATAAGCTTTTTTCTTGCTTCAGAAGCTTTTTAGCTCAAATTTCAATGCATGATGTGACATCATGTGATAATTGAGCCCACTTAAAGGTAGATTCAATCCATTCATTTTTTTATGTGGCACACCATTTCAATGGAAAAATATAAATTTTAGCCTTATGCGAGCTCTCCATGGCTCATAATAACCGATAACACTGATCGTTCACTCATAACTATTTTCTTGTGGTGTGGTTTACCTTATCTATGGATGTGACTCGTTCTTTAGCTCGTGGCCTAAAACTAAATTTTAAATCTAATGGACAAAGTGGATTTGATACATACCCCATAGTAGGCCTCACAACCTTAAAATAGACAATCTTGACCCGTAACACATGACTACCTAGACCTTAACAACCACGGCCCTTAAAACATGACAACGTCTACCCTTCACACATGACAACCTCAATCCTTAACGCATAACACAACCCCGTCTTGACCCTTTACACATGATAACCTCAACCCCTAATACAGGACAACCCAGACCCTTAACAAATGATTATCCGAACCCTTAACACATGATAACCTCGACCCTTAGTACATGCAAACTTCAACCCTAGTAGACATGTGTTAAGGTTCAGGTTAACATAACTATTCAACTAACGTAATATATTACAAAATCTAGATTCTATCTCCTATAATGTCTTTCACATGACAACTACAAACATTCTTCGCCACCTCAAATTCCTTCCAACAATCACTTCTCCTCACAATAATAACTTCTCCCCACGACAACAGCCATGACTACTACTCTATTTATAATGAAAAATGGCTTTCATCTCTAAGGAAATGTTATGCCATAAAAAATAAAATAAAATAATTCATTCAAAATGTCTTCCACGTATCAGTGGCTTTCATATATAAGAAATTTGGTCCCTATAGCAAAAATAATACTCATCTTTAGGATTATAGAAGTTGTTGGCAGCGCCCATATGTTAGAGAAAGTTGATGGCGGTGATTATATGTAAAAAAAAATGCAGTTAGAGGGGGTGGTGGTGGGTCTTCGAAAGACATGTTCGAAAAGGAAGAAGAATAGTCTCAAGAAAATAACAATGGGTCCTTAAATAGCCTCCAACCCTACCTAAAGGGTTTTCGGACCATGTCTCTGGAGCTCACCGTGAGATACATCTCGAATCAATTCCATCCATTGAAGTCGAAATTTGATGAAGGGCAATGGTTCAAAGAACGATTTATATTCACCGATAATGTGGACTACACCATATGGGAACAATTAGCAATGAACGGCTAACATTATCATTTGTCGGGTCTTATGGGCCACAAAGAGATTGAATCAACATAAAATTACTACATTCTCAAAGAAATGATAGGCCACAAAGAAGATAAATGAATTGGATCTACCTTCTAGTGGTCCGAATCACCAAGAGGTGGTCATATATAACATGTCCCAGAATCAAAGCTACAAAGCTTATACTGCATTCAAAGGTCCGTACAGGCATTAGTATCTAAAGCAGGAGCATTTTCATCTACTAAAAATTCAAAAGTTGTTAGAAGATTAAGGTGGAATATTTTAGAAGGGTTTTCCTCTTGGGACTATTCATAGTACCACAGGCTATTTCGGTCAAAATCCTAATTCATATACCAGGTGCTCAGGTTGGTACGAAAACAAGAAAAAGAGGCAATGGTTCTAGAAATGGTATGGAGCGTTTATTTGGTTCTTTATGCCTTGTATTTATCAATCCCGGACTGTTCAATGAACGTCCAACAACCAGAGAGATAAATAATAAAATAATCTCAATTATTTTACTAAGCCTAACACTATGCCAATTTCACACAAAAACGACGGCCCAAGTTCGTCGTTATGAAGATTAACGACGGACTTCGTTCGTCGCATTGTCACACGTTCTTTTGCAAGTCGTTAATCATAAACGACGAACCAAATACGTCGGAAAATTACGACGGATATAGTCCGTCGTTAAATAAACGACGGACCTTATCCGTCATAACCTCCAAAACATCATCGTTCCAGCAACGGATTCTATTCGTCGTTGTAAAAAGAACGATGGACCAAATCCGTCGATAATAGTAGGATCTGTCAGTTTTCTTATAACATCGTCGACGGATCTGGTCCATCGTTAATGTTTAAAAAATTAAAAAAAAAAATAGCACGCATTTGTTGCATTTTGAATTTCTTACACCTGATATCATCAAAGCAGTACAAACCAATTCAATACATAAACTAAACTAACCATTTCTAATTCACACATCCATCACTTATTGCATATTGAATTTCTTACAGCTTGCAAAGTAGCTGTGGACATCTTAATATCCGATTACATCAACAAGAAACTATATTAGTCTTTCAATCAACAATGCAGCAACAAAATCTTTTGAAATCCTCCAGTTAAGCTGTCTTTCTAAAACAGCGAGGCTTTTAGTGTGCATGGGGAAATTGTGGGACGACCCCATTCGAATGAGGAACTCCTAGCAAACCGCAAAGCAGAACCTGAAATCATGATTTTGAAAGAACTAATTAAGCTATTGATAAAATAACGACAATGATGGAGTTTACATAAATGAATTGGCGATATTCAAAACCAGACATATACCATGAACCCGAGAAATAAAATGTCATAATGACAAGCAGGCGAGTTTTTCATATTGAACTACCTCCGGTTGAGCCAGCTGTGATTGAAAAACTAAAGGCTGTACAGCTGGTATTATGATAGCAATGATGTAAACTGGTGGAACTTGCATCAGATCCTGCAGTTTCAACACATGAAGCAAACAATTAGTAAAATAGTAACAAATGCTTGCATAGAAGGTTTCAATGGTTGGCATTTCTATCCCCACTGTTTTGTGAAGTGTGGCCAACTTGAGTTTGGGATCTCCATCGTGTTTGGGCTCAGATCCTAACACAAATGTCATGGTGGGTGCCACAGATCCTAACATCGGGTTACAAGGTGAGATCCATCCTATCAATCCTTGTCACATGGTTGTGCAGCCGAAAACTCTGTGAGGACCACCATGATGTCCACCTGACATCCGATCCTTCCATCATTTTTGGGAGATCCAAAATTCGAGTAAGCCACACCATAGGAAAACAACAGGAATGGAAACACCAACCATTGAAAATTTCCTGAGGCCCACAGTCATCCTTAAATACCATCCATTCTTGATCCAAAACTTCTATGGGCCCCAATGAAGTTTTAATGGTGGATGTTCAATTCCCAACAATTCTTGTGGCATGGCCTACTGAGTTTTGAATGTTACATAGACATGTGGTGGGCCCCACAGAGTTTTAGCTTACACGAGGGACGCGGATTAGCTACTGACAGGTTGAGTAGCTACCTCCCTACACCAACTTATGTGGGCCCCACCATGATGTATGTTTTGTATCCACACCATCTATCCATTTGGAGAGATCATTTTAGGACATGAACTAAAGAATGAAGCAGATCCAAAGCTCTAGTGGACCTCACCAAAGAAAACAACGGGGATTGATCTCTTACCATTAAAAACTTCTTGGGGCCATAGGAGTTTTCGATCAAGTTGATATTTAAATTTTCCCTTCTTCCATGTCTGTGTGAACTTATGAATAGGTTGGATGTCAAATAAAAATCATGGTGGGCCCTAGGAAGGTTTCAACGCTCAGCGTTACTGTCCCCACTGTTTTCTTTTGTGGAGTCCACTTGAGAATTTTGGCTTACACGAGCACCATGTAAGAAGGTTGCGTGCAACTAGTGTCCTGCTTTAACATCTCCTCACCATCAAAGATAAGGAGAACAAAATCATCGCTATGAAGGTAAAATATTATCAAAATCTCAGTAATATCAAAGTGCTCTTACCTTTGAGATTTAGGGACCCATTGAGCCAATTATCTCCCAAATCCAAAGCCTCCAGCTTGCTCAAAATTGCCAATTCTACCCAAATTTGAAAAATAATAAAAACATTAAAGGGGGAGTTTGTAAATGTGATTGATGCTATCAATTTTGGTTTAATTTCTGTACAATTAATTAACAATTACCTTCAAAGGACAAGGAACCCTCCAATTCATTCATGCTTAGATCAAGACTCCTGAGGGATGAGAGTGCACCCAAAAATGAGCTTTCAAAATGGTTGGACGGTGTGGATTTAAGGCACATACATGTGAGCAAATCAATGGCAAAAGCTAACATAAATGGTAGATTGAAACTAGCAATAGATCCAAAACCTTCAGAAATTGCACAAGATTTCAAAAATCGAGCCAAACGGACCTAAAGAAACGCCAATTTCGCTAGAAACAAAACTGAGCCATGATGCATGCTATTGTATGTTTCTCCATTTTGATAAAATCTTTGCATTTGGATATATTTATCTCTGTTCCAGGAAGCAATAGACAACACTAAAAACCAAACGAATAAATAGTTCAGTCATTAACAGAAAAAAGGTGTCAAGAAGCATACATTGATGGACCAACTGTTTAACAGAAAAAGGTGTCAAGAAACAGTTCACTCATTAATAGTTCACACATTCAAATTCCTATATTCCAGTTGAAATGTTAGCAATTCAAACCAAATCCAAAAGGCAAAGTTCAAAATTTGAGATGAAAAGGTTAACTTGTAATGTTTCTTGTTGCTGTAAGTTGATGATTTTTACCTTTTTTCTATTAGGTGAATATATCTGGTTAGGTGAAGACAGCTTTGAACTATCATTGTCTTGGACAAATCTTCTGTGTCCAACCTACAAACACCACAAGATTCAGCCCAAGAATGAAAAAAAAGAAGAGCGATTATTTTACAAACATTCAAAACCATATCAATAAGCCTACCTTCTTAATGCATAAGTATATAAGTTGTTGTGTAGATTCTCCCAAACCAACCGAAAGACATCAATGGAGTGGCCGCTGAAACATTTCTCGTCTGAAGTCGATTTGCATTTCACGCTCACGAACTTGGGATTTGCATTTTAGCATAATACATATGTATGATTCATGTGTCAACAAGCTCCCGGTCTAGAGATCCCAAGTCTGTCTGCATCTTGTTTCCAAGCAGATCCATGCCTCTGATGCTAAGATTGCCTGAACCAGCTGATTTTTCTAGCTTGATTTGGACCATTGTCCAACTTGCTTTGTAAGGACTTAGTTTTATCCTGCAACAAAGCGACTATTACAGCACTTCATTGATAGTAAAGGAAAAAAAATCCATGCATGAATTCTTTTTCAACACTCTAAATATTCATGCTGAAATATCCATCCAGGCAAATGCAAATCTGATCCAAAGTCTTGTAGATGGCTGTTTGGGCAAGGAACATGCCCATTTTGGGCATAGTTTCTGAACAGTTGTTAATCAAAATAAACAAATGTTCTATCAAATGGTGATTTCAGATACATCCAAACAGTGCCTATGTTAGGTATAGATGTTGTACAAAAATGCAACTACAAGAAGAATGAAATGTTAGCATCAAAGATGTTTACCATGCCTATACAGGAGATTCTGTTGTAGCTAAGATCAAGAACTCGCAATCGCGTTAGTTCTTTGAGACTCTCGATTGCAGATATCTTCTTCCTTGATAAGTTAAGGGTGTGAAGGCTCTTGGCTAGTGACCTTGGTGTGATATGAACTGCAAGAAACAAGAGGAAAAAAAATCAGGTTATTACAATATATGTAGAAAGGATGAATTTGCTTCTGTTAGTTAAAAATTGTTTGTAAATTTTACGTATACCTAAGAATATCTAAAGCAAGGTACTGAAATCTAGTACCTTGCTTAGGCTAATTATTGAATGGTTAGACAGAGATCCCATAGTTATGGTGTAGGACTCTGAAATTACCAGGCTTTCTAAGACAACTCCACCTTCAATTTCTTTTAAATTATTTTCATGCAAAGACAATGGAGCATGTATTAAGTTGGGTATATACCCAAGAGACTGCTTTTGCTAATGGTGGTTCCCCTGAGTCATGGATTGGCCTGATTTTTGGGCCCATGCCAAACAAGAGACAGCATGCATGATGGTTGAAATGGATGTCATCAACACATCTTGGTGGAGCCCACGTCAACAAGCAATTCTATTAAACAATATAAAGCAGAAGTTCCACTTACTATTTCATCAATCTCCTACCCTACAAGTTGCAGTGAAGGCCATAAATCAAGCATCAAATGAAGTCTGTAAAAGTCCTGACTGAGTTTAGACAAGCAAATACAACAAAGTGGCTTCCATGCCTTGTCGGAATAAGTTATCATTGCCGCTTTTGTTTTGAAACAAGGCCTCATGCATGTTACTGACTAGACGAGTCAGCAAGTTCAATTGATATCCTGCATTTATCAGATGGACATGCTTAAATCATGGGCATCTAGATTAAAGTGGAAACTAGTGACAAAATCATATATCAGATAATGTTAAGGAAACGAAAAGCACCATCAAACACTTGCAATGCTTCTGTTAGCGAATAGAAAGCAATCCCATGAAAAATGTTCAAACTTAGCAAATGGCCCATGGATTGGCAACCAATAGAAAACTAGCAGATGTACATTCAGATGGAACACTACAAATCCAACAACGACTCACAAGCAATTCCTTTAGGGTGCATGAAATCTAGTGGTAGAAAGTTGCTAATTTCACCTACTAAATGAATTTACAGAAGTACACAATGCTATGTGTAAAAATTGGAAATTTTCATAACTATAGAGGAGTATAGAAGATTTAAGTTGAAGAGGAGATTGAAAAGAAAAATGACTAACCTCATTGAGAATATTATACATTTCCCATAGTTGTTATGTCTTGTAAATCTTTCGAAAACACTTTTGAATGAAGATCCACACTGCAAGAAGGAAAAAAAAAATTTGTGGCTGAACCGATACGGTCTACTACGAACGGCTGCCTACGTACCCAAAAGGGATTTGGGATCAAGCCACTACGTAGTTCTTTTAATCTTCAAATCATGTCATTTTACACATAAACAGATAGAAACTCATAATAGTTGGGCTAGACATGTTTATTAAAGCAGCCATGTGAGATGCGATTCTCTATTGTTGCCTCTCGTTTCAAGTAAATATGAGCAGGCATAGAAAGAACATTGGAATAAATGCGCCTTTAGACAGAGCAAATGTGGCCAAAAGCTGACCTCTAATACACCTCTCCCATCAATGCACATTTTCTCATTTTTTATGAGAAAGGACCCATCAAGGGCATGTTCCACATCCACATCTTTTTCTCCTTTCCTCACTCAATTCATCGTATATAATCACCAGACGATGAATTCTTGCATGGCAAGTGGCTGCCTACCATTGGTTGCTCTACGCATCAAAGTCCAATGGTTTGGTAAATTTAAATTTGAAGAAAAAGATAAGCTTGGAGGGATTTTAATTGAAATGATAACTTAAGACCCGCAATTTGAAGCCTAACACGTTGATCCAGACCGTCTACAACGCTACCCTATGTTCATAATGGTGCCTGCCATATTCAAGTACGCCAAATGGACGGCGTAGCTTCAGTGGATCCCCGGAACCACCTAGGTGGGTGGGTTGGACCCCTAACTGTGGGGCCCATTGTGATGAATATGACTACATTCAGTATTGAAAGCTCAATTTTTTTTTAATTTTTTTAAGGATATTATCAGGAAAAAAATTGTACAAAATCATATATATATATATATATATATATTAAATAATTAAATAAATTTATATAACAAATTTAATTTGGTTTTTTTTTTTACTACTTTCACTATAATATCAGTATGGCCTAAAAAACGTGATATTTTAAATTCTGTCGTTATTTTGATAGAATCTCTCGAAAGTAAAAAATGGCCTAAACCAAATTTCAAACCTGTGGATGTGGCAGAAATAAATGGGCCTGATTTCTTGGGTAAGATGATCTAAACCATATATTCATCTCATGGAAAGTTTGGAGTTAGCACAGATGGCATATCTGCATATCGGTGACACTGTATACTCGTGTGGTCTAGTGCTGCCAACGGCTGAGCTGAAGCCTAGCCAACATTTGCCTATTTAAATTGTAAACCATCCAATTTACAATTTTTTATGAGCATAGAATTTAGAAACCCCTAATTAGGGATTCGACAATACAAATCCCTAATTTGGGATTCGACAATAAAAATCCAAAAAAGAAAAGAAAGCAAGGTTAGGATTAGGGTTTTTTACCTGGTGGAGGAAGTAGAGGAGAGAGAGAGAGGGAGCAGTTGTTGTACACCCACACGCTGGAACAAAGAACGGGATCGAGAGGGGCTGGAACAAAGAACGGGATCGAGAGGGAGGGAGGGAGAGAGAGAGAGAGAGAGAGAGAGAGAGAGAGAGAGGGCCGTGAGTGAGAGAGGGGGGGAGGGCCGTGAGTGAGAGAGAGAGAGAGAGTGGGGGGGGGGGGGGGGGGGGGGGGGCGTGAGAGAGAGAGAGAGAGATAGAGAGAGAGACAGAGAGGAGCTGAGACAGAGAGAGAGAGAGAGAGAGGTCTCTCTTTTGGGGGAGAACAGAGGATTGCGTCAGACTTACTCCGCACGCTTTCTCCGTGCAGAGTAAACTCTGTTGGGCCCACCTAGAATGTATGTGCTTCATCTATTCCGTCCATATGTTTTTACACATCATTTTAGGGGTTGAGCCCAAAATTTAAGCATATCCAAATCTCAAGTGTACCATGCCACAGGAAACAGTGGGAATAATGATTTCCAGCGTTGAAACCTTTCCATGCCCCACAGTGATGTTTATTTGTCATCCAACCTGTTCATAAGATCACATGGACATGGATGAAGGGAAAAAACAAATATCAGCTTGATCCAAAACTTCAGTTTCCTCCCAAGAATTTTTCAATGGTAGACATTCAGTTCACACTTTTCCTGTGGTGTGGTCCACTTTCGAACTTGATATGCTTCAATTTTAGGTTCCGTACTTAAAATTAACTTTTAAGATGGATGGACGGAGTGGATAAAATAAATAAATCACGGTGGGTCCCTCTTTGCACGCTTAGCGTGCGGAGTTGCTTACCACCAGTCGCTTCTGGGCGCGACTCGGGTGAGACCGCGGAACCAGCGATGTGGGTGGGTCCCTGAACCTAGGGCCCACCTTGATGTATTCCTTGTAGATCCATGCCGTTAATCTACTTTTCAAGATTATTTTGTACTATGGTACCAAAAATAAAGGAGATTAAAATTTTAAGTGGACTACAACATAAGAAACACTGGTTAATGACCATTAAAAACCTTTTGTGAGCCACGAAAGTTTTCTATCAACCTG
Organism: Liriodendron chinense; assembly: GCA_003013855.2. Taxonomy (NCBI): domain Eukaryota; kingdom Viridiplantae; phylum Streptophyta; class Magnoliopsida; order Magnoliales; family Magnoliaceae; genus Liriodendron; species Liriodendron chinense. Next base: position 52,055 of record PVNU02004027.1, on the reverse strand, counting down.
ATATTTTTTTTTTCCTTTCATCCCTGTCTACGTGCCCTTATCAACAGATTGGATGGTCAATAAACATTACGGTGGACTCCAGGAAGTTTTTAATGGTCATAGTTGAATGATAACTGTTTCTTGGGTTGTGGTCCACCTAAAACTTTCAGTCCTAAATTTTTGGTGCTATATCCTAAAATAATACTAAAAAACAGATGGACGGCATGGATCTACAAAGAATACATCCAGGTGGGCCGTAAGTTCAGGGTCCCACGAACATCGCTGGTTCGACGGTCTCACCCAAGTCGCGCCAGTCCGCTTCTGAAGCGGATTGCCTTTGCTGGTGTGAGTACCTGTAGCTTGCTTGGGCGCGAATTAGGTGTTACCCCGGTAACAGCTTAGTGGGTGTTACCTCTACCGTATGGCCCACATGGATGATATTTTTTATATCCACTCCGTCCATCCGTTTATACAGCCCATTTTATGATAAGGTTCCAAAAATTATGCAGATCCAAATCTCAAGTGGACCATACCACTGGAAACAGTGTCATTGAGTGCCTCACCATTAAAAATTCCAAAGAGCCCATGGTAAGGTTTTGATAATGTTTATTTTCAATCCAAGCTCTTGATAATGTCAATAAGGTCTTGATTAAGGTAAAATATAAATATTAGATTGATCAAAAACTTTTGTGGCCCACGAAACGTTTTTAATGGTTATTAATCACTGTTTTTAGTGGTATGGTCCACCTGAGATTTAGATCTTCTTAAGGTTTTGGATCATATCTTAAAATGATATGAGAAAAAAAATAGACGGCATAGATATATAAAAAATACATCAAGATGGGCCCCACACGGTAGGGGTAACACCCAATAAGGTGTTACCGGGGGTAACATCTAATTCGCTCCCAGCTTGCAGACAGCTTTGTCAGTCCTTGAGCTCCGTGTTCATACCAACGGTTCAAAGAAAATCAAGTTCATGTGGGCCCCAAGATGGTGTATTTAACATATCTACACCGTCCATCCCGTTTACAAGATCATTTTAGGGCATGATAAAAAAAATAAATATATCCAAATCTCAAGTGGACCACACCACAAAAGGCAATGGGAACAATGATTTTCACCGTTAAAACATTCCTAGGGCCCACCATGATGTTTATTTGCCATCCAAACTGTTCATAAGGTCACATAGACATGGATGAAGGGTAAAAACAAATATCAGATTAATCCAAAACTTCTGTGACCACCAAGACGGTTTCAATGGTTGACGTTCAATCTCCCACTGCATTCTGCAGTGTGGTCCACTTGATCATTGGATCTGCCTTATTTTTTTGGTAAACCTTTATAACGATGTCTCCAAATGGACGAACGGTTTGGATATACCACGAACCTCATGGTGGGCCCTACAGAAATTGGTCACTGGAAACGGATTGGCTGGTGCACCCTACACCAACTATTACAACTGGTGAAGGGACGTGATGGACGCAGAGCTAGTGGGCAGTCAACGAGCACCGTGTTTGTATTAATCTATTATGAAGATTAAGGCTCTGTGGACCCCACAATGATGTATTTAGTACATCCAAACCGTCCATCTATTTAGAGAGATCATTTTAGTGTATGATACCTAGAATGAGTCATATTCAAAACTCAAGTGGACCACACCAATAAATTTATTGTGGGGACAATGATTATCACCGTTAAAACATACCCACGGTCCACCATGATGTTTATTTGTCATCCAAACTGTTCATAAGGTCACACGGACCTGGATGAAGGGTAAAAATAAATATCAGACTGATCCAAAACTTCTGGGACCTCCAAAAAGGTTTCAATGGTTTACGTTCAATCTCCCACTGCTTTCTGCAGTGTGGTCCACTGGATCCTTGGATCTGTCCGATTTTTTGGGTCCAGTCTTAGAATGATTTCAGAACATGGACGGACGGTTTGAATATAACAAGTACCTCATGGTGGGACCCACAGAACTTGATGACGTCACTGCATTAATACATAGAGGTGAGCCCTATGTTCAGAATCCCACCAGATCTTAAATTCCAGGATCTCACCCAAGTCGCGCCCGAGAAAATATTTGCTACACCCACGACTAAGCTACGCTAGCTACACCGAGTGTACCAATGACCCATCATGATGCATTTGTTGTATCCACGCCGTCCATCCATTTACCGAGATCATTTTATGGCATAATACTAAAAATCAGGCAGATTCAAAGCTTAAGTGGACCTAGAATAGAAAATAGTGGGAATTAAACGCCAACCATTAAAAAATTCTTGGGGGCCACCTGAGCTTCTGATCTGCCTCATTTTTGGTATCATGCCCTAAAATGATCTCTCCAAATGAATGGACGGAGTGGATATAACACATACATCATGGTGGGGTCATTACTACACCCGCTGTAGCTAGCGTAGCTAACTCGTGGGTGTAGCAAAAATTTTCTCGTCACGCCCGGTAACAGGCGAGAACGGATTAGGTGAGACCCCGGCCTCACGTAAGAGGGTGCGGCCCTTATCGTGAGTTTGTTGTGGGGCCCACCTTGATGTATGTATTATGTATCCATCCCGTCCATCCGTTTTTTCACATCATCTTAAGGGATTATACCAAAAATTAAGCAGATCCAATTATCATGTGAACCATACCATGAGAAACAGTGGTGATTGCCCGTCCCACCATTAAAAACTTCTCAGGGTGCTCCTTAATGTTTATGTAGTGTTTATTTACCATCCAATCTGTGGATAACGTTAAATTAGACTGTATTAAGCTAAAAAAACAAATATCAGATTGATCCAAAACTCTTGTGGCCCATTAATGGTCAATCACCACTGTTTCTTATGCTATGGTCCACTTGATAATTGGATATGCATGATATTTGTTTTAATGCCCTAAAATTATGTTTATAAACAGTTGGACGGTGTGGATACATAATATATACATCAAGGTGGGCCCCACGGTGAACCTACGTAAGGGCCGCACCGTCTTGCGTGAGTCCGGGGTCGCACCTAATTCGCTCCCGTAACAGGCCCGGATTTCCAGCGAAAGCCTTGCGCAGGAAGTTACTCCGCTGGGAACCAAGGTGGGGCCCACAGTGATTATTTTCATAAATCCACCCCATCCATCTGTTTTGGGAGCTCATTTTAGGACATGAGAACAAAAATGAACCTGATCCAAGACTCAAGTGGGCCGAAAATGTGAGGATTGAACGTCCACAGTTGAAATATTTGTAGAGCCACAGGTGTTTCGAAACGGGATAATATTTGTGTTTCCTGTTCATCCCAGTAGTAGTGACGTTATGAACGGTATGGATGTCATATAAACATCACTGTCGACCCCAGGGAGGTTTCAATGGTAGTAATTTACCTACCCACCTTTTCCTTTAGTGAGGCCCACTTGAGTCTTGGATCCGGTTCATTTTTGTTTTTATGTACTAAAATGAGCTCCCAAAACGGATGGACGAGGTGGATTTATTGAAAAACATCACTGTAGGCCCTACCTTAGTTCCCAGTGCAGGAACTTCATGCGCAAGGCTTTCGCACGAAATCCACGCCCCCCTTTGGAAGGGGCGTGGCTTCGCCGAACCCCGTATCCACCGAGGTCGGTGGATTCCTTCCCGTGCCGTCCACTGTGTGATGTTTGTGTGTTACATCCACGCCGTTCATTCATTTTGAAAACACATTTTAGAGCATGATTAAAAAAATGAAGTACATCCAAATCTCAGGTGCACCATAATACAATAAACAATGGTACTCAACCATTAAAAGCTTATAGTGGGTCACAAAAGTTTTGGGTCAAGCTGATATTTGTTTGGTATCTTCATCCAGGTCTTTGTGACCTTTTCAACAAATTGGATGGAAAATAAACATTCCAGTGGTCCCCATGAATTTTTTAATGGTGGGGATTCAATTACTACTATTTCATGTGGTATGGTCAACCTAAGATTTGGATCTTCCTCATTTTTTGGGTAATGCCCTAAAATAAGCTTTCAAAATGCATGGACGGTGTAGATGTAAGGTACATACATCACAGTGGCCCCACAATTGGGAATCCACCAACCTTAATTACCGGATCCAGGGATCCACCCAAACCGCGCCTGGATAAAAGGCTTGCGTATTGAGTAAACTTTATGGGGTCCACACCTTGATTGTGGGGCTTACAGTGATATATGTGTCTTAAATCCACACCATCCAACCATTTTGAAATATCATTTTAGGGTATGATACCAAAAATGAAGTTGAGTCAAATATTAGGTGGACCACACCATAGAAACAGTTGTGATTGAATCTCTACACTTGAAAACTTCATGGATTTCACCGGAATGTTTATTTGCCATTATTTTCCATCCAACCTATTTGTAAGGTCACAAACACCTAGATGAATAGACCACAAAAATATCATCTTGATCCAAAGCTTTTGTGGCCCCACAGGAAGTCTTTAATGGTCAATCAGCACTGTTTCCTCTACTATGTCCCATCCGGGACTTAGAATTGCTTCATTTTTTGGAACACGCCCGAAAATGAACTTTCAATATGGATGTACGGCGTGGATGTAGTCACATTCATCAGAGTGGCCCCACGTTCAGGGTTCCCACCCACCAGGATTCGGGTTCTTACCTTTTTTTGTATAATGTCCTAAAATTATCTCACAAAGTGGATGGACCGGTTTAGATTTCTTAAAATATCAATTTTGGTATAATGTCCTAATGTCCTAAAATTGTTAATTTTTTTTTAAATAATACAATTTTATTTTTCAAAATCACATTTTTTAATAAACTTGTCAACTTTCAGAATTCAAAATGTCAAATTTCGTTTATCAAATTTCTCAAAAATTTTCAATATACAAAATCCTATTTTATTTTTAAAAATTGTAATTTTTTTTCAATTTTTTTTCACACTTATAAATTTTATTCTATCTTCGCAGTTTTTTTTTTAAATCTTAATTTTTTAAGAATGACAATTTCTTTTTGGTTCTTTGTAAATCCCGAATTTCTTTTCAAAATCTCGTTATTTTAAATCTTAATTTTTCTTAAACATTATTAGTTTTATTACAATTTTTTTTCAAACTTCATAATTTTTTCTCAAAATCGCAATTCAATACATAAACACTTTTTTCAAAATGTCAATTGTTTTTTCAACATTTCATTTTCTATCAAATTTCTCAATTTTTTTTACAAAATACAAAATCTAAATTTCTTTTTAAAAATCACAATTTCTATTTTGAAAAACCGATAAATTTTATTCAAAATTCTTGATTTATGTCAAAATGCCAACTTTTTTTTAAATCCTAATTTATGTCAAAATTCTTTCAGATTTTTTGTTCCTTTTTAATTCTAATTATTTTCAAAATTTTTATTTTTTCTACATTTCAATTTTTCTTAAACATTATTAATTTTATTACATTTTTTTTCAAACTTATAAATTTTATTCAAGATTAACTCAACATTTTTTCAAAATCACAATTTTTTAAACTTTCCGATGTTCGTTTTCAAAATGCCAATTTTTTGACAATCTAAATTTTTTTTATCAAACTATGTCAACATCTTTCAAAATGCAAAACCTCAATCTTCCTCAAAGTCTACATTATTTCAAACTTATACACTTTGTTCAAACGTCTCAGTTTATTTCAAAATGTCAATTTCTTTCAAAATTCTATTTCTTTTTAAAATTTAGAATATTATTTTCAAAATCTTGAATTTTTCCAAATCCCATTTTTTCTTAAATATTGTTAATTTTTATTAAATTTGTCTACTTTTTTTTAAAAGTTATTAAAGAAAAAATTTATTTAAAATGAATTGCGAGATGTATAATTTTCAATTTACGACGAACTACATCCGTCCTTAACTCCAAGAACGTCCGTCGATAAATCCCAACGTCCCGTCTCCGGAAGCAGAATTTTACGACGCAGGAAATCCCCCTTGAATTACATTAATTTACGACGGATTAGATTCGTCGTAATATTAACGACGAACTATATTCGTCGTTAATTTACAGTTATCGACGGATTCTAGTCCGTCGTACAATTTTGTCGATTAAACGCCAAAGACGGGAGGTTGTAGTAGTTAGCGACGGACTGTTTTCACCTTAACGACGAATATAGTCCGTCGTTAAACCAAGCCTTTTTAACGACGGATCAAGTTTGTCGTTAAACCAAGCGTTTTTGTGTCGTTAAACCACGTCTTGACCCTTTACACATGATAACCTCAACCCCTAATACAGGACAACCCAGACCCTTAATAAATGATTATCCGAACCCTTAACACATGATAACCTCGACCCTTAGTACATGCGAACTTCAACCCTAGTTGACATGTGTTAAGGTTCAGGTTAACATAACTATTCAACTAACGTAATATATTACAAAATCTAGATTCTATCTCCTACAATGTCTTTCACATGACAACTACAAACATTCTTCGCCACCTCAAATTCCTTCCAACAATCACTTCTCCTCACAAAAATAACTTCTCCCCACGACAACAACCATGACTACTCCTCTATCTATAACTAAAAATGGCTTTCATCTCTAAGGAAATGTTATGCCATAAAAAATAAAATAAAATAATTCATTCAAAATGTCTTCCACGTATCAGTGGCTTTCATATATAAGAAATTTGGTCCCTATAGCAAAAATAATACTCATCTTTAGGATTATAGAAGTTGTTGGCAGCGCCCATATGTTAGAGAAGTTGATGGCGGTGATTATATGTAAAAAAAAAAATGCAGTTAGAGGGGGTGGTGGTGGGTCTTCGAAAGACATGTTCGAAAAGGAAGAAGAATAGTCTCAAGAAAATAACAATGGGTCCTTAAATAGCCTCCAACCCTACCTAAAGGGTTTTCGGACCATGTCTCTGGAGCTCACTGTGAGATACATCTCGAATCAATTCCATCCATTGAAGTCGAAATTTGATGAAGGGCAATGGTTCAAAGAACGATCTATATTCACCGATAATGTGGACTACACCATATGGGAACAATTAGCAATGAATGACTAACATTATCATTTGTCGGGTCTTATGGGCCACAAAGAGATTGAATCAACATAAAATTACTACATTCTCAAAGAAATGATAGGCCACAAAGAAGATAAATGAATTGGATCTACCTTCTAGTGGTCCGAATCACCAAGAGGTGGTCATATATAACATGTCTCAAAATCAAAGCTACAAAGCTTATACTGCATTCAAAGGTCCGTACAGGCATTAGGTTCTAAAGCAGGAGCATTTTCATCTACTAAAAATTCAAAAGTTGTTAGAAGATTAAGGGGGAATATTTTAGAAGGGTTTTCCTCTTGGGATTATTCATAGTACCACAGGCTATTTCGGTCAAAATCCTAATTCATATACCAGGTGCTTAGGTTGGTACGAAAACAAGAAAAAGAGGCAATGGTTCTGGAAATGGTATGGAGCGTTTATTTGGTTCTTTATGCCTTGTATTTATCAATCCCGGACTGTTCAATGAACGTCCAACAACCAGAGAGATAAATAATAAAATAATCTCAATTATTTTACTAAGCCTAAGCTGGAAGCCATCATTGTAATCTACCTTATTTTTATGCTGCTTATATAATTTCTGAGACTCCGCCATAGAAGAAGGCATTTTTTAGGGGACGGATTCGGTAGATCCTGGATCAACTGAGGATGGTAGATTCCTAATTGTGGGGCCTACCTTGAGGAATGTTTGTTAAATCCACGCCGCCCATCTATTTTGACAGCGAATTCCAGGGTACAATCCCAAAAATGAAGCAGATCCAAACCTCAGATGGACTGCACCGCAAGAAACAGTGTTGATTAAATATCGACCATGAAAAACTTCTTAAGGCCAACAGTAATGTTTATTTTTCATCTAATCTCTTGATAAGATCACAAATACCTGGATGAAGGGACCACACAAATACCAGCAACAAATACCAGCTTGATCCAAAACTTTCATTGCCCAGAGAAGTTTTTAGTGGTCATTCACTACTGTTTAATGTGGTGTGGTCCACCTGAGATTTGGATCTGATTCATTTTTTATATCATGCCCTGAAAATAGATGGACAACGTGGATGTAAGGAACATAGAACCTGGTGGGCCCCACAGTCAGAGATTCACACACCTGGATCCACCAAAGCCGCACCCGTTTTCTCACTTTAAAAGTTATTGTCAGTGTGTAAGGATTGATTATTCTACCAGCATTATGCAACCTAACCAAAGTGATGTATATAAGGTATGCAATCCATCCATTAGGTGGGACATGGATTTTTTTTTTTTTTTACAAGGGCTGCCTGCCAGGGAGCCCTCCACTCACCCGAGGATCGTTCGAGGTTGAAGAACATATATCATATTATGGGATTACTTAATCTTTATTCTCCATTTTTACTCTATTTACTATTTAGCAAGTGGAAACTCCATTGGACAGTGCCCCTCCTCTCTCTCTCTCCATCTCAAGATGGGCAAGAATGCATTTATAGTGCTGTAATCCAGTGTGTGTGGACTTTAGACATTGCATTGAGCCTTTTTCAATAATCCAAACCATTCATAAAATGGACCACTCTATGGATAGGGGATAAAAAACTAGAACTCTCATCTTTAACTATTTCAGCTCTTCCATTATTCAAATGTTAAGAAAAGCCTCCATTTTCAAGTTGAAAGAGTTAAATTGATCAAAGGGCTGAAATATTACCATACAGTAGTATATTCCATGATTCCACTGTGAAACTTAAACTTAATGCGGAATAATCGGATCGTCTATGCATCAACAAGAGAGATTCCATATTGTAATCTTAAAGCCATACCTGATTGGGAAGACATTCCCGATGCTGTCATGTTGCCGAGAAGAACTCTTGGTCTTCCGCACCTTACACCTTTTGGAGAAACACTCAATGGGACTAGGGTTTTCTCTTGTGTGTTGGTGAGAGGACCAAGACATATATATTTATAGGAAAGAGGGCCAGAGAAGCTTACCCATCACACTTCTCTCCTCTAGGGTCTCCACATCGTAGGTTTCCATATCAGGCTTAATAACCACGTATAGGGAACATGGTTCAAGCTGTCCCGCCCCAAACCTATTTGTAATGATCACAACTATAGTGGGGCCCACTGAATCGCTCAATCTGAATAATCCAACGGTCATGATCTAAACTGATGATCATGTGTGGCCCACCTAATGGAGTCTTACTTTCTCCCACTTGGGCTACACTGATCTCTGAAAGAAAAGAAAACATTTTATTTTATTTTGTGAAACATAATTTTATAAAACGCATTTGTTTCAAAAATTCCTAATGGGCGCCCTATTGATTTCAAAACAATACCGTTAGATAATTATGAGCAACGCTCGTCAGATCCGGTCCATCAAGAGCACTGATACTGAATCATGGTGGTCAACACAACATTTAATATTTTTGAAGTGTGACGAATCACGACCACAAATACCAATAGCCTTAACGACATGGATCAATGATATGGGGTGTGGTATGAAGATTACACGTCTTATGTGATCATACGTGTTTATCTTCAAGTAGTCCTACTGAACGTGTCTCCAAGACACAAACCAAAGTCTTACTTACTCAAAACTAAATGCGCACACTGAAGGAGAAGCAAGATATAAACTGAAAAATAGAATCATCAATGCATAAAAGATATCTTTAAAAATGTCTAGACATAATCAGATCATACATGAAAACTCCCACTACTGAAATACATCCTTGGGATCAACAATTCCCATAAAAGTCACATGCTCCTTAAAGAGGGTGATCGGAAGGCCTTTAGTGAGAGGATCCGCTATCATCTGCCTTGTGCCGATGAGTTCCACAGACACTTGACGATTCTGAACTCTCTCCTTCACAACAAGATATTTGATGTTAATATGCTTTGACCTCGATGAATCCTTGTTGTTGTTGGAGAAGTGAACTGCAGCTGAACTATCACAATAGATCTTCAATGGTTTCGGGATCATCTGCACAACCCGTAAACCAAAGAAAAAGCTCTGAAGCCAGACCGCCTGATTCGTGGCTTCACTGACAAGCTACATACTCTGCTTCCATGGTAGATGATGCCGTAATCGACTGTTTCACGCTCTTCCATGATACGGCTCCACCAACCATCATGAATACATAGCCCGAGGTAGGACTTCTTGCTGTCGAGACAACCAGCAAAATCTGCATCTGTATATCCTACCAACTCCAAATGGTCGGATCTCCTGTATGTGAGTTCGAAGTCCTTTGTCCTTTGCAGGTAGCGTAACACTTTCTTTACAGCTATCCAATGATTCATTCCTGGATTGCTAAGGTACCTGCCCAACATTCCAACCACAAAAGCAATATCTGGACACGTACAGACCTGAGCATACATGATACTCCCTACTGCTGACGCATACAGAATAGCTTTCATCTTGTCCTTTTCTAAGTCATTCTTAGGACACTGAAATTGACCGAATTTGTCACCTTTTACAATAGGTGCTTGGTCAGGAGCACAACCGTGCATGCTAAACCTTTCGAGAATCCTATCAATATAGGCCCTTTGCGACAGGCCAAGTAATCCACGTGATCTGTCCCGGCTAATCTGAATGCCGATGACAAAGGAGGCATCACCAAGATCTTTCATCTCAAAATTTTGAGATAGAAATTTCTTAGTCTCACGCAACAATCCTATATCACTACTGGCCAATAAAATGTCGTCAACATACAAGACCAAAATGATAAACTTACTCCCACTGATTTTCACATATATGCACTCATCCGCAGTGTTTTCAATGAAACCATATGAGGAAACAACTTCATGAAACTTTAGGTACCACTGTCGTGATGCCTGTTTCAACCCATAAATGGACTTCTTAAGTTTGCAGACCAGATGTTCTGAGCCTTTGGCTTTAAAACCTTCTGGCTGCAACATATATACGTTCTCCATTAGATCTCCATTGAGAAACGCAGTTTTCACGTCCATTTGATGTAGCTCCAAATCCATATGAGCCACAAGAGCCATAATGATTCTAAAGGAGTCTTTCTTGGATACAGGTGAGAAAGTCTCCTTAAAGTCAATGCTCTCACGCTAAGTGAAACCTTTTGCAACTAGCCTGGCTTTATACCTTTCTATATTGAATGAAGCAGATATTTATATTTTCCATTCATCCTTCGACCTTATGAATTAGTTGGATAACAAATAAACATAATTGTGTGGGCCCTAGGAAGGTTTCAACGGTGGACATCATTATCCCCACTATTTTAGTGGTGTGGTCCACCAGAGCTTTGGATATGCTTCAAGTTTGGGATCATGCCCTAAAATGAGTTGGCAAGATGGATAGTTGGCATGTATAATGGCACATACATCACAATGGGCCCCACCGAGTTCGCTGGTTGATTCAATGATTCTAAACCTCAGATTAATGCAGCCTTGCTTGTTTTTAGATCTTGATCGTGGGCTAATTCCTGATCGTGCAGAAAAGCCCATATATTCGGTACTTGTATTTTCGAGTCATTACTTATCTATAGCAGGCCTATGATTTGAACGGTTGAGTTTGGTAATCTATGTGGGGCCCACGGTTACGTTTGGGAGAAATTGCCCAGTCTTTCGTTTTTCTAGGTCATGCTAGGAGATGGTCCCAAAATTTAAGCAAAATCAAAATTCAAATAGGTTTACATGACAGGAAAAAGTGGGTAGAAAAATGACTACAGTTGAAACCTCCCTGTGGTCCACCGTTAGGTGTACATGCCCATTCATGCTATTAATAAGCTCATTTCTATGGGGTCCAAAACTTCTGTGGCCCCATGAATATTTCAAGGGTGAGCTCAATCCTTACTATTTTCTATTTTGTGGTCCACTTGAGTTTTTAATCTACCTCATTTTGAGGCCATGTCCTAATATGATCCAGAAAATCGGATGGATGGGGTGGATTTCTCACAAATATCATAGTGGGTCGTAGTTAGATTCTCGGCCTGAGAAGTTCTACTAAACTAGGGGACCATCACATCACATCGGAGGGGTGGATTTCTCACCAACTTTACAGTGGGCCCTTGCTAGCTTCCCGCCCGAAGAAATTCCCACCAAACGAGGGGACCATCACATCACATCTGTGGGGGTGGATTGAAAGGAATCCGCATCCAAGTTCCTGTTTTTCAAATGTGGAATTTCCGTGTGGACAGTGGGGGAACCATCACATCATGACAGAGGAGTGGGAAGACTGTTTGTGTTTTTAGAGAGTTTTCATATGTGCAATTTCCACGTGGATGGTTACATTGGAGGAGCGCATTGCCTATGACCCCAGGCACAGGGATATCTCTGTGCCCGTAGTTGTGTTGGATCCATAGAGATGTCCGTGAGAAATTCATTCCGTCCATCTCTTTTGAAAGATCACATTAGGATAGGATTTTAAAAATCAGACTATCCAAAACTCACGTGGATTTCTCACATACATTTGTAGACCCCACATAGCCAAGGCACATGGATATCCCTGTGCCTAGGGTCACACATAATCCGCTCTGACTCCAGGCATAAGGGTTGGTGGTATGGGACACTAAGCTTGAGTTGTCGGCCTATGCTGGGTGACGAGCCCCCCATAATGATCTTAAGGAGTTGTCACTAGCCGTGAACATCGTTTAATTGGCTGGATGCTAAATTTACTTAATTAAAGGTAAAACTAATCATGCATTCACTGGACCTAACTTAGTGGGTTAGCCTCTCGGGCGTTAGAGAAAGTGTGTGCATGAGGCCCGTTTCACTAGTTGGGTTTTTAGGGGCCAGTGGAAGAGTGACTAAGGTCCCCGCTCTGACTCCGGGCATAAGGGTTGGTGGTATGGGACACTAAGCTTGAGTTGTCGGCCTATGCTGGGTGACGAGCCCCCCATAATGATCGTAAGGAGTTGTCACTAGTCGTGAACATCGTTTAATTGGCTGGATGCTAAATTTACTTAATTAAAGGTAAAACTAATCATGCATTCACTGGATCTGACTTAGTGGGTTAGCCTCTCGGGCGTTAGAGAAAGTGTGTGCATAAGGCCCGTTTCACTAGTTGGGTTTTTAGGGGCCAGTGGAAGAGTGACTAAGGTCCGTCCCATGCTCAGAACCTCTGGTGACTAGTGGTTAGTGGGAGTGAGTGTATGCATGTCTCATTTAGTCAGGGTGCCTTAGCTAGAGCATGCACATCATGTATTGCATTAAATAAGATTTTCTCGTATGTTTTGGTTAGTTATGATTATGTTTTGATATTATTATGCTAATCTTATGGGGTAACTCTCACTGAGTTGATCGCGAGCAACTCACTCCCTCTTGGGACGGTGTTATAAAGCACCACCAGATGATTGCAGGTAACGATCCATTAGACGAAACCGACAGGTTGAAAAGTACACAGTTTCATAGCAGTTAATGGCGGATGATGGAGTCGAACCAGCTCGAAGATGGATTATGTTTATTGTCTTTGTAAAATAGATTTTTTTTTTCTTTTATGTAACTTGAATTAAGTCTCTTATGGAAACCAGAAAGTGGAATATTACGTTTAATATGATTGAAATACATTATGTTGAGAACTTAGAGTAAAAAGTCAAGGATTTAAACTTTAATTTACATCATTTTGCTATGAAAGCCGTAAATAAGTGAAATAAAGATAAGTACGTGGGAATATGTCCCTAAAATATTCAGGTTAACACCTGAAAACTCGATCCATCGTGTTGTCTACGAGAGCCGAAATTTTGGAGCGTTACACCGCCATACTCTTTATACGCGGTGAATGAGCTCCGGTCAGGACATATGTGATATAAAGCCTGTGGATCCAAGAGTCACTCATCAATGAGATACTATAACTTGGATATAGTTAACACCTCACAACTATCACTCGTATCCTCTTTAGATTTTGCGGTTTAACCTCCCTAGACAAATCATTTAATTTTTCTTTCTTCAGCTTAAGATTCTAACAATCTATCTTCATGTGCTCTGTCTATCTACAACTCCAACACTTTAACTTTCTTTTGTCCTTATTTGTGGAATATTTGAATCTCGATCATGAAGATCATTTATCCCGATTAGAATTTCTCCCCCTTGTAACTAGTGCGTCTGTAGTAGACCTCACATCACCTCTCTTCTTTCTCATCACCTTCGACTGGAGAGCTAAGATAACAATCTCAATACTAATGGTTACCTTGTCGGTACACAAAGAGTCCTTGAATGACTCATACGATGGTGAGAGAGAGTTCAACAGGATGTATGCTTGATCTTCATCGTCCACATCCAACAATTTACAAATATATATACCTATTGAAGTTACTTATGTGGCTCTCAACATTAGTTCTCTCAGCCATCTTCAGATTCAATAATTGCAACTTCAGATGCAAATGTTTTTTAAGAGACTTCTTCGCATAAATGTTCTCTAACTTCACTCATGTATCATGTATCATCTTCTTTTTCATGACGTTATAAAGGACCACATCCATTTGACATAATTGGATTAAGATGTTGGCCTTTTTATCGAACTTGTTCCACTCTTCTTCTTTCATAGATTTCGGTCGTGTTCTAAGGAGTGAGTTTTTCAATCCTTGCTAAACTAAGAGGCCATTTATCTTTACCTTCCATAGCTCAAAGTTATTTTTGTCGGAATACTTCTCAACATCGAACTTCATGTTAAATGACATTGATGCTTCGCTCTCAGATTCTGTCTGCCTCCCAACGTTAGCTCTGATATCACTTGTTAGGACTCACAAAAACACACAAAGGAAAATCAAGTAATGCACTCTCAATCGCACAAAAAAATCAACACAAGAGAACACTCTGAATTTACATGAAAAAACCTTTGCGGGAAAAAACCATAGCACAAAGCGATGAATCCGGTACTATAAATCGAAAGTTACAAAAGATAGAACCTCACCCTGATCAAGCCCCAAGAGAAAACCCTCGATTTCTCTCTCACAATACTCTCTAAAACCTTTTAGAGAGTCTTAGTTACCCTAATCCCACAATTACGAGCACTTATATAACACTAAGCCCGAATTAGAAAAAAAATGCGCAAAACCGTGTGAAATTGCATAACTCTGCATAACTGTCGATTGATCTAATCGATGGCACCAATCGATCGATTAACCAGGATGTTCGATTGATCGCCCTGACTACAAAAGTGTCTAGATAGCTCACTGTACAAAAAACTGATTTTCCGATTTACTGTGATGGTCAATTGATCAATGGCCCTATCTTCACCATAGATGTGAGGCATTCGATTTTCAATACACATAATTATTAATTTATCCAAGTGAAATATGTTGATCAACCTGATTTTTGGGTGTGGTGCACATGATGGAGGGATTATATGTCATCCACACTCCTTTAAAGCCAAATAAGATTGATTTTTTGTTCATGAAACACCTAAACTTGTTCACGGTTTAGTTTGAATTACTTGCATGCCGTGTATGCAATTTCTAATTAGTAATTTCTATACTGTATATATATCATCTATCAAACTCTACAGATTATCCAAGTATTTATCTAACACATTTTGGTCAGAGAAGAAATTGAAGAAAGATATTGAAGAGAGAATCGAGCTCGGCTCACCTTAAGAACTAAAAAAAAAAAATGTTTTGGGAAGGTTTGGATGGCATATAAACATCATGGTGGGTTTTGGGAAGGTTTCAATGGTGGCCATTTTTAATCTCCAATCTATCTAATTTTTGGCTTCCTGTCCTATTGTTAGGTTTAGAAACTGATGGACCGAGTGGATTTCTTACCAACATGGCGGTGGGCCCGACATAGCTTCTGCAGACAGGGACTCCATTGGTGTCCGGGGAAAGGCATTGGTGGAGGTAACATTTGAAATAACCCTGCATGCCTGACTAGTGACTACCAACGGGGACACGTGCCTACAAACAACACCATGTTGAGAGATCGTGCATCAGATCCATACCGTCAATCAGATGCGCTGACTCGTATTCACCTGGTAACCAAAAAATGGGGTCCGTCCAATACTCAGGTACGCCACATCATAAGGAAGAATTGAGATGTGACGCTGACCGTTAGTTCTATATGAGCCAACGGTGGTTATTATATGCCATCCAATCTATCCATATCCTTCTTCTGAAGAATGTGCAGGTACTATCTTAGGATGATGCAATTTAAAACCTCAGGTGGACCGCACCACACTGTGGGGCCCACCCTGATGTATGTGCCTTACATTCACACCGTCCATCCATTTTAACAGCTCATTAGCAGATACAAGTCTTAGGTGGACCACATCACAGGAAACAGTGATGATTGAATACAAACCATTAAAAACTTCTTGGGGGCCATCCAACCTGTTGATAAGGCCACAAAGCCCTGGATAAAGGGACCACACAATTATCAGTTCGATCTAAAACTTTTGTGGCCCGCAAGAAGTTTTTACTAGTAAACCACCGCTGTTTCCTTTGGTGTGGTCCACTGTATTTTTGGATCTACTTCAGTTTTTGGAGCATCCCCTGAAATGAGCTGTAAAAACGGATGGACGGCGTGGATGTAAGGAAAGTACATCAACGCAAACGGGAGGTCTTAATCAACGCAAGAACGAGGGGCCAACAGATGCAGCATGGTTGGATAAGCATGATAAGATGCTAGGTGTTTGTGAAAAGGCAGCGGTGAACCAGCATGAAAGGCTTCAAGGTGTATGCGATAATGCAGCTGTATGCGATAATGCAGCTGCGAATCCCTAGATAGGTAGGATTGTTTATTTGATATCTAACATTTCATTCTTTGGAAATTAGAAGTTTCATTCAGCACAACATAAATCATTGTTCAAACACTACATTCAAAGATCTCCACTCTCTCTACCTGTATCAATGGAAAAGATGATCAAACCATGAGATAAGCAAATTCAAACCGCCACCACCGATTCAAGATGCCAATCCGGTCGTCACATGCCAGCATTTTCTGCTGTTGGGAATAACGGCGCCGGCAGCAGAAGCGGAAGCGGAAGCCGAACAACACACAGTAAAATATACGATCAAACGAGAAACACAATGCAATCACACCACAGAAGCATTCAACCACAAGAGACAATCCGATTTTACGTGGAAAAACCCCTCAACGGGTAAAAACCATGGCACAAAGCGATCCACTATGTTTCCAGAAGATTACAGAGATTGACAGCCCACAACCAAGGAAAAACAGAGAAAACCCAAGCTCTCTCTCTCTCTCTCTCTCTCTCTCTCTCTCAAAACACTCTCCCATCTTCCTAACACACTTAGGAAACCTTGGACACCTTAGGATTACATCTAACCCGACCGGTCTATGCCCCCTGCGACATGTCGGCCGACCAGTCTAGGGTGAGAGAAAACAATCCAGTAGCCTCCTGTGCATCTGGGCCAAATGGCCAGACCGGTCACCCAACCGGTCTGAGCACCCAAACCGTGCACTTGTTTGAAGGCTCTCCAACATCTTCTTGGCAAGATTCTGTAAGTTTATATGTCGTTATACACTGAAAAAACATGATATAAGTCATCCAAGTATATTTACCCTTTGTTAATTTCAACCGTCTTGCCCGGATGAGCTGTGAGAGGATTATTCAGCCGATCTGGATGCAGGCTGTTGCATACTTCCTTTTGAATGTTCCACGGTCAAGTATACATCTCATGAGGTTGAATCATCTGACATCTAGTGAATGCGACTTTTGGACTGGAGCCCATCATAGTAGCACCAATAGGTTGGACATTTCTGCGTGTGGGCCCCATGTGGAATTGAGAGGTCAATGAGCATCAGGGGCCGAGAGAGTGGTTTGTGGGAGTGCCAAACTAATTGATAGCTTGGGATCTTCACATTGGTGGGAATAATGGTGGTCACTGTCCTTTAGGAGATGTCTGAAGGCTGGAAGAGAATAAAATATGTTAGAGTCTGGCGGGAGATTCATGGTTATGTCCTGGTAGTAAGTAGTACTGCAACTTGAGTTCATGATGACTGACCCTACCCAAATTCAGTCGGGGTTTCAAAGTCCTAGGGTTGGGTTCATTTTGAAAATCCCCAACCCTATTTTAATTTGGGTTGGGTTTGGGGTGAACAGATTCAGGTCGGGTTGGGAATAATCACATGTATTTCGGCAGGTAGAGTATAGAGGACTTCGGGTTGGGCACTTCTGTTGGAATTCAGATCAGGTTGGGTTGCAGGTTGATTTCTCTTGAGTTTGAGATGGGCTTCAGTTGACCCTTAACCTGACCCAACCTGCCCGAGTTGCACCCCAGGCCAAAGGCATGTGGGAGTAGCGCTTCCTCAGGGGTGGAATAGGCTTCATTAGTTTGGGCAGGAATTCCGTTGAAAGTAAATATCTTGTGTGTTGAAAGCATTGAAAAATGTCATTCTAACCATAGATAAGCTGCGGAGAAGAGGGATTCAAATGCCCAATGGATGTGCAATGTGCAGTGAAGCAGATGAGAATTGCTCACGGTTACTGATTCATTGTAACTATGCATATCAAGTGTGACAGCAATTTTCAGAGAGTTGGATCATTCGAATGACAGTGAGGGAGCTTTGCAGAGGGCGGATAGGATCTAAGTGGAAGCTAGTGTGAAGAATAATGTGGCTGCGTGCTCTAAAAGCGACACTATGGTCACTGTGGAAGGAGAGAAATGATTGTATTTTCAATGGAAAGAGTGATCCTCCGGGAAAGTATTGAACAAAAATTTTAGCCTTATTGTGCAATGGACCTCATTTGATAGTCGGGCAAATGAAATTTGGCGGAATCAGTTGTAGGTGAGCTGGGAATCGATCCCATGGGAAAGCTAGGGGCAGTGATGCAGGGAAGGAATTGTAAGATAAATTGGGATGGCATGATTTTTTTGTACAATGAGATTGCTAGGTTCTTGGTTTCGCTTTGTTTCATGGCTCTGTATATTCTTCATTTTGCTTTTTTGTGTTTGTGATTACTAGTGTCTTTTGAGTAATAAAAACACCCATTAATTAAAAAAAAAAGAAGAAGGAACCATGTGTGTGAATAGTGGATCCTATCCTTTTCAGCAATGTGAGACCAAGGATCAACAGCACCTTTAGCGCCAAAAGCCCTAAGACAATGAGTGTTCTAACTGATGGACGGATTTTAGTGGGCCAATATATCATTTGCATGCATGTATATCATAACATATTTCGGTTCGAGAAGGAATTGTAGGAAGAGATGCTCGACTCACCTGGTTAATAAAAAAAACCATCCTTTCTAGTCTTTGATGCTGAGAGAGGATTCGTGTCGATCTTAAACCAGTCCAGTCCCTCATTCGTTCGTACTCTCGTTTTGAATTCTTCTGGCATACAATTCTTGGAGGGTGGTGACATGTCGCAGCCCGTCAGGAAGCATCTTCAGTTTCGAGCATCTACCAATCTCTAAACATCTAAGTTTTGGCAGCAATCCTTCCTCCACTCTCCACTCCTCTAATTCAAGAAATCTAATACGTAAACTTCAATCAGAGGAAACCCTCTTGACTGTGCAAACCATTTCCTTTCCCACATAATAAGTTGTACATAATTTGAGAATCCAAAGGTTTGGTAGCCTCTCAAGAATTCCCATGAGGTTAGGTGGGAAGTCAAGCAGGTCCAGTGGTTTCTCTATGCGTGAAAACAAAACCATCTCATATAGATGCTGATGATTTGAAAAGGTTTTGGGTAGTTTGTGGCAAGGGTTTTGTGGGTGAGATTCAGTTCAGGCAGCTCTTTTGTGAGCCTAAATCTCTTCTAGATGGCTGAGTTTTTTTTTTGGTCAGCAGAATCTGTGTAGCAGGCTCATAGCTGGTTAGGGTGATTCAATGAATCTGCTCCCCATCATTTGGCTCTAGGAGCAGCTCCAGCCTTGGAATGGCAATTGCGAGGTTGGCTGGTGCTTGTATCCATTTGGTGCCAGAGCCTGCATCCTGTCCTGGAGGATTGGATGGTGTTTATATCCAGAGGCCTATGCAGAGTACTGTAGAGTTTCTTCGGATTGCAGTCCGTCCTCCATAGGCTGCTGCTGAGATTGTCCAATCCTGGCTGCTCCTTGCAGTTTTGCTTTGCTTCCAAGATAGACCAGATTCATTGTGTGCTGGTTTTCTTGATGTTTTAAACATGGGATGCACAAAGATGTGTTCTCGGTGTTTTTAATTATGGCTGGGGTGGCCAGCTTCCAGTATGAACAGAGGTTGCAGCTGCAATTGGTTGGTGGCTTTGATGCATGATTGGAATGGGTTACAATTTGATGGATCACAAGGTCAGTGCAATGGATGGTAGCATTGTGCTGCACAATCTGATGGCTCATAAAGCCAGCGCAATGTCTCTGGCCTCCCTGTTTCAGAAGTCTTATCTCACTCTCTGTTCGGTATTCCAGATGTACAAGCACGGCAATATGGATTAGCCAAAATGGGTGGGCTCAGCCTGCGTTCTATGTAGGTGTTGAGATTGGAAAAGTGCCATGATCTCCTGCAGCATCAGAACATCAATGTCTCAGATGCATGATCCAAAGCGTTCATCTTGTTGGTTTAATCATCGAATGGATGACTATAAAAAAAATCACACTGATTGGACACCCCAATTGAAAATTTTGAGTTGAATGGGGACCATTAACTGCTTCTTTTTTTCCTTAATTTCAACTGTCCTTTCGGATACCACCAATCGGATGGTCAGCATCATTAATTGGCATGAATTTTGGATCATGGCCCTATCCATGGTCGTCCTGTCCAAATGGATGATTCTGATCATCAACCCATTCAGCCATGTTGGCCCTTCTAAGTTGTCTAGATTAAGGGTTTGGATTGGATGTCGGAAGTCAATGCTGCTTCAGACTTTTTTTTTTCTTTAATTTATTTGCAGCTAGATCAAAGGTTTAGGTGTGATGTGATGCAGGAAGGTGGACCCATTTCTATTATTCTTTTGTGAAATAGGTTGCTTAATCATTCTGGTTAATGGTTTCTGGAATATCGATTTGTTCAAATCATGTTTGTTTAGATGAGTTTCTCTAATTCCATACACTTTGAGACTTGGACAATATGGAGCATATGCGGGAGATCTGAGCTTTTCATCTGGTTGAAAGTAGCGCCTTGATGGTCAGCCTAACAAATCAGGCAGTTTCACTCAAATGGGCTACTAGAGCACAGTGCTCCAGTGATTAGAATTAGTGGCAGATTCTTTGATGTAAGGAGCCACTGGTAAAAATTGTGCTGAATGGATGATTTTTATCATCACTATTTGCAGAAGAATTTCGAATATGAAATTTAAATTTTCAATGGCTTGAAATCAACTCCATTTTTTTAGGGTGAATCATTCCAGCTAGCCCGAGTAGAAGGCGATTGAAGGCGTCCCACCAGAACAGATCCAAACTAAGTCCAACTCGACCCAGATGAGGTGCATCCGATTGGGAAACCAATGCATGAGGCGGATTTCTTTCAAAACAAGGAAGAGAAAAGGGAAAAAAAATTCATTCTCTAATTTGATTTCCATAGCCACTATTAAAACATGAATTCCTTTTGTGTGTGTGTGTGTGTGTGTGTGTGTGTGTGTGTGTGCATGTGTGTGTATTGAAACATAGATTACAATTGTTGTGTTATTGCTTGGGTAGCAAGTGTAAATATCATACACCTCTCATAACAGACACCCTGTTTTTATTTTTATTTGTTTATTTTTGTTAAGAATTTAAATTATGAAAAAGTGTAATAATTACTTTGTGCAATCCGTCTTTTTCTTTATTATCTAAACAAGACAAGTTGTAAACATCAGGGGAAAACTGTTTTCCTTTTCCGATGTTTGGAATGGAATCCTTGGCATCCAGACATGGCCTTAGTGTGCCACAATGCTTTCAGAAGCAGATAGTCAAATCATTGACCACCCATTAGGTTCACCTCATATATATGGGCAACCTTGAAAAATTCATCTCAATTAGAGAATGTTAACCTTCCAAAATTAGCATATCTATTTATATTATTAATTTACAGGGCCATCAAAAGGATATATAGCTATAGTCAGTGAAGCTGTGAGCAAACAAGTTTCTCAAAGAGGCAGCCCATAGGGACACAGCAGCAGGTAAGACAAGGACTACAAGGAGCCACCACCATCACACTTCTTTGAGCCTGGTGAGTTCAATTAATGGTCATTTTGGATGGCTGGGATTGCATAGTTCACATCTATCTTCCTATTCCTCTACAACACCATCCTCACTGTCATGGGTGTCAAAAGGTACCCAACCATGTGTGCACCAGTGTGGTTATTTCAGGGGATTGCATGGGCCTTTGGTGGCATGAGATTTTGACTTGATCTATTGTACAGCTGGGATTTCAGGTGGACACCAAAACCCAGCTGGGACCTTTGGGCTGCTGCTTGCCAGGAAGCTGTCCCTGCCAAGGGCTGTTTTCTACATGGTGATGCGATGCTTGGGGGCAATTTGTGGGGCTGGTGTGGTCAGAGTGTTGGTTTGGATGCCAAGATTGTGGGCACCTTTCTGCTTGTCTACAGTCTTCTCTACCATTGATGCCAAGAGAAATGCCAAAGATGCTTATGTGACTATCCTTGCACCTCTCCCAATTGGGTTTGTAGTGTTCCTAGTGCACTTGGCCACCATCCCCATCACTGGAACTGGAACTAACCCTGCCAGGAGCCTTCAAGCTGCCATCATCTACAGGGACCATGCATGGGATGACCACTGGATATTCTGGGTGGGCCTATTCATTGGAGCAGCACTTGCAGCAGTTTACCATTAGATTGTGATAAGGACGATCCCAATATTGAAGGCCAGGGCCTAGATTCTCTATCATCATCACTCTTTCTTCTTGGGTTTTCTTTCTTTTTCATTTTCAATGTATAATCCTCCCTCCCTCCCTCTCTGTTTCCTTCTTATGTTGTCCTTTTTGGTGGATGAGGTGTGGAGCATTATGAAGATGAAATTTGGTGTAGATATTGATCATGATTATGTGTGAAAGCTAAGAAGGTTATGCTGTCTAGTTTGCTGTGAAAGAAAAAAACAAGCTATAATGATGTGACCAAAATGGTTCCTTCAAGACATGATATCTAATGCAAACTGAGTGACTATTGGACCTTTGTTTCAAAGGTTTGTTTTTATATGGCATAGATGGGATGGAAAAGTTCATCTATGTGGTTATCCTGAGGAGAAGTTTGGTTTTAAACTCCAATCCAAACAGTAGTACACCATTGCTAATGTGCCTTGGGTGTAATTTGCCTTGGAACCATGTCTACTAAAGTTGGCCTATTTCTCTTATTCATTTGAGTAAAATAGGCTCCTTTGTCATTTGTTTCCTTGCCGCTTTGATGCACAATGATCAGATCGTACTGAATTTTATTGATACATTGAAGAAAAAATTACATAAAGAGGGGGACATCAACCTGACCTCCACAAAAAGCAAACCAAGTAAATATCTAATATTTAGTAATCCATGAAAACATAGTCTATTGAACCATGAAAAGAAGTTACATCAAACACCATATAAACCGTTGTTTGATGGAATTTGCAGGAAACATAGAGTACCATACGAAAAAGACCTCCACAATCTATTAACAACGTAAAAAAGTCATGAAAATCACGAAAGAAGTGAATTCAACCCACCATCACTCACTTCTTGACGCCAATCCAGTAACCACATGCCAACATTTTATGCATGGAAACATTCACCAGTCATATATATGGTTGTAAGACTAAAGAAAGATACTAATCATCTAAACTTTTGTTGGAGAATTGTGGGAGCACACCACCTATAACTTCGTTGAAATGAAAAAAAAAAAAAAAAAAAAAACTGTACCAAATTTCAGGTGGGCACCACAACAGGCAATGGGCCTCACCTAACAAAGATGCAAGTAATCAAAACATATTAGTCTTCATTACATTAATAACATAGAAGATTGGCCAACTAATATAAGGGGACATTTGCACAAACAACTTGAATTTTCAAGAAAAATAGATAGCTTATACATTCACAACCCCTAAAATTGAAATCAGAGAACAGAGTTTTTCCAAGCGCGCAAACATGTATAATAAAGCTCATCTACATGCCACACATGTGCCATCATGATACATAGTTGTGAGATCCAATCCATCCAAAAATAAATCTAGTCCACTCAGCATGTAAGCTCCAATATTGGAAGCAGGTCGATAGGTTAGAAAACTTCAGCCAATTTTTTTTTTTTTACCCGGTGCATTTTTCTTTTTTATCAAAATGTGGCTCACCTGACCAGTGGATTAATCTTATTACTGGGCTTGGGCATCAATATAGTGGCGTTGTTCCAATAGATGGATTGGATCTTATACCTATGAGCTAGCACTGTGTGGTTTGTACAAGAGCTTTATTGCATTCCGGATGCTGTAGAAATAGAAGGAGACCGTCCATAAGGTACTGTCCACTTTTCTGCAAAGTCCTGTAAAAATCAGGGCAATCAAATGGACAATTTTGATCATCCAGTCATTATGAATTCTCCGAGGTACAGAAGATGAGTGAACTGAACCTAACGGACGGTCCAGATAGATGACATGGAAGGATTTCAAAACACTTGAGCCCACTGGCTCAAAGCAACTCTGGCAGTCGTCTTTGATGATCGAGCTGGTAGAGAAATATCCTTACTAGCTGTCTTTGATGATGAGAGAGGGAATGTGTCGGATCTTAAACCAGTCCTCTCCATCGTCTTTTCGCGCCCTTTCTCTGAATTCTTCCGGCATGCCTCCCAACTCCAATTCTTGAAGGGTGCTGATATGTCGCAATCCATCAGGTAGCATCTTCAATCTTCTGCAGGTATCAATCTCTAAAAGCCTGAGATTAGGCATCGCTCCTTCTTCCACTCTCCACTCCTCTAATTCTTCCAATTTGTAAATAATCAAATCGTCGAGCATTGGAAACCCTCCGACAGAGAAAACCATTTCCTTTCCTATGTAAGATCTTGAGGCTAAAGTGAGACTCCGAAGGTTCGGCAGCATCTCCAGCGTTCCAATGTGGTCACGCTCTAATTGGGACTCCTTCAAGAATAGCCGGATGACGTTTGGTGGGAACTCATGCACGTCCGGTAATTTCTCCAAGGGTCCGGTCAAATTCATTTGAAATAGATGGTGATGATTTGAGAAGGATGGAAAAGCTGGAATCGAGCAATTAGGATTTGCGTCTAGATACAATATTATGAGGCGGAGCAGTTTACAAATGGAACGGGACAATTCCATTTTGAGATCTCCCCTTATTCCCAAATCTCTCAAATTAGATAGTTTCTCTAACCCATCTTCTATCCAGCTGCCCCCTTCTACATATCTTAGAGTCTGGAGATTGCTTAAGCGATGGATTTGCATGACTTTGCTAATTCGACAGTACAGTTTCAGACACCTCTCTACCAGTAGGTGCCGTATCTGTTCCATCTTCCAAATATCATCTGGTAGCATCTTGATATTTGTAAACTTTAGATTGAGAGTCTGTAGATTGGACAAGCGAGTTACGGTGGACGGTAGCCTTTCTAACTTGGTTTCCCTGAGATTAGGTACCTCAAGTGGATTATATAACCAATTTCATCCGGAAGACTAGAGAGGACTACAGATCGGAGATCCAACACCCTGAGCAATTTGAAAGCTCCGCAGAGGATTTTCAACTGTGGTTTCTCAAGCGTTTCACTGACATCACTGAAGCGCAACAAAGAGCGGAGGTGTGGAGTGGAGCGGTTAAGAGAGATGGGACTTCACCAGAAGTAATTGAAAGTCGGCGTGCCTAGGTAGGTAATTCAGGAGCCACGTTCCCATGCACTTCCAGAAATCTCTCCTCCTTGGTATGAAGATCATGAATACGGCATGCAAAAACCGTTCCATTGCTCTCCCTGCTCGCCACCTGAATCATGCTTCTACTGATCAGCTCGTCGAGGAAATGCTCCGCAACATCCTCCATTTCTTCTTCACCTCTTCGCTGCACGAACCCTTCAGCTGCCCACAACTGAAACAATTCATCTGCATAGATTTCAGAGTCTTCAGGAAAACCTCCAAAATAAAGAAAACAGGGCTTCAAGTAATATGGCAAGTCATGGTAGATGAGGGCCAATATGCCCGAGATCCCATCTTCAGTTAGCCACCATTCCACACTTTCGAGCACTTTCACCCACGCATTCACTGACTTTTCTTTCCTTGACAGGACACCTCCTAGCACTGCAATTGTCAGAGGTAAACCTACACATTTCGCAACCATCTTCCTCCCCAACTCCTCCAGATTTGAAGGGCACCTAGAAGCAAGATTTCCGGGAAGTGCTTTCTTACAAAACAGTGACCAGCTCTCGTTTCCATCCAGCAAACGTAGTTTATGGATCGTGCTCTGTGCGTCTGCATGCCTTGCTACGTCTTCATTGCGAGTCGTGAGCAGCACTCTGCTGCCGTTTCTCGTATCTGGAAGTGCAGAAGCCAAACGGTCCCAAGCTTCTCTACTCCATATATCATCGATTACCACCAGATATCTCTTCCCTTCTAAGTACTGAGAGAGTTCCTGACGGAAGTATTCATCAGGCGTCATCTCTATTTCATCTCGTGGGCTTTCTAAAGCATTTTATAACGCTCAGTAAAAGCTCTCGAACTAGATATTGTTGAGAGACATACACCCAAGCATGAAAATCGAAAGTCTTCTTTACATGGATGTTATTGTAAACTTTCTTAGCGAGAGTAGTCTTACCTATTCCTCCCATACCAGAAATGACAGCACGTCGCTCTTCTCCTTCAGCCAGCCGCCCCACCAGTGTCTTTGTCTCATCTTCAAAACCGACCACATCAGCTTCCTCGACGATGGGAGCCATCTTCTCCCTCCACGTCCAGCGTTGATTTGAAGAAGATGAAGCTTCTTCAACAATTAGTTTAATGCCGACGCCGAACTGTGACATGTTCTCCTTGATCTCCTCGAGCCTTCTTTCTAGGTTACGGATCTTCTTTCCATCATCGTGGATAGCTGTCTTCTCCCTCCACAAGTGGCTTTGATTTGAAGAAGATGAAGCTTCTCCACCAACTGATGTATTGCGGACGCTGAACTGTGATGTGTTCTCCTTGATCTCCTCGAGCCTTCTTTCTAGGTTCTGGATCTTCTTTCCAACATCGTGAATAGCTGGTATGTTTTTAGTGAAATCCAGCACTTGTAGGAGTATCTCATCAATCCAACAGATCAATGCTCTACAACGCTCAAAAATTCCTAGGTATGTCATCGATCTAGCACTTGTGTCCCCTTGTTTTTGTTGAATGTTAAAGATGAAAGAGTCGATGATGTCCTCAGCATCGTAAGCTGCTTCTCTTATTTGGGCCACGCAAACCTTAACTCCTTCATTCTTTTTGCGATTCCCATTCCCATCGACATCTTTGAGGAAAGCACGCATATACTCCAGCTTGTTTCGAAGCGATCTGATCTTCTCATCTACTCCGAGTAGAAGATGTGATTCCTGAGTTAGAAAATCGTTCAGTTTTTGTATGACCAACCGAACAGCACTCTCACCCATCTCTCTCTCACAGAAGGATCTATGTTAAAATCAAGGCTTTGTGCAACTCTACTGTCAGGAAGGAAGATATCTCCCTACAAAAGCTAAGACATTCAATTATTGGAAGCGGATTTGGTGGTGTGCCTGCACACACCACGAACCTCCATGGTGGGTTGACGTCACCAAGTTTTGTGGGCCACACCATGATTTCTGTATTATATCGAAACCGTCCATCCATTTGACGAGTTCGTTTTACGGCTTGAGCCAAAACATAAGACAGATACAAAGTTCAAGTGGACCACACTACAGAAAACAGTGGAGATTGAACGTACTCCATTAAAAGCTTACCTCCCTTTCAATTATTTCCATCTTTATGTTTGACTTACCATCATCCAAAGGGGCGCAGCTTCGGTGGATATCTGGATCTGGAAGCTTACCGCTCATTACATCCAGGCGGTCCAACTATTTTGAAAGATCATTTTAAAGTATGATACTAAAAATGAAGTACATCCAAATCTCAAGAGGACCACACCACAGGAAACATTGGTGATTGTCCATTAAAAACTTATCATGAGCCACAAAATCTTTGAATAAAATCTGATATTTGTACGGTCCCTTCATTCAGGTCTCTGTAAACTTACAGGTTGGATGGAAAATAAACATTTCGGATCACTAGTAAGTTTTTAAGGGTAGATATTCAAGCAACACTGTTTCCTGTGGTGTGTTCCACCTGATATTTTGATCTGTTAATTTTTGTCATTATGCCATAAAAATAACTTTCAAAACAGATACAAGAGTCGATGACCTCCTCAGCATCGTGGTCTACTTCTCTTATTTGGGCCACCCAAAGCTTAAATCTTTTATTCTCTCTGCCAATCCCGTTGACGTCCCCCGGGAAAGCACGCGGATTAGCTGCCTACACTACTGGGTGCGAACTAGGTGTTACCCTTGGAACAGCTTAGTGGGTGTTACCCTAACCGTGTGGGGGCCATATTAATGTATTTTTTATATATCAATGTCGTCTATCTATTTTTTCATGTCATTTTAGGATGTGATCCAAAACCTTAAGAAGATCCAAATCCCAGGTGGACCATAACACTAGAAACAATGATGAATAACCATTAAAAATGTTTTGTTGGCTGCAAAAGTTTTGGATCAATCTGATATTTATAGCTTCCCTTAATTAAGACATTATTGACATTTTTAAGAGCTTGGATTGCAAATAAACATTACCAAAACCTTGTGATGGGCTTTTTGGAATTTTTAATGGCGGGGCACTCAATCACACTGTTTCTAGTGGTATGGTCCATTTGAGATTTAGATCTGCATAAATTTTGGAACCTCATTCTAAAATGGGCTGTAGAAAAGGATGCATGGTGTGGATAAAAAAAATATAATCCATGTGGGCAGGGTAACACCCACTAAGTTGTTCCCAGGTAACACCTAATTCACGCCACTTGCTACTCGCCCAATATGATGTATGTGTTGCATCCACACCGTCCTTCCATTTGGAGAGATCATTTTATGGAATTAGCTAAAAAAATGAAAAAGAAGAACAAGTTAAATTTGAATTGCAAGTGGGATCTAAGAAAGTTTCAATTGTAGACAATGTTAGAACCATAAAATATGTTTTGCTAGTGTGGTTTACTTAAACATTGGATCTACCTAAATTTTGGGGGGTCCTACACTAAAATGATCTCAAAAAATGGATGGACGCTGTAGATTTTTCCAAATTCCATGGTGGGCCTCACCTCGCTTACCACCCAAGGCCAAGGACGTGGAGTGGAGTAGTGACCCGTGCAGTAGCAGTAGGGCCACCTTGATGCATGTATTACATATCCACACCGTCCACCTTGTTGATAGGGTCACAAAAACCTATATATATATATATATATATATATATATATAGCCTAATTCAAAAATTTTGTGGCCCCACATCCTATTGTGGTTGTTCAATCCTCACATTTTCAGCCCACTTTAGTTTGTGACCAAAAGTTTGTACGGTTATATTTACATTTTCGATTTACTTAAATAAGGCCATTGTTTAGTAATCCAAACCATTGATGAGAATGGCCTCACCATGGATGGCCACACATAAAAAAAATATTTTAAACTGATTAGAATATCACAAAATGAAATATTTGAGCTTTTATATATTAGCGTTCCATCCCAACTAATGGTGGACATTCCATCCCAAACCTAATCTAACCTGACCCGACTCGGTTAAGCATTATAAGCCTAGGTAGGATTAGAGTTGGCCCTTTTGTAAGTGGGGTAGGGTTAGGGTTAGGGTTAAGGTTAGGGTTAGGGTTAGGTTAGCCCAAGTGCCCAACCTGATCACAACCTAAATTGAAACTCCGCACCTTTAAAGTCTGTTTAGGTTCGGTTGCCAAACCTAACCTCACTCGTGTGCAGGCCTAGCCGCACCTAATCGATTCCTCTCACTCTCTGTAAAATCAGCCAGCTGTGATGTGACGTTTGAATGAAGTATCTTACCACCATACGTGGGGCCCACGGTGATGTTTGGGAGAAATCCACTCCGTTCGTTCATTTTGGAACATTATTTTAAGACATGAGGACCAAACATCAGGCATATCTGAAACTCAAGTGGGACACACGAGTGGAAACAATGGAAACGGGTTGCTCACTGTTCAATACTTTCTGGACTTGACTGGGATATTTATATGCAATCCAAACTGTTTATAAAGTGGACCAATTGGTCAAAATGTCCTTACCACTGATGAATTCAAAAAATAAAAATATTAATCTGATCCAAACCTTCTGCGGCCCAATAAATATTTCAATGGTGCCGGTACAATGTTTATTGTTATTTGCTGTGTGGCCCACTTGAGCTCTGGATCTGCCTAAGTTTTGGGCTCATACTATGAAATGATTTGGAAAAACATATGAAAGGGGTGGATTTCTCACAAGCACCATGGTGGGCCCCGCCCGAGCTTGGGATCAAGAACATTGACGTCCACTTTCGCTATGACATTACGTGCATTAAATGAAGGATATTTTAGGCTCTTATAAAATACGGTTTTAAATTGGAACGGCTAATTACGCCCAGGGGGTTAAATCGATACCCGAGCAAAAAAGTTCAGTGGATTACTTAAATAACTTAAAAGTAGGTGGTTTCTCATAATTTAAAGAAACGATAGAAGGGTTTTAGTAAATGGCTCTTATTTCTATCTCCATGTTTGACTCACCTACATCAAAAGGGCCGCGGCATCGGTGGATCCCGGATCACGAAGGTGGGTGGATCCCTGACTCCGGGCCCACCATGATGTATGTTCCTTACATCCAAGCTGTCCAACCGAAATGAAGTAGATCCAAATCTAAGTTGGACCATACCATAGGAAATAGTGGTGGTTAACTTTTAAAAATTTCCTGTGAGCCACAAAAGTTGTGGATAAAGCTGATAATTATATGGTCCCTTCATCCATCTTTGTAACCTTATCAACAGAGTTGTATGAAAATTAAACATTCTGATACGCTGATACTCAGTGAGTTCTTAACTGTGTGGGTGCATTGCGCAGCTAAAAGGGTGGGTTTGTTGCATGACTAACAAAAAAAAGAAATGGTGGATATTCAATCAACATGGTTCCGGTGGTGCACCTGGGATTTTGATATGCTTCATTAATTCTTAGGATAGTTCTCTAAAATGAGCTGTCATAACATATGCATGGCATGGATGTAAGGAACATATAACACAGTGAACCGAGAGTAAGGAACCACCCACTTTGGTGGATCTCCACGGAAGCCGTGCACCCACTGAAAGATACAAAATAAGGGAATAACTAATCCAAAACTGATATAGGCCACACAACATCTGTGGCCAATATAACGTTTTGTTTTTTAATATATATATATGGCTGATCTTTTATACGTACAGTTAACATGAGGATTGTCTCCTCACATGGGCCACACGATGCGTCATCCATGTGAATGAGCAAGGCATTAATTAGTGGAAGTCTGTTGACTTTATTTATTTATTTATTAAAATATTTCAAGGAACTGGGTGGTTTATGTAGTAAAAATTTGTTACTTTCTGCCTATTTTTTCAAAACCGCCTGTTACTTCCCCATGCGGACCTGCTACTGTCTCTGCAGCTTCTGAGCAACGCAACCTTAGTAAGTGTGGAAAAATGGAAATTTTGTGTCATGATTTTTTGGGAAAGCCTTTCCCATCAAGTTCCTGCAAGGGAAGCTAGGCGGGGCCACCATGATGCTCGTGAGAAATCCACCCTGTCTATTTGTTTTACGAGCTCATTTTATGGCATGCAACAAAAAATATCCTGATCCAAGGCTCAAATGGGCCACTCAAGAGGGAAAAATGGACATTGAAAACCACCATTGAAACATTCACATGGCAACAAAAGTTATGTATTAGGTTAAAGTTTTTTTTTTGTATTTTTTGTACTAGGTTAAAGATTTTTTTTTTTTTTTTTTTCATCTCAATAGGAGTGACTTTATAAATAGTTTGGATGGCATATAAACATCAAAGGAGGAGGCCAAGTAGGTTTCAACAATAAGCATTTCTTTCTCAATTTTTTCCTCTCATGTGGCCCACTTGAGTCTTGGATCCCACTCATTTTTTGTCGCTTGTCTTGAAATGAGCTCGAAAAATAGATAAACAAGGTGGATTTCTCACAAACATCTGGGTGGCCCACCTAACTTACTAGCATAGGAACTCCCTGCCATGGAAATATGGTACTGTTTCCACGGTCATAACCCCTACTTTTATCATGTGGAATAGTTTTGAACGTGCCTGCATTGGATCACGTGCCCTGCGAGTTATACTCCCAAACTTGTTTTGGTGGAAGGACCACACCATGGTGTAAGTGTTTCATCTAGTACCCACGGAGTCTATTCATTTTTCTATATAAAGTTTTTGTTATGGTCCAGAAATGAGACAGATCCAAAGCTCAAATAGACCACATCACAGGAAGCAGCATAGATCCAAAGCCCAAATAAACCACACACAAGAAGCAGCAGGGATTGAACGCTCACCATTAAAAACCTTTGGAGAGGCTACAAAAGTTTTGGTCCAAGAGGATATTTGTTTTTTGCCCTTGTTTCGTGCTGTCTAACCTTGCGAACAGGTTGGATGACAGATAAACACAGCCCTGGGAAGGTTTCAACTGTAGGAATCATCATCCCGCTGCTTCCCGCGGTGTGATCTAGTTGAGCTTTGGGCATGTGCTTCATGTTTGCTCATACCCTAAAATGATTAAGAAAATGGATGGATGTGTGTATAAAATACATACATCATGACGTGGCCCAGATAGTTCTGCCATGTATGCAGAATACAATTAAAGGCCACCATTCAAAAAAAAAAAAAAAACAAACAAACAAAAAAAACAATTGAGATCCACCATAAAAAAATTTCCTACTGCAGTACATACCCGTGCATTGATGGACCCTATTTTGGAACTTATAAATATGAGATCGGAGAAAACTGTGGACCGATTGCATTTTTCCTACACTACGATGCTAGGTGGGTCCCACCATGATATTTTTGAGAATCTACAATGTCCATCCGTTTTTCTATATCATTTTAGGACATGAGACCAAAAATCAGGTGGATCTGAAACACCAGGCAACCATGCTAGAGGGGAAATGGGAAAGAGTTTTCTACTGATGAAACCTTTTTAGGATCTAATGTTTATATGCCATCCAAACCGTTTGTATGATCATTTCCACTGGGATGAAGTTAAAACGTGAAAAAACTTAGCGTGATATGAAACTTTGTGACCAATTGAATGTTTCAAATAGTGGTCACTGAATCTATATTGTTTCCTCTCATGCCGCTCACTTGAGTTTTGGATTCACCTCAATTTTTGTCAATGGAATAAAATGATCTCTCAAAATGGATGGACGGTGTGAATTTCTCACAAACATCATGTGGGCCCCACCTAGCATCCAAGCACAGGAATATTGTGCGTAAGTGTGGACCCTCGCCGATTTTTCCGCGCTCCCACACGACGTTCTTCTCGTCCCTTCCCCTTTCGGGAAAAGAAAGAAAGGATGATGCGTGAGTGCGAAATCGCCGTTTGTGCCACTGGCTTGCCTCGTTCTCGAGGGCTTCGTTTGGTTGTCGTGTTAAGCTGGATATGTTTAAGTGAGTTTATATAAGACCAGAGTCGCCACTAGCCAGTTACTTCGAATCTACAGTCGGCTAGACCCCGTAGAAACGTTAGAGAAGGGGATCTGAAGATCCTTTCCTCTAAAATGACTCCTGTTGATCTACGGTCAGAGATTCAAGGTAAGGGATCACGGTTACAGGGTGGGAAGAGGTTAAGCACCCCACACACTGCCCGTACCGAAGTACGGTCTCTACTTCACAGAATCGATCGAATACTTGAAAGCCTAGTTTAATCCTCGTATATTCTCATGGATGACATGATGCATGAATGCGGGTCTGAACAGTAAGAGTTTCTGATGGGCAGGTTCCAACAACGGGCAAGCCCAGAGCATACGCTCGAACTGACAGGTGCTTTATGCGAGATGATGCATGCTGTGTGCTTGAATATTCAAAATGCTTGTAGTGATATGTACGTGAATGCAGGTCTGAACAGTAAGAGTTTCTGATGGGCAGGTTCCAACAACGGGCAAGCCCAGAGCATACGCTCGAACTGACAGGTGCTTAATATAAAGACATATGCAGTGTATTTGACGAATCAAAGTGCTTGCAGTGAAGCAGGGGGGTTGGAAGAAAAGTAAATGTTGCACTTATGCTAGATGCAAATGAGATGATGCTGGAAAATGAGTAGCTGGGTGGACGGAGGTGTCGCAAGGATTGACTTCGAGTGGCTGGATCAAGACTTGGGTGACTTGAGAGGCTTGGACCAGTGGTCAGGCTGGGCTGGACCAGGGCTAGACTCTCCTCAATCGGGCTCTCCTTGGTGGAAAAATGGGCTAAAGGGTGGAGAGATGGACTCAGAGCTCTCGGGCTGAAATGGACTCGAATGGCCTGTTGAAATGAGAAGGGGAGGGGGGTATTTATAGCAGCAGAGAGGGGCACTCTCGTAATTTTTTCCGGGCGGCCTGCCATGGGCCGCCCGTACGGCCGCTCCTCGGTTTCCAGCGAGTACGGTCGCTCCCTCGGGGCTGCTGTTGGACTCGCTGGTCGACTCAGTGAGTTGACTCAGCGGGTCGACTCGGTGGTTTGACTCGACGGGTTGACTCGGTGTTTTGACTCGGCGGGTTGACTCGACGGGTTGACTCAGCGGGTTAACTCAGCGAGTTGACTCAGTGAGTTTGAATTTTTTGGGATTTTTTGACTGGCCTTTTTTATGGGGGGTTTTTCAGGGTGGTTTTTAGGACTGGGTTGACTGGGTTCAGGCTTGAATTGGGCTATGGAATGGGGCTTACAAGGGTGAGTTTGGCTGAGTTTGGACTTGGGATTTGGGGGTATGGTCCTCCGTTCAACCAGCTATCTCTACCAACAGTGTAGCCGAAGGTGGGGTGTCTACAGTAAGGCTTTCACAGGAAATTTGTGTTCATAAGGAGTAGCAGATTAAGTGAGGCCTCTGCCTCACTTAACATTAGGCCACCTTTATGTATGTATTGCATGTGCATCCACACTGTTCCTCCATTTTTCAGCTCATTTTAGTAAATAATACAAAAATGAAGTAGATCCAAATCGCAGGTGGACTATGTGATTAGAAACATTGGTAATTAAACGCCTGTTGTAGACGACCCCACTGTCAAAACATTATATACTTAATATTAGTACCTTTGGTGGGCCCTATATCAAGGCAGATACATGGTTAAAAGCATTCCATGGGATGGATTGAGTCAGCGTAGCGACCTTGCTGCACAATTGTGGAAACAGTGGCTTTACACCAAAGAGGGTTCTCCCTCATTCGGTTCAATCCAAAACTAGCGATAACTCAACCGGTTCTAGGCAAAACTGGATCCCCTTTGGCCGCTGGCAGTTTCTATGTGCTGACACAATCACAACACACCACGTGTGGATCACTGTCTTCATATCCCTTCATTTGAACTTCAATTTATCTAAGCCTAACATATATGATGAGTCATCAAATGAGATTTAGGATCCGAGCCGAGCAACCAAACCTATCACAAGAGCCTTATGTGTCCCTCTCTAAATGCCTATTTAAAGGGACTCCATATAACAAAAAAATGACGAGGAGAGAGAGAGAGAGAGTGAGAGAGACAAAAAGAAAGAAAGGTTGAGGCAGAGAGAAAATTTCTACCACTGGGAGTAAGAAACAGGAGCTAGGAAGCTCTGCTTCCCTTCTCACTATCTTCTTTCGATCACTTCTATTTCCTTCAGAACTCAAGCTATATTCCCAACTTGTTCCCTTTTCGAGTCCGACATGTCCAACAATACCTTTTCATTTTCCTTTTATTGTTTTTTTAACACTTTACTAGTAGGCTTAGCTCCGTCAATCGCGTAACGTATGTTTTACAGTTGTCTCTTTTGAGAACCGTCTATATCAGAAAGCATGATTTAAAGGAGTAATCGAAAGTCTAGTGTTCTTTTTCTTTCAATATTGTTACCGAAAGCTTTATCACTTGTCATTTCTATTTAGTTCATTTCTATAATGTTTCAATTTTTGCTTCTTTAGTTTTAATTTTCACTTATTTAAAGAGTTGGTAAAATATCTCTTTTTGATATGTAAACTTAGTATTTTACTAGAAGTTTTCTTGAATTCCTTTTGAAAGTGTACAACTTGGTAAAGTAATGACCGTGTTTCACGGGGCAGTAAAAGGGTGCCTAACCTCTTTCTTTTCTGTAACCGAGGCCTTACCCAGAATCCATGGTGGAGATTAAAGTAGGAGTCACTTGAGTTAAGAATTCTTTGATTTTTCCGATCTCAAGGAGATTCCACGGATTCTAGTCAACCGTAGTTCTAGAGCCTTTTGTTTGGCTAGTGGCGACTCTATAAAGTGCTTAGACGATCCGTTCTATGAAACCTTGAAAAATGTATTACAAAACTAAGGAAATCGAACCGAGCTAGTTAATATCAATCATACCCTTCTCTAAAGCTCAACGTCCAAGGATACGAGTAAGTCATAAGGGTGTTATAGGTGGCACAAGTATCATTATTTTTTCTTCTGAACCCCTCTACGAGGCTGGGTGTGGAGGTCTTAGCTTTAGGTTCAAATGGATCTGGAATTTTCGGATATGCTCCTAATAGCTAATGGCCCATCTTATCTTTTTTTTTTTTTTAAGAAAGAAATTACATTAATAAAAAACCAAAGCAGCCAACAAGAGGCTACTAGAAAATTGTACAAGGATGCCTACTTCAAGCAAGCCTAAGAACAAAAAAGACACCATAGGCCCACCTATAATATAACAGATGAAGAAAGCAAAAAAGAAAACACAAAGGAAACCACGTGGCCGATCTTTCTCTCAAGTGCCCTAAACCAACCTTATCTAAAAGGAAAGCCCCACGAATAGGGCTCTCAATGGGTTGGATCTGGATCGGATCCAGTTGGATCCGACTCCAAGTTCGTATGTTTGTAGACGTATTCGGATCCAACTCGGATCCAAAAGGTGATATCCATATCTGATCCATTTATAAATTATTAGATCCATTTCCGATCCAAAATCCATATAACCATCGGATTCGGGTCGGATCTAGGTCCGAATCCACCCCATTACAAATCTAAAAATATATATGATATAAAATATATTTAATTTAGTAGAAAAATGATGCAAATCCCACTATTTACTATGGTATGGTCGACATGGCCTAAAATAATTTGTAAAACATGTACAATAAGGTGACAATGAGTCGGATCTTAATCGGATTCGGATCAAATTCGGATATGTTCCTATGAATCCATATCCGGTCCATTTAAGTAATCGGACCTATTTTAAGATCCAAATCCGGTCCATTTAACTAATCGGACCTATTTTAAGATCCAAATCCGCATTATACGGATTCGGAGCGAATCGGATCTCGGATTTAACCCGCTCCATTGAGAGCCCTACCCACAAACAATTAGGGGGAGGCTTTGAGAGTTCTGGAAAGATTTATTGACCTGGGCTTCACTCCCCAAGCGTGCCAAGCTGTCCGCCACCGCATTCGCCTCCTAATAGTTAATGGCCCATGTTAGCTTAGTACACATGCATATGCATTTTAGATTTGCGAATGACACATGCCCTGTAACTTACCGAAACTTCAAATCTTGTCACATAAAAAATCTGAGTAAATTCTAGTTATATATCTATTACTCCATGCAAAAATAGCCATCAAATGATTTAAAACGATTGGACACCACGTGAGTGCACTGGAGGAATGGGAAACCCACCCTTGAGCATTTACACCCGCCATTGAAAACTTTCTAAGGCCCACCATATTGTTTATTTGCCATCCAATGTTGAAAAGGTGAAAAGAAAAACAATAACTAATGGTTAAAGGGAAAAAAAAAAAATTATCAAATTGATCCAAAACTTTTGTGACACACGAAAAGTTTTCAACGGTCAATCACCAATGATTTCTATGGTCTGGTCCCCATGAGATTTGGATTTGCTTCATTTCTAGGCTCATGCCCCTTAATCATGATCTAGAAACACATATGGATGGCGTGGATATACATGAGCCCCATCAAAATGGTCCCTACGGTCAGGTTGCACGGTGTTTGGTGTGATCGAGGCCACCCCTAATCCACTCCTAATAATGAGGCGACCCTCTCGCACATCGGAGCGGATTAGCTGTTACCTGGGTAACAGCTCAGTGGGTGTTACCCTTATCATGTACGGGCTAACCTTGATGAATATGTTTCATATCCACGCGGTCCATCTATTTTTCCAGATCATTTAAGGACGTTATCCCAAAGATTAAGCAGATCCATATATCTGGTAGACCACATGACTGAAAAAAGCAGTGAATAACCATTAAAAGCCTTTTTTGCGACATCAAAGTTTTGGATCAAGCTGATATTTTTATTTTCCCTTCATCCAGTTCTGGTTGACCTTATCAACGGGTTGGATGGTAAATAAAAATTATGAATCTTCTTACGGTGGACCTTGAGAAGTTTTTAATGGTAAATGTTCAATCATCACTGTTTACTGAGGTGTGGTCCACCTGAGAATTGGATATGCTTAATTTTTGGAATCATGACCTAAAATGGGCTGTAAAAACGGTTGGGCAAAGTGGATATGCGAAACATGATCAAGGTGTGTCCTACGGTAAGGGTAACACCCATTAAGATGTTTCCTGGGTAACACCTAATCCGTGCCCCTCGCACATTCCTTTGGACATTCCTTTGGACTGGTGTCAGATAAGATTGGAGCTGCTTGCAGTGATCGTGGGGCCCACCTTGATGTTTGATAGAAATCCAAACCGTCCACAAGATGTACAAGGTCATATTACCCGAGAGAACAAAAGATGAGACAGTTCTAGCGCTCAACTGAGCCATAATCCAAGAAACGGTGGACCATTAGAAGCTACCATGCACCGGGATTTTTCATGTTATAGGACCCACATGTGCATTGAATCAACCTTGACTTTGGACCCATGCCCTAGAATGAGATGTGAAGAATGGTAGACGGGTTAGATTTGTCACAAACCTCACGAAAGTGGGCCACACCAAGATTAAGGGCTGTATCGGATTACATTGGAGATGGTTGTGGTGATGGTTCAACCCAAAGGTGATGTCCGAGAGAAATTTATTCCGCCCACAAGGTTTTCTAGGTCATTTTACCTAGGGTACCGAAAGATGGGGCATATCAAGCGCTCAGGTGGGCAACAATTCAAGAAACAGTGGACCATTAAAGCCCACCATCTGACTTTTTATTTCTATGGGACCCACCTGTAAATTGAATTAGTATCGAATTTAAGCCAACTCCCTAACTGTGATGGGTAAAATGGTGGATGGGTCGGATTTGTCACAAGCCTCACCAAAGTGGGACCCACCAAGATTAAGGGCTGCATCACAAGCCACATCTCTAATTACTAGTGTTAGATTAGATTTAAATTAATATATGCCTCATCTACAATTTATGAGTGCCTGCATATTGGATGGACATACAAAACCTGATCACTATCGTATTTCCTCTCTGAAGTGTGTAATAAAGCTCATGTACATGTCACACACGTGCCTTCATGGCCTCATAGGTCTATGGTCCAATGCATCAGCCAGAAAGGTACCATTGTATTCATGCCTTAGCTCAAAAATCAGGTTGATCTACCCGCCAGGTGGGCTACCGTTTA
This sequence comes from Liriodendron chinense, assembly GCA_003013855.2. Lineage (NCBI taxonomy): Eukaryota > Viridiplantae > Streptophyta > Magnoliopsida > Magnoliales > Magnoliaceae > Liriodendron > Liriodendron chinense. Next base: position 12,543 of record PVNU02004027.1, on the reverse strand, counting down.
CAAAACAAATGTGTGGCCTGAAATGCTAGGATAAGATCTTTTCCAACCCATTCACATGCTCCAATATTGGGGTCCACATGCTAATATGGTGTAGTGTAGCGTAGACAGGGTGAGATTGATCACCATCTCTCTCACGGGAAACTTACTCTGAATCTATAGAAGACTCCTCAACCAGTCTTCCTCGAATCCACGTGGGGATACTTCGAATCCACGAAGAATAAAATCTAGAAGTCTGAAATTTTCATTAATCAAAGTAAAGACGTCCTTAACAACGAATTAAACCACTATTTATAGATAAAACCAATCTTAGATAAACCCTAAAAATGTAATCAAAAGAATCCTAAACAAACTAGGAAAGAATCATGTAAAATTGGAAAAAAAAAATCTAGAAAATCAGGGATTTTCGTGCAAAGCTGTAGAGCATCGTTGATCGGTCTCTAGGGGGTCGTTGACCAGTCGTTGATGAGTGGTGACCAGTCATCAACCATTGGTGATCGGTCGCTCGAGGTCTGTAACAGTCCAACTAGATAGCTGGCAATTTTCCAGTTGAAATTTGACCGGACGACCAGGGGGTGTGACCAGTCGATAGAGTTTGTCTTTTGAAGAATTTTCTGGCATTTTTCTTGATCTTTTTCGCAGTCCATCTCCCTTACGAATGTGCTCAATCTTCGTCCTTAATCAGGGAGTCAACACTCCCTACATCAGTCTCCCCCACTTGAAGAAAACTCGTCCTCGAGTTTCGCTTTGGCATTAGATCATGAACTGTCTTCAACTTTAGTGGCGGAGTCGTGACATCAACTTCCTTTTGTGACGCCTAGGGAGTAGAGCTGTACACGAACTGAGCTAGCTCGAAAAGCTCGGCTCTGCTCGAAAAAGCTGGGTTTGGCTCGATTCGGAGGGTGGTTCAATCCAAGCCAAGCCGAATATGTGGGCTCGTTGGAAATTCAAGCCAAGCTCGAGCCTGACCTGGGCTCGGCTCGGCTCGGCTCGTAGAGGCTCGGCATATTTTTAAATTAAAAATAATATATATATATATATATATATATATATATATATATATATATATATATAATTTTTAACTTAAATGCCCGCTCGCTCGAGCCCCATTACTTTTCTTTTCTTCCAGCGCCCACTCGCCCGCCCCTAACCCTAAAAAGTTAAAAAACAAAACCCACTCGCCCGCCCCTCCTCGCAATCCCGGCCTGACCAGTGGCAGCAACCCCCTCTGACCGTCCGCATCATCTCCTCCCTCTCCGGCTCTCTCTCATTTGAGTCATCTCATCTCTCTCCATTCTCCAACCAGGTAAGGTAACTAAGCTTGAAGCTCTGACAGGCTCGAATGCTTGAAGCTCGAACAGGCTCGAATTCGGCTCAAAAGCTCGTCCAAACCAAGCCAAGCCCACCCCCTGGGCTCGAGGACCAAGCCAAGCCAAACTCAAGCCCAGATCGCCCGCTGACCAAACCGAGCCAAACTGGGCAAAGCTCGGTTCTGCTCAACTCGTGTACAGCTCTAATAGGGAGTGTGCCCTTCTTTCTTCCGCTGGGGCTTCTCTTCCATGTTGTGTATGGTAAGGAGAGATTGCCTCTTAACTCTAGATGTTTTGTGGTCCACCTTCGGTGTCATGGGGGCGAGAACAATATTTTTCCCATCTTTAATGAATGTGATGATGTTGTACGTCCCCGGTGCATGACATCCAGATCAAACTGTCACAGTCACCCAAGTATCATGTGACAGGCGTCCATGTCTACGATCTCACACAACACTTGATCCTTGTACGCCTTGCCAATTGAGAAAGAAATAAGGCATCACTCATTCACCGTTGCCACGTTATCTTTCTGGATCCATCTAATTGCGTATGGAGATAGGTGTGGCATAGTTTCTAAGTTCAACTTCTCAACCATCATCTCTGGTTCAATGTTTTCACAACTTCCACCATCAATGATCACACTACAAACATTCCCGTTGACTGTGCATCTGGTGAAAAAGTTGTGGCATTGCGAATCGGCTCCCAACTCTGGTGTGTACATCTATCTACCTTTACACAACCAAGGACACTCCCTGATCTCTAAGAATCCATTTGGTCTGTTCTTTCTCTTACTTGGCATGCTCAGTTTTGTTAATTTTTTTGGGTCAGTTTGAGCATCCTCTATGGTGATAGTTATGTTAGCCACAAGCTGCTGAGGACATGTGTTTGATAAATGGACCGGCTGTCCAAACCTAAAATAATGATTAGGCCTAGGTCGACCATAGGGGTTTGGGATTTTACTCGAGCTTAGCACAACTGTTGTACGTTGGGGTCTTGGGGGACCACTACTCAATGCACGGGCTGTGACCACAGCGGGTTGAGGACGATCTTCGACGGGTGGTTGTTTTCCCTTGGACAGGGATGAATCTTAAATGGGACTCATTGTAAAGTAAGATTGTGTAGGGGCCCTTATAAGTTGCGTCTCTGCCTTAATGGCCAATTGGGCGGCCTCATCCAGGGTCTAGACTAGAATCATATGCACCCAGTCTTGAATCATGAGCCGCAATTCGCCGATGAATAGCGCCACTTGCTATGATTTAGATTCTGACAAGTTATTTCATGTTCTCAAACGTTGGAAACTCTCCTAAATATTTAGCTACGAACTGATTTCCTTCCCAAAAAATTTGGTATTGTTGAAATAGAATCTTCTCGTAGTCGTTAGGGAGGAAGTGAGCCCATAGGAGACGCTTTATCCAAGGCTAAGATTAGATGGGTGCCTTGTTCTGTCGAACACGGGTCATCTGAAGTTGTTCCCACGATACTAACGCACCAAATTTCAACTTATAAGTGATCGACTTCACTTGCTTTTCTTCTGACACATCTATGTATTCAAAATACTTCTCTACCTTGGCTAACCAATCAAGGAACTCCTCTATACATAATAGGCCATTAAAGCTGTGAAGTTTGGCCTTACCTCGATAGTTTCTTTCAGCACGATCTATACATTCATCTCCATAAACAGGACATCAGACCATGATGCCGCCGACTTCCTCATCGTTGGAGCTCGAACAGTCTAGAGTAGCCATGTGATTTGCCGCCGAGAGTGTCATATGAACAACCGAATTGTTCTGTACAATAACTACAAGAGGCTGAACTTCACATGGAACTTGGGGCAGAGTAAGCACATCCGTGATACGGTCGAGAGTGGCATGCAGCCCTTGCATAACTATCCGACTCTCCCGGTGGAGAGCTTACATCTTCTCCGTAAGATAGTTAATCACATGATTAATGTCAGCAAGGACTTTGTCGTTGTCGCTGCTAGAAGTCATCTTTCTGAGGTTGTTCCTCACTCTGATATCAACTTGGCGTAGTGTAGACAGGGTGAGATTGATCACCATCTCTCTCACAAGATACCTACTCTGAATTCGTGGAGCTATTGAGACTCCTCAACCAGTCTTCCTCGAATCCATGAGACTAATCTTTGAATCCACAAAGAATAAAAGACTAAAAGTGAATTTTTTTTTATTAATCAAAGCAAAGATGTCCTTAACAATAAATTAAACCACTATTTATAGATAAAACCAATCCTAGATAAGCCCTAAAAATATAATCAAAAGAGTCCTAAACAAACTAGGAAAGAATTATGTATGCAAATTAAAAAAAAAAAATCTTAAAAAATCGGCGATTTCAGCGCAAAGCCGTAGAGCATCGTTGACTGGTCTCTAGGGGGCCGTCGACCGGTCACTGATGAGTGGCGACCAGTTGCTGGCCACTGGTGATTGGTCGCTCGGGGTCTGCGACTATCTAGCGAGTTGGGCCATTTTCCATAAATTCGACCGATCGACTAGGGAGTGCGACCAGTCGACATAGTCTGTCTTTTGGCAACTTTTCTAGTTTTTTTTTTTTTTTCTATTTTAATCTTTTGGGGGTCCATCTCCCTTACGAATGTGCTCAATCCTCACCTTTAATTAGGGAGTCCACTCCCTACATCATAATGAAACCAGATTTTCTTTTGTAGAAACATATACCTAAGAAATCAGACTAACCTCATGGATATGGATTAGGTCTCATAAGTATGTGCCATATCAGGCATGCGTGTATTGTATGCTTTAGCTTTAATACACACCTATGTGTGCTTCGAGAAACTCTTTTTCACGGCTCTAGTAGATTTCATCTTGTTATCCCTACCGTTTCATGTAGCTGTGGGGTTCACTTGAGATTCGAATTTAATTTTTTCATGCTCATGGTTTAAAATGGCCCAACAAAAATAATGAACAGAGTGGATGTAATGCATACGTCAGCTTGAGCCCTACTATGTATTGATCCTGCAGCCAGGTACAGCGGGGCGCTGCAGGCAATCCGCGTCCTTTGAAGGACTCCGCGCGTTGAGGCAGGGGGTGTGAGCCCACTGGGATATACGTATTCTATTTATGCCATTTATTCATTTTACCATATTATCTTAGGTAATGTGCCAAAAAATAGGCAGATCCAAGGTTCAAGTGGACCACATGAAAATTGCGGTGGGCCTTGGAACAGTTTCAACAGTGGGGGGGCACCACTGCTTCCTGTGGTGTCCACTTGAGTCTTGGTTCTGCCCACCCTTTATGGATTCATATTCTAAATGATCTTTCAAAATGGATGGACGACATGGATAAAGGACATATATTATGGTGGGCCGCACGGAGCTGCATTTCATTCAAACGTCCTAAGAGTAAAAGGGCACCGATTAGGTGAGATCCTGGGTAACTGCTGTGGGTGAGTCCGTGACCGCTGTACCCACCTTAATTTGTGTTGTACATCAATGCCGAGCATTTGTTTCGCCGGCTCATTTCTGTGGATGAGTCCAAAAGCGAAGCACATCCAAACCTTAAGTGGACGGCCGCATCATAATTAGAAACACTCGTGATTGACTATTACAAACTTGTCATGGGCCACAAAAGTTTTGGATGAAGCTGATCCCTGTGTTTTCCCTCATCCAGGTCTGTGCAACCTTACGAACGGGTTTTGGACGAGAAATAAACATTATGGTGGGCCCTAACAAGTTTTTAATGGTGGGCTTTTACTCACCATTGTTTCTATGGTGTGGTCCACTTGAGGTTTGGATCTGCTTCATTTTTGGGACCATGCCCTAAGATGAACTTGGAAAACATATGAACAGTGTGGATATACAACATATACATCAAGGTGGAGTACCCTATGGTCAGGTCCTTACCCACTAAGCTGTAACTCCGCTTCACCAAATCCACTGCACTCAAAACAGGCCGGAGTGGAGCAGGTAAGGCCCCTTGCCCCACGATACGGTGTGCCCCTTATCCTTATGCATGTATTTTGTATACACATCATCCATTCATTTTTTGAAATTTATTTTAGGGCAATATTCCAAAAAATGAAGCAGATCCAGTCATCAGGGGGGCCATATCACGAGAAAAAGTAGTGATTACCATTAATGGGCCACAAAAGTTTTGGATCAATCTGATATTTGTTTTTTCCTGTGAGTGTGTGTGTGTGTGAGACCTTATCGACAGATTGGATGACAAATAAATACCAGGGAAATATTAAGATGCACCCAAAGAAATTTTTAATGGCAGGGCAATATTCAATCACCACTGCTTCCTATATTATGGTCCACCTCATGGTTCTCTTTCATTTTTGGATAATGCTCTAAAATTACCTAAGAAAATGTATGGATGACATGGATTCAGAATACATACATACATGAAGGTGGGTCCCAGATGCACTGTCTTGGGTGGTGCCACGGGTATCACCTAACCCGGCCTCCCAAAAAAGGCAGCATTAATACTTTGGCAGGCAAAATGTGACACTTCATACACAACCACTAAGACATTATGCATGTAATAAAATTAGCTCTGATTCCTATATCCTGAAGGATTGTAACTTCTGATTCGTGGACATTTGTTGAAGGACAAGCTTTGTATTTACTGGGTGCTTATCTTGCCCCGGTCGTACTCCCAGGAGTTTCAACATGAGGTCTGGGTTTTGGCTATTGGTGGTGAAATCCAACTACAATATGAGAAGAAAATAATAACATTATCTTAGGTGAACAATATCATAAGAAACAGTGATGAATGACTATTAATGTGGGCCACAAAAGTTTTGGATCAAGTTTATATTTGTGCTTTCCATTCATCCAGTTCTTTTTGACCTTATGGTGGACCTTGGGAAGTTTTTAATTATGGGTGTTCAATGACTACTATTTTCTATGGTGTGGTCCATCTGAGATTTTAATATGCTTCATTTATGGCTTCATGCCCTTTTAGCGTTGGCAAAACAGCTTAGATGGATGCCCTAGATATACAATACATACATCAAGATGGGGGCCATGCTTAGGTCCCAATCACATCGCTTGATCCCAGGTTGCAGCCGTGTTTTGTCTGCTGCAATGGCCACTATTGGCCACTAACGATTTTAATGTAAGCGGATAGCGTCCAGCCCTGGACCAACTTGGTCCAGGTAGGGTCTCCGTAGGGCCCACCATGATGTATTGAATTTATCCACGCCATTCATCCATTTTTCCATATCATTTTAAAAATTAGTCGGATCTACGGATTAATTGAACCACACCACATGGAGCTAAGGTGAACCTATCTATGCTCTTGAGTGTTGCAGCTGATGAAGGAGGTGTACCCCATCCATTGAACTCTTCTGTCCATGTGACCTTGTCGTCAGGCCTAACATGGGGTGGTGCAGCTGCTGAACGAAGTGGACACATCGATACCAACTCTTCTGTACGTTCACAACCAAATAGTCACAGGGTGTGTGTGCAAGCGGGCGGATCCCTGATTGTGGGGGCCACTCTGATGTATGTGCCTTAAATCCACTGTCCATTTATTTTTGGCAGCTTATTTTAGGGCATGATCCTAAAAATGAAGCAGATCCAAATGTCAGGTGGACCACACCATAGGAAACAGGAAACAATGGTGAATGAATACCCACCATTAAAAACTTATTGGTGGCCACCGGAACAGTTATTTGCCACCAACCTGTTGATAAGTTCAACCGGAACGGTTATTTGCCATCCAACCTGTCGATAAGGTCACAAGGACAACCACACATCTATCAGTTGGATCCAAAACTTTTGTGGCCCATAAAAAGTTTTCACTGGTCAACCATCACTGTTTACTGTGGTGTGGTCCACCTAAGATTTGTATTTGCATCATTTTTTGGATCATGCCCTAAAATTATCTTTCAAGATGGATGGACGGCATGGATGTAAGACAAATAAATTGAGGTGAGCCCTACTGTTAGGGATCCACCCACCTTGGTGGGGACGCAGATTGCGTCCTGCCTCACCCGGACAGATTATCTCCAGGCAGATCCGTGGAGTGGCCCACCGTGATGTATCAGTCTATCCATTCCATCCATCCATTTTCTAAGATCAGTTTAAGAAAAAATTCAAAGAATGAGGAAGATTGACCCTCAAGTGAACCACACCAACACCCGATCCACAGAGACTGAGGTGCCGTTTGGTAAACTGAAAAATTAAGTCTGAAAATTAATTTAAGTACTGAAAACTTAAAGTGCTGAATTTAAATACTAATAAGAACTGAAAAATCTGTTTGGTAATTTATCTGAAAACTACCATTGAAAACTTATCACAGCCGCAAAAGTTTCGGATCAAGCTAATATTTGTGTTTTCCCTTAATCCAGGTCTTTGTGTTATGATGAACAGGGTTGATGGTAAATAAACATCATGGTGGGCCCTAGTAAGGTTTCAATGGTGGGCATCATTGTCCCCATTGCCTTCAGTGGTATGGTCCACCTGAGGTTTGGACTTGTCTCATTTTTGGGCTCATGCCTTCAAATCATCTCTCCAAATGGATAAATGATGAGTACCTAATATTGTATAATTAACCCTGGTTGTTAAGAGCATCATCATTGTTTTTCCGGTTAATTATCTCTCATTAGGTGAATTTTCTGTCTTCAGGTGATCAGGAGAGGTTGGACAAAATCCGAGTCAATCAGGACGATTTGGTGCCCAAAAGTAATCAACGTCAAGTGTGTGGTGATCATGAAGGAAACCAGACCGTAAAGGTGAAGGATGGATCATGTTCTACGGTGGACTGCATCACAACCGCTCATTGGAAATCCAGGAGATTAAGAGAGACAAAGGATAATGCAAGCCTTTTCTAAGGCCCGAAAGGGAAGAAGATCAAGTGTGGAGGCTATCCAGAAAAATTCAAGCGGTAAAGGTCGAAGGCCGAGACATTTTCACTCGAACCATTTTCTATGATGGAGATGGAGTGAAAATGTCCCAAAGATGTCGCAAAGTCTGAAAGAATGCATCACAGCCACTCATTTAGAGATCCTAGCTAAGCATGAATATTGGTGGCCGAGATTGAGCATCTACACACATTGGGAGCATGAATCACAAGATGGGGCGTCCACATATGCCACAAGATTGATGGTCAAGATTGGGCGTCCACATGAGAAAACAGTCATATGAGAGATGGACCTCACTTCCCACGCATGTATAACTACAAGAAAGAACGTCCCACACACGTGTACAGCTGGAGAAGCTCCTACTCCACATGTGTCCAAATCTGGACGTCTTCAGCATTATCCACACGTCCATCGCAGCATCCAGCTTAAGTGGACCCCAGCACATGCAGCCACAACAAGTATGGGCCACCAGTCACACGTGTACAGCAGAGGGCTCATTCTCCACGTGTACTAGCAAACATGGCCAGCAGCTGCAACCGTTTCACCATATATATCAACGCCCATCAGATCCCCCAACACGTGCGGCCCATCATCCAACGGACAGCCCTGCACGAGCACAACATCAGAGGACCAGCTGCCTAAAATCCTGACCGTCCATCCAATGGACGTCCAAGCTGCAAGATGGCCAGGATCACAGCTCATCTTCACACGTGCAATTAGTAGACCCCACTGGTTGCACAGACAGTATGCTCAGCCGTCCATCAGCTAGACAGCCTTCCATTTCCAGCCGTCCAGCATGTAGCAGCCGACGTTGCAGCAACCAGCTCCCATTATCACTGTCCAGAAGGATTGGACGTCTATGGGCAGTCCCCACCTTCTCCACCGTTCAGTAAACCCAAATCAGCCATGCAGATCCACCTTCATCAAGGTGGACCACAATCCAACAAGCAGCAAGACATCACATGGAGAACATGATCTTCATTATGTGCCCTCCACATCACACATGCAGTTGTGGACCCCACCTTAAATGGATGGTTCAGATTGTCCAAATTCTCCATGTGGACCCAGTCAACTCCAACTCATGTGGACCCAGTTAACTCACCTTCCATCCTTGGGCCAAGCAAATGCTCTCTCCATCCTTTCCATCCATGAGCTCCAAACCAAAAAGAAAAGTTTGCTTTAGGCATTCCAAGCCTAACTCCTAACCCAAACCTAAAAAGCAAAACTATTGGCTTGGAAGTGCCACCTCATCATCCAAGCCTAACTCCAAGCCCAAACCTAAAAGAGAAGTTTTCTTTGGGCACTCCAAGCCTAACTCCATTCCCAAACCTAAAGAAACTTTTGGTATGCCACCTAGGCTTGGGAGCTCCTCATGAGGCTATAAAAGAAGCTCATCTCCCTCTCATTCTCATCATCCCATTCTCTACAACTCCTCTCTTCTCTTCTTTAGTTTTCTTTCCTTCTCTCATTTGTAGTATAGAGTAGTGTAGAATTTTCTCTTTTGTAGAGAGTTTTAGTCTTCCATTGTAGCATGGTTGGCTAAACCTCTAGCTAAGGCTAGGGGTGAAGCCTTTGAAGAAATTTGCAAGATATGGTTCTTTTGATTCAACATTGTGTGGTGTAAATGTTGGAGTTCTCTTTGGTTGATTGGTTTGGTTATCCACCTCAGCGGACGCTATTGTTGTGCAAGCCCCTTGATCCATCGTCGACTCCGGGCACGTTGGATGCTTGGGATCCCTTGCACACCAATTAGCTAGTTCATGATCGATAAAGTCCCTTGATCCATCGTCGACTCCGGGCACGTTGGATGCTTTGGATTCCCTACGGTCATCAAGCTAGTGCAGGTAAAGTCATCGATCTGTAAAATCCCTTGATCCATTGTAAACTCCGGGCACATTGGATGCTTTGGATTCCCTGCGATCGATAGACGAGATCTTAACTGTTGGATCGGTCAATCAAAGCCTCCTATCTTGTAAGTATGCATTTGATCGTGTGATTTGTGATCTTATCGGTTGACTTGTTGGCAAAGTTGTTGATCTGTACAATTCCTTGATCCATTGTCGACTCCGAGCACAGTGGATGCTTGGAATTCCCTGCGATCAACTAACGAGTGCTTCATGGTCAAATCAATCGGTTCAGATCACCATCTTTTATGAAATTGTGGACCCTCGCCGATTTCTCCCGCGCTCCCACACGACGTCGTTCTCCCTTTCCTTTCGGAAGAAGAAGAAGAAGAGGTGTGTGAGCGCGAAATCGCCGTTTGTGCCACTGGCTTGCCTCGTTCTCGAGGGCTTCGTTTGGTTGTCGTGTTGAGCTGAATATGTTTAAGTGAGTTTATATAAGACCAGAGTCGCCACTAGCCAGTTACTTCGAATCTACAGTCGGCTAGACCCCGTAGAAACGTTAGAGAAGGGAATTCGAAGATTCCTTCCTCTAAAATGACTCCTGTTGATCTGCGGTCAGAGATTCAAGGTAAGGGATCACGGTTACAGGGTGGGAAGAGGTTAAGCACCCCACACACTGCCCGTACCGAAGTACGGTCTCTACTTCACAGAATCGATCGAATACTTGAAAGTCTAATTTAATCCTCGTATATTCTCATGAATGACATGATGCATGAATGCAGGTCTGAACAGTAAGAGTTTCTGATGGGCAGGTTCCAACAACGGGCAAGCCCAGAGCGTACGCTCGAACTGACAGGTGCTTAATGTAAGACGTATGCAGTGTGCTTAAGTAATCAAGGTGCTTTTAGTGAAGCATGAATGTAGGTCTGAACAGTAAGAGTTTCTGATGGGCAGGTTCCAACAACGGGCAAGCCCAGAGCATACGCTCGAACTGACAGGTGCTTAATATAAAGACATATGCAAGTGTGCTTGAGTAATCAAGGTGCTTGTAGTGAAGCAGGGGGGTTGGAAGGAAAGTAAATGTTGCACTTATGCTAGATGCAAATGAGATGATGCTGGAAAAAGAGTAGCTGGATGGACGGAGGTGTCGCAAGGGTTGGCTTCGAGTGGCTGGATCAAGACTTGGGTGGCTTGGGAGGCTTGGACCAGTGGTCAGGCTGGGCTGGACCAGGGTTAGGCTCTCCTCACTCGGGCTCTCCTTGGTGGAAAAATGGGCTGAAGGGTGGAGAGATGGACTCAGAGCTCTCGGGCTGAAATGGACTCGAATGGCTTTTCGAAATGAGAAGGGGAGGGGGGTATTTATAGCAGCGAGGAGTGGCAGAACCCGTAATTTTGTCCGGGCGGCCTGCCATGGGCCGCCCGTACGGCCGCTCCTCGGTTTCCAGCGAGTACGGCCGTTCCCTCGGGCTGCTGTTGGACTCGCTGGTCGACTCAGTGAGTTGACTCAGCGGGTTGACTCGGTGGTTTGACTCGACGGGTTGACTCGACGGGTTGACTCGGTGTTTTGACTCGACGGGTTGACTCGACGGGTTGACTCAGCGGGTTAACTCAGCGAGTTGACTCAGTGAGTTTGACTTTTTTGGGATTTTTTGACTGGCCTTTTTTATGGGGGGTTTTTTCAGGGTGGTTTTTAGGATTGGGTTGACTGGGTTCAGGCTTGAACTGGGCTATGGAATGGGGCTTACAAGGGTGAGTTTGGCTGAGTTTGGACTTGGGATTTGGGGGTATGGTCCTCCGTTCAACCAGCTATCTCTACCAACAGTGTAGCCGAAGGTGGGGTGTCTACAGATGCCCCTCTTTGGCAGAGGTTGCATGCAACCGAATGCCAAAGCGAGTGGACACCCCACTTCTGACCCGGTCATTCATAGATCATGTTCTGAAATCTTTGCTTGCCTTTGCATCTGTGCCAGTTGATCGTTTGGAGATCGCTCACTTGCACATACCGCGAGAGTTTAGAGAAAACGTTGCGATTGTCCCTGCAGTTTGCTGCAACCTGGGTACCCAATCGCAACCCTTCCATTCCCGATCGGTACTAACATCGGAAAGGTACAGCAGAGCCTCTGCGTCGACAGTCTTACGAGGTTACTGACCCTGTGATTGATTGTATGTTTGATGTTTTCCCAGATCACTCCAGGAGTACTTGTTTCGCTTGACTGTCAAAGTGGTTAGACGCCCTGCGTCCGATAGTCTTACGGGATTCTACTACGCCGACTTGGACTCAGTCAAGGTACTTCAGGCATCCACGCCTAGGTATGTGCGGGTGGGCTTTTCCACCCGATCTGCTGGTTTCGATGCTTAGTTTGCAATTCATTCTTTCCTTGATTGTGGTCTGGAATCTTTGTTGTCCTTTGTATCTGAGTCAGTTGATTGTCTGGAAATTGATAACTCGCACATACCGCGGGAGTTTGGAGAAAACGTTGCGATTGTCCCTGCAGTTTGCTGCAACCTGGGTACCCAATCGCAACCCTTCCATTCCCGATCGGTACTAACAT
>PVNU02004026.1:0-28612 GCA_003013855.2 Liriodendron chinense | reverse complement strand
GGCTGGGCTTGATTTCCCGGTCCCTAGGCCGGACTTGATTTTCCTAGCTCACTGTGAGAGAATATATCACCGGTGGCATATTTGCTACTTCCGAGATTTGAGCATAGGACCTTCCTCTCTGATACCATGTCAAATCATCACCTTCTCTGAAAGCTTGAGCTTTTAGAGGATGGTGTATCAATGTATATCAAGGGACTTCAACAGGTAGTACTCTAACCTCTCAAGCCCTAAGAACCTCCATTTTCTTTGGATATAGCTTTCAATGGCACTTGAGAAACTTTCCCCCTCAAAAGATCATAGAATTAGAGGCAAGCCCAAACTTCCCAAGTTGTTAAAGGAAATAATGCTTACCGTAAGAATTAGATCACTTATCCATGGGCCCCACTTGTCCAAAACATGGGGCTTTGGCAAAACCTAAGCCATAGGGCTGTTAATGGGCCGTGTTCAGGCCGGGCTGAGTTCTTTCCAAGCCCAGCCCTGTTCTGCCAGGCCATACTTTAAAAACCAAACCTGAAAACTAAACTTTATACTCATTTAGATGTGGGTGAACTTACACCCACACCTTTGGGACAGTGGTAGATTGAGTGAAGATAACATCATTTCAACATTGAGGTCTTGATATCGATTCCCATGTTGGGGTGGCTGACATTAAAGTGTGACTCACTGTGTGGGTGTGTGTATACTAGCAGTGGGATGTGTACTAACCACCCCCTTAAAAATCAGGCCCATCCATGACTTAGTTAGCCCATGCCACGTACAACAGTTGAGAGTAGATGCCCACCTATTGAAACCTTCCTGACTGTATATACAGATGTTTAGCCTATCCATTGTGTGTGTCTCACTTGGACGAGGGGTCACACCAAATTTTCTGCCATTCCAAAACTTAGGTGGCCCCAAGTGCTTTTAGATGTTTTAGGCATGATTTTCCCATGATTTTAGATGGTATGGTCCACCTGAGTTTTGCATATAGCTGATTTTTGGTACATCCCACGGCCTAGAGGAGACCTACCAAATGTACGGTGTGGATGCCTATCACACATCATGGTGTGGCCCACAGAGCTTGACCTTCCCATGAGGTCAACCTAATAGTACTATTTCCTTATTTAAATAGTCAAATTAATGTGAGTTTATCCACAATAAGAATTGTAAAAACAAAGAACCTTGTAGCCCACTAACAGATCAGGCCAGGCTGACGGTCTCTTAGACATGGGAGGTACGGCCTTCGCCTCACACCGCGCGCAGTGTGGCCCTGATGATGGGGCTGACCTTGATGTGTGTATTGTATATCCATGCCGTCCATCCTTTTTGCAAGCTCATTTTAGGGCATGATCCCAAAAATAAAACAGATCCAAATCTCAGGTGGACCACACCACATGAAATAGTGTTGATTGAGCACCCACCATTAAAAACTTTCTAGGGCCCACCTTAATGCCCACTTCAAATTTTAGGGTTTAGGGTTTATTTTCCATCCAACCTGTTCATAAAGTCAGACCTGGATGAAGGGAGAAAACTAATATCAGCTTAAAAAAGAATTTGGATTCTCTCATAAAATTTCAAGAGATGACATTGATCCTGTTTTCCATTCACCTAAACATCACTGACTGTTAATTACTACTGTTGGGTTGCTTTGTTTGCGCCTTGCAATGGTGCAACTCATGAATGTTGGACACGTGGACAGTCTTGTTACCGATCCATACCGTCCATGTGGTCCTGTCCATTTTTGAGCCTGGATGGAGAGAGAGAGAGAGAGAGAGAGAGAGAGAGAGAGAGAGAGAGCGCCGAATGAGGGGATTCGCTGAGACTCCGAAACCGTGACTGGGATGTTAGCTCTTAACGCAAATTGTGTTTGTCACATGCGGAAGTCTCACATGGATATTGCTTAGGTGGGCGAATGGGGTGGTGACACATCAGGGTCCCACCCACAACGGTTGTTCTGGGGTCTCACCTAAGTCGCGCCTGGCTGTGGGCCTTTCGCCATATTAGAGAAACAAATTCAGCCCTCCCAACTTCTCCTTGAGCATTAACAGACGGTTTTTTGTTCTATCAAAATCTACAATAACAAATAACACCAATCACTAAAGTCATGAATAATCCAAAAAGAAAAAAGAATGTCGTCAATTAGCTTTTGTAAGCATACATACATTTACAATTAACAGGAGATTGCCACTCAACATCAACAATATAACAATGCTCACGAACTTGTGGGTTGTCAGAAATATGAAGTTCTAGCCCACCCCGCCGCAAAGGTAGAGCAAGATGTCCCAAGTTGCTTTCGAGTGTTACCTGTAGAAGTGGACTGCCTAAAAAACCATTTCGCATGGCGAACCAAATATGCAGATGACATTGTAAATGGTGCCCCCATAGATTCATTCCCAACATTATATCCCAAGCACTAGTCTTCAGGTACCTGCATGAGAATGCATTAATATTAAATAACCCTTTGTTAACAAGGGACCTCGAGACAGCTTGCTATATACATGCTACATGGATGGACATGCATTAATAAATAATGCGCATGTATGATATGCAGATGGATGGAGAATTTTTCATTTGCAAGCATGTCATATGCATATTGCCATTGTCCATGTTTATGGATTGTTGTATGCTAACAGAGTACTACATAATTTCCAGTCCATACTTAAACAAAATAGCCTCCAAACCCTCTAATATATCTTTCTTCCAAAGGTCAAGTTGTTTTTTAAATCAATTGCCTGTGGGGGAATTTTTACTCCAACAATGTTACACTGTAGAATAGAGACATAAATGCATATTGGTCGAACACTCCTTAATGCAAAATCAATCGTGGTGTGGCTCAGGCCGCTCTATATGTTGTACTTCTTATCCATTATCTTAAAGGATAGAGCCATTGTTTTGGTTTCTCAAAGAAAAAAATGTTGTTAATGATAAAAATAAATAAATAAGCCCCTAACGCTTCTTACAAGATATTCAAAATAAATTTGGACCATCATTAACTTCAATTTTTATTTTCTGCAACTGATGTATTGAAATAGTCACTTTGTAGAGCATACTGCATTATACCATGACACATGTATCACAACTAACAATACGAAGTCTCATGATAAAAGGTCAAAAGGAATTGCAATCAACAATATACGGGGTTCAGGTACATCGCATATAAAAGTCTTTACACAAATTGATAAAAGATTCACCTGGAATCATTTTCGAGGATTTCGCTAAGACCTGAACACATAACAACATAATGTTACCTTGAATTGTCAAAGAAAATTACCATTTACTTTCAAAATTATAAGTGTTTACATCATCAACTTTCTGCAACAAAATCAATGAACTAGAGCAGAACTGTAGAAACTATTCCAATACACATGCGTCATTCTTTCTACAGAAAATCAATAACCACAATGTTACTACATGTTTAATCCATATAAAACGTTAACTTACAAACATAGGCTGCATTTGGATGCTCAATGAAATAGAAATGCAATAATTCAATTCAATAAAAGTTGATGACACCCACTGGCTAGAGTTTCAGCAACGAATGACAATATTCTGCTTGCGTTTTTGTAGGACCCTGCATTGATATCAATTTAGAATTTAATAAACTTGGGATTGCAATATAGTGTTTATGCAATCAAGTTGCTTCCTTGTAGTCCCGGAGAGATTTCTATTCATCATCTAAGTATTATCCCAATTAATTTAGGGTCCTAGAGAGATTTGTGTTCCATCAGAATATTTTCAAAAGTGAAATTTTGAATTAGGTCATCCAAAAAGGAACCATTAACCAAGAAAGAGGGAAAAAAAAAACCCCACACGTCTTTGAACATCATGACTCAACCTTCAATTACAAAAAGAAAAGAAAAAAAAGATTCAACCTTCAACTACAGGTTTTGAATCTAAGCATCTTGTAGGGGAATTGTTGGTACTGCTTTTGGACCATGGCTTTATCAATGCTCAACAATCCAAAGATAATTTTAAGTGTACATAGTTGCTTCGTATATTATGGAAATACTCTACCTCAAAACCTTTCTTTTTTTTGAAAGTCACCAAAAACAGTTTCTATAATAAGAACTGAAACGTTGACTAAAAAACATTTTAAAAAAAAACTCGCAACTTTCCTATTAATGACCAAAGAAAACAAATGACATTTTGCACAAGTTTAAAAAATGACAGGTGTTCGAACTGCTTTCATCTGGGCCAAATCGCTTGGTGGACCTGAAATCAAGATGAGGCTATGTTAGATCTTATTTTAACTAAGAAAAGACAACAAAAAAATCCATTCCACATATTTCAATAATCTAAGAAAGGCGTAATCCAGTTAAGATCAAACAGTTGGAACTTTGCATTCTACTCGAGGAGAGTAGCATTTCACTGAAGTATTTACATGGAATTCAATTGCTTCGACGTTACAGGATTTGAGGTTCAAGGGTTAGCTTGGTAATTCCAGTACTATTTGAGCAACTTTCCAAAGATAAGCACCAACCAATTTTTTAGATTGTGTTAGAAGTAGTTTCGTGCAATCGGATATTCCAATGCAAAAACGTTACAAAAAATAATGCAGTAAAACAAACAAGCTGCACCTTACTCAGGTGCAATGAGTATGTGGGGCCCATCGTTGCTAAAGCACAGAATAAAATTACCCCTGAACTGAGCAATCCAAACAATCTAGTTGATAGCCATTCAATGGGCGGTTAGAAATGAAATGATCAATAGTCCAAATTTCACAAGCAAAATCAGATGGTTGAGATTGTCTGAACAGTGTGAATTTCGAGCTACAATCAGTTGGAAATAGGCCGGTGATTTGGATAGCACGGATTGGGCGCCACAACTTAAGAAATGGTGCTAAACTATTAGATAAGCAATATCATGTTCCTCAAAATGATTTAGTGAAAATGCAAGTACAAAATGCATTAACTCCATGCCCTTGATATTTCAAGAACAAAAAAGAAAATGGAAATTTCCCATCCAAATGCTCTTTTAAGATCTGGGACTGAAGAAAATTCCACATTTTCTCCATTCGTTCCAGCACAATAAAAAATTCACAAACAAAAGCGAGAAATCAAAGAATCAGAGAGAGAGAGAGAGAGAGAGACCTGAGGGAGTTTCTTAAAGACGCCTTGTGAGATATACGCCGACCGGATCCCAGCGACGCAGAATTCCAACACCAGAGCTCAACCGATTCCGGCGACGTTCCATTCCAGCGAGAATAAAGCCGGAAAATTCGAAATCCGGCGAGGTTTCCTGACGAGGAAAAGAGGAGTGAAAGAAATTGTCCGATTCGGCGTAACGGAAGATTGGGAGTTCCGTCTTCTAAATAATTTTATAAAGGGGGCGCGAATGGGCGAGAGAGAGAATAGGATGTCTCACGAGAGGTTTGCAGGAGAGGATGAGAGAGCTGGAGCCTGGATGGAGGGAGAGGGAGAGAGAGACGAATGATGGGATATGCTGAGACCCCGAAACCGTGACTGACGGATGTTAGGTCCGAACGCAAATTGTGTTTGTCACGTGCGGAAGTCTCACACGGATATTGCTTAGGTGGGCGAATGGGGTGGTGACATGTCAGGGTCCCACCCACATTGCTTGTTCTGGGATCTCACCTAAGTCGCACCCGGTTGGGCCTTTCGCCGTATTAGAGTTCGGCCCATCCGAGTTGTAGAGTTTTACAATAGGCTTCCCTCGGCAGTTTTTGTGCCTAGGGATGCTCGAATGTGTATCCTTGTTCAGCTTGTAAATAAATATATCAAGAATTTAAAAAAAAAATAATTATGAGGCAAATAAACATTGCAGTGGGCCTCCACGAAGTTTTGTGAGATAGGCGTTCAATACTCACTGGTGTTGTGGTCCACTTGAGCTTTGGCTCAGCTAATTTTAGGATCATGCCTTAAAATAAGCTGTCAAAATAGATGGACAGGTTGGATAAAACACATACATTATACATTGTGGTGGGGTTCACAGAGCTTTGATACTAGATAGTTGGCTAGTGCTGGGGTCACTAGCAAAATTGTGTCCCAAGGAGGTGCCAGGTGGTACATTTTACCGTCTGTAAACCTGACCCTATGATAATTTTATGGCTTAAGACCAAAAATGAAGAATATCTAAATCTCAGGTAGACCACACTACAAGAAACAGTGTGAATCGAACGTGTGCCGTTGAAATAATCTTCTGGGCCACAGAAGTTTTGGATCAAGCTGATATTTGTGTCTTCCTTCATCAATGCCTGTGTGATCTTCTGAATAGGTTAAATGACGAATGAACATCACCGTGGGTTATAGGAAGGTTTCAGCTGTGGAAACCATTATCCCCATCGTTACCTATGTTATGGTCCACTTGAACTTTGTAAATGCTTCAATTTTGGGCTCCAGCACTAAAATGAGCAGGAAAAATGGATGGACAGCATGGATAAACTACATACATTCACGGTAGGTCCAACGGAGTTTACTCAGCATGATAAAAGTGTACTGAGTTACTCAGCACAAAATCCCATTTCCTACCCCACCAGGACCTACCTAGAGATGGACAGTCCTGATAGGGGCTCTGTGGTGCCCACCCTGATGTATGTGTTTTATGCACGCTGCCCATCCATTTTGACCAATCATTTTAGGGCATGATCCCAAAAAGGGGCAGATCGAAGGCTTAAGAGGACCACACTACACCAAGCAGTGGGGATTGAACACCTACCGTTGAAAATTTCTTGGGGCCCATAGAAGTTCTGGTCCAGCTAATATTTATGTTTTCCCTTCGTCCATGGCTCTATGACATTATAACCAAGTTGGATATCAAATAAACATCACCGTGGGCTGTACGAAGGTTTCAACAGTGGGTGTCACTGTCGTCAATGCGTCCTGTGGTGTGGCCCACTAGAGCCTTCGATCTACCTACTTTCTGAGATCTTTGCATAAAATGATCTGTCAAAATAGATGGACAAAGGTGGATAAAACACATACATCATGGTGGCCACACAGAGCCCTTGTCAAGACCGTCCCTCTCTAGCTAGGTCCTGGTAGGGTAGTACGCAATCCACGGCCGTGATTTTGGCATAGAGCATTGGATTAGTGAATGATACTGATCTCTGATCAGACTCTCTACACGTATGTTCTACTCAAAAAACCTTGCTATGGATAATTTAAATCCATGCTTCAATATTCAAGTTCAGTGATCTTATATGCCCAGTTGTGGACGGAGAATGCCACAGATCTATCAGATTGGAAGATCCCAACCCTTTGATCAGTGGCCTACAATAGACAGTAAAAATGCAGCAAGAGTCCACGTTCAATAATGGGAAGTGGGCCAAGGATATACTAGTGTTTGGATTTTCCAACCATAGGATTTTTAATTTTTTTTTCAACTTTTAACAGCATCTACCAATTCATGTTGGTACCCATCAGATCAATGGCTTGGATCATGGACTGATTCGACATGCGCAGTTCTATGGAAACATAGTTTGCAGAGGAATCTGCTTCAGACCATCTCCAACGGTGGTGAAATGATGTGGCTGAATTTGACAGGGCGCCGTTTGGGTGGATCTACAGATGGGTGGATCCTAACTGTGGGGCTCACTGTGATGTATAGGCCTCACATCCACACTGTCCATCCATTTTAACAGCTCATTTTAGGCCAGGATTTAAAATAAAAAAAAAAATCCAAATCTTAGGTGGACCATATCGCAGGAAACAGTTGTGATTAAATCCCCACCATTAAAAACCTCATTGGGCAAACGAAATGTTTGTCTGCTATCCAACCTGTTCATAAGGTCACAAATACCTGGAATAAGATACCAAACAAATATCAGATTGATTAAAAACTTTTATGGCCCAGGAGAAGCTTTTAATGATTGATTACTACCGTTTCCTGTTTTATGGTCCACTTGAGATTTGGATATGCTTCATTTTTTATATCATGCCCTAAGATGAGTTTTCAAAACGGATGAATGGCATAGATACAAGGCATGTACATTACAATCAACCCCACAGTTTGGGATGCACTGAAACCGTGCCCGATTTTACCAGGCTATGGAAAGGGCATTGTAGTACACGTCAAAAAAAAAAAAAAAAAGAAAAAAAAAAAAAGAAAAAAGAAAAAAGAAAAAAAAAAGGCCACGACCGTATTGAAAAGATCCAATCAATTCTCATCGCGTTTAACTGGATGCGGATTGCGTCCGTCCGACCAGATCTGTTTGTAGTCCCACTGTGAAGTATCTGTTTATCCAAGCCGTCCATCTTTTTTTAAGATCATGTTAAGGAATGGGACCAACATTGAGGCAGATCCAACACTGTAGTGGACCACACCAGAGATCTCTTGCATTTAATGCAACCCAAGCTTGCTATTTGGTGTGGTCCAGTAAAGCATTGGATCTGGCTTATTTTTGGGCTCATATCTTGAAATCATCTTAGAAAAGAGATAGATGGCTTGGATAAATAGATACATCACAGTGGGACTCCACGGGTCGGACACAATCCGCGTCCCATTTAACTATGCTGGAGATGAGGTGGCCTCCACTGCCTAATCCATGTTGGACCTTTAACCGTCCGACTGGCTGGAACTTTAAGTGCCAACCAGATTTGTGAGCAGGGGCCCCTGAGCTTTTTTGATTTTTGCTTTTTTTTTTTTTTTTTTTACGGCAGGATTTAAATCTCCATTTTATGAGGTGTGGTCCATTAGAGCTTAGGATCTGCATGAGTTTTGGAACCATGCCTTGAAATGAGTTGGAAAAGTGGATGGACGGCGTGGATGAAATACATACTTCTTGGCAGGGCCCACGAAGCATGTCCCACGGAGTTAGAGAGAAGGCTTTCTCCCTGAATATTCGACGCAGATTTTCGGAAAGTCTTTCATATGGAGTTCCTGTGCGGGGAAGCAGGGTGGGGTCCATATGATGTTTATGAGAAATCCATCATGTTTATCTATTTTGCAAGCCTGTTTGAGGACATAAGACCAAAAATGAGATGGATCCAAAACCCCAGTGAGAGGAAACAGCGGGGATTAAAGGACCACTGTATAAACATTCATATGGCTACAAATGTTTTGTATCTGGTTAAGTTTTTTGTTTTTTCAGTTCATCACAATGGGAATGACCTTACAAATGGTTTGGATGGTATAAAACAATCAAGGCAAATCCCAGGAAGGTTTCAACCATAGACATTTCTTTCCCACTGTTTCCTCTCGTGTGGCTCACTTCATTCTTGGATCAATCTCATATTTTTTCATATGTCTTAAAATGGGCTTGTAAAATGTATGAATGGGGTAGATTTCTCATAAACATCACGGTGGGCCCCACCCAACTTCCCCACGTTGGAACTTCTCACGAAAGCTTTCAAAGGAAATCTGCGCCGGAATCCCTCTTTTACATGAGCGGATTAGATGTTACCCTAGTAACAGCTTTTCGTGGGCGTTACCCTCACTGTATGGCCCACCTTGATGATGTTTTGTATATCCACTCCGTCCATCTATTTCTAGAACCCATTTTAAGAGGGATACCGGAACTTATTCATATCCAAATATTAGGTGCACCACACCAAAGGAAAAAGTGGTGATTGAGTGCCTCACCATTAAAAATTCCAAAGGGCCCATCCCAGGGTTTTATTAATTTTTATTTGCAATCCAACCTTCTGATAATATCAAGAAGATCTTGATGAAGGGAAAATACAAATATCATCTTGATCCAAAGCTTTTATGGCCCATGAAAAGCTTTTAATGGTCATTCATCACTATTTCTAGTGGTATGGTCCACCTTAGATTTGAATATTCTTTAAGGTTTGGGATCAATTCTTAAAATAATATGAAAAAATAAATTAATGACATGGATATAAAAAAAATACATTAAGATAGGCCCCACAAAGTTAGGATAACACCCATTGACCCACTATGATGTTGTCTTACCTGAATTATAGCTAATCCACTCCCTTCGTTTACAGCCTAAGAGAGAGAGAGAGAGGGGGGGTTTTCTAAGAAGGCCAAACCTAGGGTTTTTTTTTTTTTTTTTTCTACTAAGAAACGAAAGAAAAAAAAAATGAACGAAAGAAAAAAAATGAGAGATTTGATTTTCAAAAGAACTTAAATATGATAGATCTAATCGGGTAAGTTTTATTTCCCACCGTTCTCTCTCTCTCTCTCTCTCTCTCTCTCTCTTTTTTTTGGTTTATATATATGCTGTGATCAAAGTATGAAAAAAGGTCTCTTTTTTTTTCTGATTTATTTACCGTTGCTTCATGCTTATGCCTTAGCCCCCCTAAAGAAAATCCTAGCTCCGCCCCTGTTTGTGAGGGCGGCCTCCGTCGTGCATTTGTTTATCCACACTGTCCATACCTTTTCTAAGATCATGTTAAGGCATGGGCCCAAATAAGACAGATCCAACAATCTAGTAGATCATACCAGAGATGACTCTTGCTTTTAATGTAACCTACATTTAATGTTATGTGCAATTATGCTACCATTTTTGCTTTTTGGTGTGGTCCACTAAGGCATTAGATCTTACTCATGTTTGAGCCTACACCTTAGCATGACTTAGAAAAGGTATGGATGGCGCGGATAAACAGATGCATGATGGTGGGCCCCACACAATCTGGTAGGATGTTTAAAGGTATAACGAGGGTCAGACACAAACCGCGTCCATCGATGTCTGGCCATAAGGAACATGGATTTGGTCATGCCCATGCCTGGATCTGTGGTGGGGCCACTATGATGCATCTGTTTATCCACTTTATTCATCTCTTTTTTAATATCAATTTAAGGTATAAGCTCAAGAATGAGTCAGATCCAAAGCTCAAGTGGACTACACCACATGTCTATGGTCCACTTGAGCATTGGATCTACCGAATTCTTGAGCTGAGCATTGGATCTACCGAATTCTTGAGCTCATACCTTAATAATGGGAATTAGACTCATAACATTGAAGCTTTTTGGGGGCTATATAAGTTTTGGAACAAGCTGATATTTTCTTTATCCACGTCTATGTGACCTTATAAATAAATCGTCACTGTGGGCCCTAAGAAGGTTTCAACAGTGGATGTTTTATCCCCAGTGGTCTGGTGACATAGCTTTGGATATGCTTTAACTTTGGACTCATGCCCTACATTTAGTTGGTAAAGCATATGGACAGCGTGGATAAGACAATTTGCTCATATGAACAATGCATTCATATTTTCAGTTTTTGGACCCCACCTCTCAGTAGGCTCCATTAATCTCTTGGGATGAGTGGACCGTTTAGACCGGAAAGATTCTCCAAACTGGAAGATCCTAGCCACCCATCCTGGGCTCCTTTTCTTTTCACTAGAATCTGAACAGTTGTTATATTTCTCATCTTGGCCGTCTCTTTTCAGCCTGCAAAGCTGTAAAATATTAGTACCATCAAGGACGTCTTTTGGGCATGGTCTATCCATGAAAGGGTCCACTAAAAACCCGAGTACAATGGTGTCCATATATGGATAGATTCTCGGATCCATATATGGATAGATAATCGGGTCGAGGATCTTATAAAACGCTCCTCTGTTGTACAGGAGGGAGTGTTTGGCAATGGCCAGCGTTTGGGTGATGATATTTTCAGTTAGCATTAGAGCTTCTACCATGCTCACTTACATCCAAACACACCCGGTTCCCTTCTCAAATTCCAACGGTATCATCTCTCTCTCTCTCTCTCTCTCTCTCTCTCTCAGTATCTTACAAGAGAAAAAAAAAGAGGGGTGTATTTTTCCTTGGGGGGGGGGCTAGTATTGACATTTTACACCCACTTTCAGTGATAAATACACCCTTCCTTTTGATAGATTGGGGACGTATGTATCCCACTTCCCTTTTTTTTTTTTGTGGGGAAGTGATCTTTTCCTGAGTTGGGTTTTGCCTATGTCGTGATATTGGATCGGTATTGGTACCTGATATCACCTGAAGAGTGTATTTACCAGTCGAAGAGCTTGTGCCGATGACAGTTTGGGAAATGATTGTTAAGGAAACCGTCTCGTCTGTGCCCCAACTTTGGATCATCTGCTTGTTTCGTCCCACTGGGGGCGACATGTGGGGATGCTCTGATGGTTGGAACTGTTGATGTTCTAGGCGTTATTTAGACACTGTACTAAGTGATTCCAGTGATCGAGATTTATAGCTGAATGTGGCCCGGATTGTATGTAGCTGTCCGCATTTATATGATTGTATTTACGTTGTTTGTTGATTCTTTTGGGGCTTTTGAGTAGAACTAAAGAGAAGGTTGGCTATGTATTTTAATAGCTATGTTGGATCGAGAAAGATCTCGATATTTTTCCCCTTCATTTGGTTTCATTGAATATGAAAAATGTCTCTTAGGATCGATAGGATAAATGGTATGATTTATCAAGAGGACTCAAATGCATTTCTAAGGTCTTGTTGTTGTCTGTTGAATTGAATAAGCCTTCATGTCAACCATTATCCCTTATCACCGGTACCTTGGATCAAGTCCTTTTAGGTCTTCCTCTCATTCTCTTTACAAGCCCTTCAATCTCAATAAAGCTGTCCCGCAGTACTGGAGGCATCTCTAGTCTTTGTTGCACATAACCGAGCCATCTCGATCTACTCTCCATCATTTTATTTTTTATTGGGACTATATGGCTGTTTTAGATTGCCTTGTTCTTAATTCCATAATGTCTATGCATTTTTGACAAATGGGTATGCTTTTTTTCTAGAAATGCAAGATGCTTCTTGGGCTTTTTGTATGATTAGAAACATCTCCTAGCATTGACGCTGACTGAATTCATGCTATTTATGTACACGCGATAAATCAGTACTTTTTTTTAAAAGAAAATCCAAATTGTTGTTGTGGTTTTGAGTATAAAAAAGTAGCTGTTAGGATTGATAGGTTAGTGCGGTTACACATCATTAGGTTCTTTTCTAGAAAATCTGCATGTTAGTTGGGTTTTGTTTAGAGGGGGCCAGGAATCAGGTGCCTTCTGTTGGGAAAAGGAGGTTGGATTGGTAATCAGGGGAACGAATGGTGGGCTGGAGGAAAGTGAAGATGATGTGGCTCCGAGTTGTGGTCTAGCTAGAGGTCTGATGAATTTAGGGAGCAATATATATATATTTTTTTTATGAATAAATCTGTACGAGGGTTCTTGTAGGCCCAGTCTCTATTCTAGGTGTCCTTTAAGTGACTTGTGAGGTGTCATCTGAAGGTCTGAATTCAAATAATTGGGATAGGGCATTTTAAAGGATGGGTATGAGGAAGACAGGTAGTGATGTCTGGAGGGGAACATTCAGTGGTATCCACTTTGTCTTTCAGCCTATGAGGATTGTTGAGGGTGAGTGGTGAGCCAAGTAGCATCGCCTTTTCTATGACGTGTTGGCAGAACCCCCAAAGCTATATGGATCTAATTCGAGTGGGCAGAAAGGACGCCATTTTAAATTAGGCTCCTAGAGTGGCTATAATTTATAATGCTTGCGTTGGGACATGTGGACACATTTCATGGACCACCATGCAAAAGTCACACTGATGGGATGATCCCATCGATCAAAACTCACCATGGACAGGGGATGTTTGGAGAATTTCCAGACTGGAAGATTCTAACCTTTATTAATTTGCCTTTATTCAAATTGGAGCACTGTTGTATTTTCCTTTTAACTGTCTAACTGTCAATTTCGAGGTCAACATGTAAAGGTTTGTGATTTCGAGGTCAACCGTCTAACTGTCTTTTCTCTTTTCTCTTTTTCTTTGTACTCTTTGGGCTTTGCCTTTCTTTTCAATAAATTGTCACCTTTCAAAAAAAAAATAAAAAAAATTCTCCAGGTTGCCCCACATCCACTGTGGGGTCAACCAGATTGAATCATTCTCCCCAACAGGAAGTAATCTTGCACTTAACAAATTATATACTCGCATGGCCTTAACCTTATAATTCGTCTTACACAGTACATTCATGTTAGAATGAGGGAGTTAACCTTCACGTTTACAATTCTTACTAGTTGAAATCTGAGAATTTCAACTATAGGATGTTTGTGTCTGAACTGTCGAGTGTATCGCTAGTGCAGATCTTAGATTATGCAAAGCTGGTCGGGTTTGGTCCTGTAGTCGGTACCTCATTCAAGGGGGCAGAAAGTAGTCAAGCTCAAAGATTGCACCTTGCTGAGAAGACAAGTTCCTTACGGACAGTGGGCCTACCATTTCTGCTACCCGAGATTGCCTGGCCAGCTGCAAGGGTTGGGGCTCGCTTTAACAAGCTTACAAAGAATCCAGGAGAAAAACAACAAAGTTCGTCTGGCAACATGCTACAGTGCTAAAATAGAAGAAAGAAAGGAGCAGTGAAGATCGACGAGCAATGTGTTACATGTCTGGCTTCATGGGTGACACACTGCTCTTGCAAGGCACTTTAATTAATGATTAAGTTGCCTTGAAGTCGACCAACACTATGCTTTATAAAGGCATGGGGCAAAGGAGCGGACAAAATCTGCCTGGAGATGGCTTCGTTGGATTAATCATGATGAGCCATCTTCTTTAACTTTGCTGTCTCAAACAAATGGAGAAGTACCATGTCAGCGCCCTGATTTGTCAAGATCCTCCAGTATAATGATGAGATCACAATTGGATCTTAGATCATGTAAGGACAAAAGGTGCCATGTCAATGGAGGAGATCTTGTTGAACTAGATCTCGAAAAAATCTCTAAAGATTCTGACTAGTCTGATGTCTCAAGCCTGTTCAGATGATAGCCTCCTCGTATGACTAGAAACCTCTGAAGTGCAGGATGAGCCTCTACAGGACCCTTAATCAATAGCCGCTGTGGGTTCTTGAATTCTGCAGCTAATGGAAACCTTAGTTGGAAAACAAGGGTGTCCTGTGAATGTGGGCCTCAGGAACATGGGTCCACAGTAAGGATCTCCAGACTAAAATCCTATTGCTTTATTTTTATAACCTGAACCCTTTAGATAACTCCTATTGGGTGCTTCTCAGACTTGGAAAATAGAAGGGCTTCAAACAACTAAGACCAACCTCCATTCAAATTTTAAAATGGGCTTCACCAACAGATAGTGTCTCTTAAATTTTAATTGTCCATTACGCATTATCTTTCAGAAAAAAAAAAAATGTCTATTACGCATTGAACATAAGAAGAGTACTATTACAATGTGGTCAACTGATGGTTGTTTGTGTTCTCTCTTGAGCTTTGGCATGTTATGAAATTTTGGTTCCCTTATACATAAAGGAAAGGCAGTTTACCCGTTTTCTGTTACATGGAATAATCATTGTAATGCTTGGTGTATCATTTCTCTTGGCTTAGATACTACCTACAACCAAATTGGTGTTTTTCCTAGCATTGATGACGAAACCTTCTAGGAGCTTCCACTTCTAGAGTCGTGCTGTTGTTTTCTTTTTTCGGTTGTTTTTGTTGTTGACGGCAAATCTTTTTTTGTGCTCCGCTATTGGTCTCCTTTGGTTCTTTATGGAATTTTTAATGGAATCATAAATTTCAAAAAAAAAAAAAAAGGAGAAAGAAAGAAAAGAAAAAGGTGACGAGTGAATGAGAATCATACAAATGGTTTTGTTCATTTCCCATGCTTGAGGCTGCTGCCTTGGGCTCCTTGCTCATGTCAAATGCTCGATGAAACACTCACAATTACTCGGTGCCTTCTTTCGCTTAAGGACAATAACTTGGCTTCAATGTTTTGATATCTTGTACCTAACGACTACAGTTAGCCAAGCCTTACAAGGACACCACACAATTATCAATTCAGTGCAGTAACCGCATTTTCTCACCTTTTGAAATATTCAAGCAATCTCTCTTTAGTTTCCTGTATAGAGGTTGTCTCATGGTTGTTGGTACTAACACAAACTGCAGCTTGTGAAAAGGAAATCCACATGAAGAAGAGAAAGAGTCGCAATTAGAAGACCAAAGAAAAAGCAGGAGAGAGAAATCAACAAAAGAACCCGAAATCTAGAGCCTTGTCTACGAAGAGGAGTAGATGAAAGATCAAATGTATTCAGTCGTAAAAGGAAAGGTGTTCTTTAGCTACACAGAGCACTATAAAGAATCCTAAACCTAAGCTATCACTCAAATTAGGAAACTAGCTTAAGCATAACTTAAGTTTACCAAAAGATTAAAAAAAGAAAAGAAAGAAAGAACAACAATTTCCTATTTGAAACCCAATGTCCCCTTCTAAAATGATTGCTGGTCTTAACCCTGTCTCTTCATTTCCTGTGAAAAGGCTAACAAACCTAAACTCTCTGCACACTTACATGCCTGATAGGAGAACAATTGATCTACCTTAACTGTGTGACCCATCACTAGAACTAAACTCCAATTATGAACACAAATGGCTGAATTTCGTGGAAATAGCTTGACAAGAACGTAGCTCCATCCATCTAGATTTCTGTGGGCACCCAAAAATTACAAACTAGATCTTTAGGTGAGAAGGTATGTGCTGATTGCATATGCATCAGTTACTATGTGGGTTCCTGTTTGTTGACCAAGAGGAGAGTGAGCAACCCACAATCCCCAACATCGCCACCGTTCATGGATTCTTACGAGGAATCCGATAGCACCCCAGTGATTTTTCCCCCATCTATTCTTGTACTAATATTGTGCATTTTAGGCATCTTACACAGGGTATTAATACAGTGATGAAAGTAATCATCACCTTCATCATGATCATCAACATAATCATATCCTCATACCGGCTATATGGGAAGCACATCGGAAGATCTGTTTATTTATGCTCTATTATTCCAAATATTTGTTTTTATAATACTATTTTTGAATGACCATTCATTAGCATTCGATACCTACGCCATAGTTCTAAAACTCGGTGACTCGACTCAAACTTTGTCGAGTCAACTTGACTCGACGAGATTTCGAGCCGAGTTGCTATGACACTCGCAGACAAACTGGAGTCGATTCTGACTCGGCAAGACTCATCGAATTGACTTGCTAACTCGGTTGACTCAAGGTGACTAGGCATGACCCGAACCGAGTCACTTACTGATCTAACAGCTTTTTAATATATAAAAAAGTGAAAACTGGTAGTGAGACTCGAACACATTACCTCTAGAACAAGAGAAAGCTTTAATACCCACTGGTCGTGCATCGTGCTTTGCATAGTTTAGCCATTTTTCAAACTCTGTTGTTTATGCATCCCTCTCTATTATTACTTTAGTAAGTACTCAACTTTGTTATTAAATATATCGAGTCAAGTCAACGCAAAGCATATCAAGTTGAGTCAAGTCGAATTTTCGAGTCAACCCAGCCTGATGGCATATTGAGTCAAGACGAGTTTTTGAACTATGTCCTATATTAGAAGAAAACTTTGGTAGCTAGCATCCCCTGTTCTCACTTTTTCTCTTACTCTTGCTCCTGCTCCTGGCAACTTAAGGTTTCTTGATTACAATATTTTTGCAGATACATCAAGGGTTTGGTCCCTATCACAAGGTAGCACTTCAGATGCATATGGTTATGGAATGGAGAAAAGTTTGGCCTCAGCATGGAAAGTGTACATACGAATACCGAGAAAATCAAACTTCAATGTCGGGCGTCTGAATGTGCGGAATGCTCCATTTATCAAGGCTATTGCTACTTTTGAACCAAAGCTTTTGGTTCAGAGAGAAGATGGACTTAGGAAGGATTATGACTTGCAATCAGGGCCTGATTCAAATCTGCGAACGCTTCGATCTCTGAGTGATGACTCCAATGAAATGGATGACAAGGAAAGGTTGAGGCGAGTGAGGATCTCTAAAGCAAATAGGGGGAATGTTCCTTGGAACAAAGGCAAGAAACATAGTGCAGGTGGGTAACTTGCAATGTTCTTAAGTTGGCTTGAAGTTGCTTTGTTAGATTTTCTTTTCTTAAATTTTCTTTTCTTTTTTTTTTTTTTTTTTCCTTTCTTTGGTCTCATTGGCAAGTATTCAACTCACATGCAGAAACCCTTCGACGGATACGAGAGAGGACCAAACTAGCAATGCAGGATCCCAAGGTGATGTCATGTAAGAATAATTTCACATTTTCATTCACATGAGTTTATGGATTGTCATTGGCATATGCACGTAGGATACTCAGTTTCTACAAATAAATTGCATGTAGGACGCCTGGTCGGTATGCTTTCTTAGGATCTTTACAATATAATGTAGTCTTGACGTCTCTTGATCAATTCCAGCTTTAACTGCTGAATATGCATGCATGCATGCATATATACATACGTAAGGGCACAAGTACCAACATACATACATGAATTTGTTATTAGGAATTTTGAAGTGCAGCGGAACTATAAACTTTTTCAAAAAATCAGATTTCAATGTAAACATGGATCCTCATCTAGATGTAATCGGATCCAAAACTAAAAAAATCTAAATAGCATGTCCACATAGGACCCATGGTCATTATGATCAATGGTCAAGATCAACATTGGCTTTTCAAGGCATACAACACTAACATTATGTTCGTGAAATGGTCCCATGCTCTGAGGACATCGAGTTATAGTTATCCTAGTCGCATAGAGATAGATGAATGGTCCAAACAACTGATCTGGATTGTCCATTTGATCTAGCTCACTCTTCATGGGCCATCGAGCAGAAAAATCTCGTGGTTAATATGGTTGTAATTACATGATGACTAACTTATAAATGCATGGTTAAGATTGGTTATTGAAATATGTTCAATCAATCATCTGAACCATCCATTTTTTATAGAGATAACTGCAATTTTATTAGAACGCTCGCAAAACGAGAAAAGAATACAAGGCCCAGAAGAAAAACCAAAACAACTACAAAGGAATGAAGGTGGAGTCCATCCTAACATAAACCACCCAATCCCTCACTAGCCTTTTGACCAAAGAAATCACCTTTGGCACCCCTGACTCCACATTCCGAAAACAACGGCCATTCTGGCACTAGGGCTGCACATCTGCCCCGTTAACCCGCCCGACCCGACCCGGTAGAAACCCGATCCGTCCCGACCCGGCTGAGAGTCCGGTCCCGAGTTGATGCGGCTGGACCGTTTTTAATTTAGGTACGGTTTAGGGTACATGCCAAACCCGCCCGACCCGACCCATACCCCGACCCGTGTATACCCGACCCGTTCCACCCGACCCGAACCGCCCCATTTATACTAGTTTATTGCTTTTAGAAATATCTATATAGCATTATCAATAGGTTGGATGGTGATCAATAAACATTACGGTGGACTGTAGAATCTTTTAATGGTGGGAGTTCAATGACCACTGATTTTTTGTGGTGTGGTCTACCTAAAGCTTTTATCTGCTTCCTTTTTGGGACTATCCTATAATAATCTGGAAATGTAGATGGACGGCATTGATTTACAATATATACATGGAGGTGAGCTCATGGTTAGGGTCTCACCCACATGGCTGGTTTCGTGTCTCACCAACTCTCACCCAAGCTACGCTCATCTCACACTCACAGGGAGCAGATTAGGTGACATCCGGAGTCCACCAAGGTTGGTGGCCCCTGATTATGTGTCTTAAATCCACACCATCCAACTATTTTGAAAGATAATTTTAGGATATGATACTAAAAATGATGCTGACTCAAATCTTAGGTGGATCACACCATAGAAACAAAGTCCTAACCCAACCCGACCCGACCTGCCCAGGTTTAACATATAGGGTAGGGTAGGGTTAGGGTTGACCCTTTTACAAGTAGGGTAGGGTTAGGGTTGGGTCAGCTCAACCCGATCATGACCCGGACCGAAACCCGGACCTTTAAATATATTTAGGTTCAGTCCAGGGTTGGGCTCAACCCGACCCTAACCCGACCCGTGTGCAGGCCTACCTGGCACCCCAAATAGCCCAAAACATTGCCATAATGATTAACCGTCATAAGACCTGACAATCTTCGCTAAATTTGCCCCCATGCCACGCCTAAAGCAGGTCCTCTACAGTTTTGGCATAACCCATCCCACATTCATGGAGGATAGAAAATGATCCCACACTTGTTGACGAAAGAGCAGTGAATGAAAGATGATCTATCGATTTGTCACTGTCCATGCACATGAGGCAAATATTTGGGAGCACCATGGCTCTTCTCTGAAAGTTGTCGATAGTAAGAATTCTGTTTTGCCCACTAACCAAACAAACCCTGCAACCCAAGGAGCCCCATAGAACTAGTGATGAAACGGGTGCTTCGGGCCTGAAGATGGAAGGTTGGAGGAGGTGAGAGAATTGAGCACTCTAACTGAAAACTTTCCCGGAGAGGATCCCGACCAAAAAACTTTATCTTCTTCTATCACGTCAATCGAGACCGACTGCAAAAGGGCCATAAAAGTAACGAACTCTTCAAACTCGGTGTCGGATAAATTCCTACGACAAGGAGGACACCACACAACCAAATCCCCCGACCACCAAGTAGCAATTAATGACTCAGATGAATCTATCAGGGCCAAGCACTACGAGTCTACGATAGCAGGAAACAAAACCTACAACTGTTGAGTCCCACACCAGATATCGACCCAGAACCTGATACGCGAACCCTTTCCTACTTTGAAGGATATACCCTTGCTAACGATGTGACAGTTGGCCATAATTGCCTTTCCAGGCACCTTAAGCTCTATACATTGAAGAAGCTTTGACAAACCAACCGCAATCTTGCACCCCATACTTAGCTACAATGATTTTCCGCCACCAACTGTCCTCTTCCTCATAGAATCTCCAAATCCATTTCCCCAACAAGGCTAAGTTTGTAGCATCCAGAGGTTTTAAGCCGGCTCCTCCTTCCCTCACGGCTTATAAACCTCGTCTCATCTAAGCAAATAGAACTTCCTCCCTTCTGATGAACTTTTCCACAGGAAATTCCTTCTGAGCTTTCAAGCTTGGCCACAACCGAGTGCGGGCATTTAAACAAAGACAAGAAGTACACTGGCATATTGGAGAAAGCCGTCTTAATCAACGTGATCCGTACTCCCAGCGAGAGGTATCTATTCTGCCAGGAAGCCAACTTCCTCTCAATCTTCTCAACCACCTTGTCCCACAAATGGATCGCAGGCTTACCAATACAGAAAGGCAATCCCAAATACCTAGTTGAGAGTTGTCTGGTTTGGCAACCAAACACATTCGCCAAAGTTGCAATTCAGAATTTTCCACATGGATACCCAAACATCTCTGATTTTGCCACATGATCTTCAATCCTGAGACTGCTTCGAAACATACCAGAATCTTTCGAATGTTTTGAACTGACTCAACATTCGTATAACAGCGGAGAAGCGTATCACCAGCATACTGAAGATATGGGATGCTACAATGATAATCCGCAATATGAAACCTGGAGAATAGGCCATTCTCCTCACCCTTGAACAACATCATGCTCAAAGCCTCCTTAACAACCACGAATAAATATGGCAATAGAGGATCTCCCTCCCTGAGGCCTCGGGAAGCCTTAAAAAACCCTTTTGGCGACCTGTTCACTAAAACCGAAAAAGAGGCAGATTGAATGCATGCTCTGATCCACCTTCTCCACTTAAGGCCACAATCTATTCTATCTAGCATGTAATCTAGGAACTCCCAATCCATGTGGTCGTAAGCCTTCTCAATATCTAGTTTACAAACCACGCCACTCTTCTTCTCCTGGGCTATAGAATCGATGCACTCGTGAGCAATAAGAGCGGTATCCAATATTTGCCGACCCAAAACAAAAGCCCCTTGGTTCACCGAAATAACCTTAGAGATGAGATCTCTAAATCTGCTGGCAAGGATCTTGGCAAGAATTTTATAGGGTCCCCCAATTAGACTTATAGGTCTAAAATCTTTCAGCCGCACAGCCCCTTTCTGCTTAGGAATAAGGTCTATAAACAAAACCCCCATCTCAACTGAGAACCGACCACGCTCCGAAAACTCCACAATGAAGTCTGTAACGTCCTTTCCAACTATGTGCCAAAATTTCTGGGGAAAAAAAAAAGCCATCGGGAAGCAGTCATGGGGCCTTGTCCCCACTCATAGATCCTATGACTGATTTAACCTTCTCTTCTGTCACCACCCTTTTCAAAAAATCCATCTCTTCAGAGGAGAACCTACAAAATTGCAGATTGTCCAACTGAGGCCTGTTCCAGCTATTACTTGAGAGAAGGCTGTTGTAAAAAGAGACTATAGCACTGCAGATATCGTCTTTTGGTGGGTCGCATCATGTATTGCACATAGTTCTAAAGAACCACCTTGATTAAATGCTCCAAACCTTCATATCTGAGCTACGTTATATTTGTATAGTGGCTCACATAGTGTAGATGGACCTAATGGACAAGTCGTCCTGTGCAACTACGAGCACCATAACTTGAAAGTGCTCTGGGAGCACTTGATCAGTTCTCTATGTATACTGTATAGTTTTTGTGTTTCTTCTTCATCTTAAACAGGTTAACTACAGTTTATACTAGCATGAGCTGATGTTTATCGAATATTGGATGAAGGCCGTATCGAGTGCGATTTCAGTAACAATAGGAGTGCAAATGAGTGTTTTGATAAGATTGTTGACCAAGAAGTTTCCCAAAATGATAACTTTCAATATCTTGGGTCGATAATTCATGGGAGCGAAGAGATTAAGAAGAATATTGCCCAGAGAATTCAAGCTGGTTGGAAGAAATGTTGATGTGCCTTTGGAGTTTTATGTGATCGTTGTCCATCACTCAGATTGAAGGGGAAATTTTATAGGTTAGCTATAAGACTAGCCATGCTTTATGGAACAGAATGTTGGCCAGTTAAAGGAAAATGGGGATCTTAAGATGGATGATTGCAAAGGTGAGGAAGGATAGAATTAGAACTGAATGCATTTGAGGGAACTTGGGACTTGGAGTAGTTAGGAGTAGCACCAATGGTTACTGAGTGAAGATAACCTCATTTGGGACTGGTAGACTGAGTGAAGATAACCTCGTTTCAACACTGAGGTCTTGGTATCGATTCCCAACGTGGGGGGGTGGATAACATTTGAAGTGTGACTAACAGTGTGGGTGGGTGTGCTAACAGTGGGATGTGTGTACTAACCCAAAAAAAAGCAATGGTTAATAAGATGAGGGAAAGTATGCTTAGGTGGTTTGTTCTTGTGGGGTCCTTACTCATGTCTCTGTGGTAGACTCACAAGAGTTTCAGCATGAGGTCATGGGTTCGAGTATCTATTGAGGTGAAATCCCACTCTGTGTGTGTGTGTGTGTGTGTGTGTGTGTGTGTGTGTGTGTGTGTGTGTGTGTGTTAAAAAGAAGAGAAAAAAAAGGTGGTTTGTTCTTGTGCAACCGAGATGAAGAACTGCACCAGTTAGGAGTGAGTTGGTGCAAGTTGAAGGCTCTAAAACAACAGGGAAGCCAAAAGGATGTGAGTGGATGTAGTAAGAATAAGAAAAGACCTGATGACCTATGGTCTAATTGAAAACAACCCTTGATAGAGTGGAATGACAGAAAAGGATTCAGGTAGCTGACCCCATTTGTCAGGCTAAGGCTTAGATGATGATTGGATGAAGCCCATAGCTTAATGGTATGCAGTGGTTACTCCAACATTGGATTCTCAGTTTGGACTTCATCAGCGCACACAGAGCTTACACTGGCGACATGCACACACACAAATACTCAATGCATGCAATAGTTTATACCATTCAAATGCGCTGAAATTGTTTTATGTTGTTGTGACTTGTGACTGTTGCTGACATGTGGCATCCAAGTTGCATAGCTCAGAATCAATGTGAACCCACTTAGAACAGTTATGCATCATTCAGAACCAGTTGACATTGTGCATTCTCTCATATTGGTTTAATTATGCAGGTCAAAATGAAGCTAGTGAACTTGGGACATGCTCAGAGGTGGGCAATGTGGTTGTTTCTAAATGGGAATTGGTTTCTTCTCCTTCTCACAGTATTTGTGATGAAAAGGCTGAAATATCAATTGTGTATCGATATTCTCTTTCATAATTTTGGTGTGCACTGAAGAAGCTATTACACACACACACGGCACGCACATGCACAATGGATGCACACACATGTACGCATGCACACACACGTGCACCCACAGATATGCAATGCGCTCGCGCAGCATGCATGCAGATATATATAGTTTCCTATGTTCTCTTCACTTGGTCATGGCTGAATAATTGCAGTTTTTGATAAACAGTTGAGCAGTTTGAGAAAATTTAATCAATAAAAGGGTTTTTTATGGGAAAAAGTAAAAAAATCTGTATATCTCATATACCAGATCCTAAATCAGTTAAATTAATGAGTTGTATGCTCACTAAACTTGTTTAGAAGAGATGGCCGTCCACAAAACAATGTGATGCAGGACAGCCCTAAATATGATGCATGCTCATGAACACAATTATTTAGCGGAAATAAAAGCAATAATAATAATGAAATCTAGCATCAATCATCATAAACTAAGAAAATCATAAAGGAAACATGCAATGGGACGGGCCATCATCACAACCATGGAGTATGTGATTCAAGTAGCGTATAGGTTGGATCCGGCGAGGGATGGAACCTCCGATCTTGCATGGTCATACCCAATCGATCAATGATGATCACTAGTCCGAAGAATCAGAAAGTTTCTCGGTTAGGGATTTGAGAATTTGGGGGTTTAGGGTTTTAGATCGATTCTCAAGGTTTAGATCGTGGGGAATAAACAAAACAGAAGTTTAGAAGGATAATAATAGAATATGAAATACCTGGAAGAAGTTGGAGGGGCACAAGAAGAATAGAGAAGAGGAGATCAAGGAAGAAGAAGAAGCACCATGAGAGAGGGAAAGAGGAAGGAGGCAACCAAAGGTTTGCTCTTTTTC
The DNA here is from genome assembly GCA_003013855.2 of Liriodendron chinense. Classification (NCBI taxonomy): domain Eukaryota; kingdom Viridiplantae; phylum Streptophyta; class Magnoliopsida; order Magnoliales; family Magnoliaceae; genus Liriodendron; species Liriodendron chinense. The sequence continues at coordinate 3,954 of PVNU02004026.1, read as the reverse complement.
ATAAATCAACAACTAATAAAAAAGGTTTAGGGCAACACCCTTATAAAATTCGGAATTAGCATAATTACCAAAATACCCCTACTAACAAAATTTAAAAAAAAAGACATTTGCATGAAAAAAACGTACCCACACTAACCCAAAACTCAAATAAGTAAAAAATGCATAAAATAAACTCAAATCTAAGATGTCCAATGCACTCCAATGATGGTGTGATGAAAGTGGGCCACGATGAACCAATGGTCCGATCACATCATCATTACGATCCAACGGTCTGATCATCTCCTCAAAGCAACTAACACATGTCTTCCAAGGTGGGGCCTGATGTCCGCATCATTCTCCTCGTCTGAAAAGAACTCGACTCCGACGAGTTAAAACTCTTGTGGTACTCTAGTAAGTCTGGATCAACACGCTACACTTCCGTTTCAGTCAACCACGTAGATTCAGAAGGTGGTTTGTTCCTCCATTTGACAAGATACCTCTGGAAACCTCCATCTCGCATGGAAACTATCTCATCATCTAAGATCTCTTCAATTTCTCTTTATGGACAATAAGGGAGGGGGTGGAGGGGTGAAGGGGTTGTGAAGCAAAATCAGAATAGGGCCATGAATGAAATGATGGATCAATGGTAGGGTCAGGGGAACGGACTAGATCTTCTACATTAAAGTCGGGTTAATGCCCGTTTCAGATGGAAGGTCAATCCGATATGCGTTGGACCCAATTTTCTGCACTATCTTGAATGGTCCAGCACTACGCGCTTGTAATTTATTAGCAGTACCTTGTGAGAACCGCTCTGGCCTTACCCTTACCATTACATAGTCTCCTTCTTGAAATCTTGCAGTCTACGATGAGAATCAGCTGAAATTTATAATTATCATTACTCTTACTTATCCGCTGTCTAATATGTGTATGCAAATCATGAATATGGCGTGCGAATGCATTGGCTGACTCTGAAGACCTTTGGATGACAAACATGGGTGACACTAAAGGACACTCTGAAAAATCCACGAACTTGGAATAAACAATCCTATGGAAATAAACAATCCTATGACCTAGAACTTGGAAAACTGAAACAAAAGGACCTTCCCACGGGTGACACACAATTTCTCTATAAGTATTATAAACAAGGATGATTTTCAGGTATCCCAACACTTGAGAACAAACACTAGTAATAACAAGTCTTGAGCAGATCTTGGCATCAGCCATTATGTCCAAAATGTCATCAAGATACGGGATAAGGACTAAGGTCATCATATCCACCATGACGTGAATACGTCGCATGATAGCATGATACTTGACTGAAGCTTTGTGGACGGTCAGGATATGCCCACTTGTGTGCCACATGCCATTATTCTTGGAAGTGAAAAAGACCAGGCATGACACACAAAACAAAACTCCAACTCAAACTTTCCTTATTGAATTCTTCCCCAAGAAGTTATCAAATTGACACTGCATTTCTATTTTCTATGGGGTTCCCCTGGTATGGAGGAAAGTTTGACAAGACCAACTTAGGGACAAGATCAATTGTGTGTTGAATGTCCCATATGGGTGAAAATTTATCCCATAAATCATCTGGTGGGATATCACAAATCATGTGGGTGTCTATCATCATATCCTCACTAGTCTCTTCTTCAATTTCATTTGTGTTCACCATGGTAAGAGACATAGATTGGGATGACTGTATCAATCATCACACATGACACTCGAAAGTGGTGTGGTCTCAAAACTCTTCGACCTTTTCATCACTAACACACACTTCGTCATCCTCAACGAGATGAGCGATGCCTTAATTTCTTCCATTTCCTCACGACTGACGTTAGGCATCGTACTTCTTCCACTTCATAAACATCATGTTTGGAGTCTTCCAACTGGCACATTTACCAAGGTATTATCTCGCTTCCAAGAAAATATAATTGGTGTTAAACACTCAAATTGTTCATAAGCTGAGATTTCCTTAATGATAGGTTGACCACTTTACAAGGAGGGGACCATATTGGTTCTGTGTTGGATGAGAAGGTGGGGCAACTCTCTTCTGAGCCAAGGGCTTTTCACGATAAGAAATGGGAAGGATATTTTTCTTCAAACGCTCTTTCATCTCGTCCCATTGTGAGATCGGGGGCTCTCCCAACTTTATCAAGTCGTCGCTCCAAATCTGTCCAAAACGACTTGGCTTGGCCCTCCAATTCCACTTGGCAACCTAACTCGACGATAATTGACATATCATACCAATCAAAAAAAGTAGTCCAAGTCTTTAAGCCAATCAAGGAAGGTTTGTGGGTCCATGTGACCATTAAAGTTGGCCAAATCATCGGAGTTTGGCTTTCTGTGGGTCTCGACGGCCACACGACAACACTTAATGGCCCTGAAGATCTCAAACCCTATACTCCATTCACTACGGAAGACTCTACGGACTGGATGACTCACAATATGAATGCGATGAATTTAGACCACATTGAACTGACACTAATTAATTCTAGATGATGCGACTCAAATCTGGAAAATTTTCCAAATTAGGAAACTTTCTAAAATTGGAAACTTTCTAAATCTGAAAATTTCCAAATTAGGAAATTTTCTAAAATTGGAAGTTTCTAAATCTGAAAATTCTCCAAATTAGGAAACTTTCTAAATTGGAAACTTTCTAATCTGGACATTTCCTAAAACAGACCTAAAAATCAAAACTCTAATTTGATAACTCGATCTAGACAAAACCATGCAAGCCTATTCTCTGATACCAAATTTGATGCAGGACAGCCCTAAATATGATGCATGCTCATGACACAATTATTTAGCGGAATAAAAGCAATAATAATAATGAAATCTAGCATCAATCATCATAAACGAAGAAAATCATAAAGGAAACATGCAATGGGACGGGCCATCATCACAACCATGGAGTATGTGATTCAAGTAGCGTATAGGTTTGGATTCGGCGAGGGATGGAACCTCCCGATCTTGCATGGTCATACCCAATCGATCAATGATGATCACTAGTCCGAAGAATCAGAAAGTTTCTCGGATTAGGGATTGAGAATTTGGGGGTTTAGGGTTTAGATCGATTCTCAAGGTTTAAATCGTGAGGAATAAACAAAACAAAAGTTTAGAAGGATAATAATAGAAGATGAAATACCTGGAAGAAGTTGGAGGGGCACAAGAAGAATAGAGAAGAAGGAGATCAAGGAAGAAGAAAGAAGCACCATGAGAGAGGGAAAGAGGAAGGAGGCAACCAAAGGTTTGCTCTTTTCATAAATCAACAACTAATAAAAAGGTTTAGGGCAACACCCTTATAAAATTCGGAATTAGCATAATTACCAAAATACCCCTACTAACAAAATTTCAAAAAAAAGACATTTGCATGAAAAAAACGTACCCACACTAACCCAAAACTCAAATAAGTAAAAAATGCATAAAATAAACTCAAATCTAAGATGTCCAATGCACTCCATGATGGTGTGATGAAATGAAAGTAGGCCACGATGAACCAATGGTCCGATCACATCATCATTACGATCCAACGGTCTGATCATCTCCTCAAAGCAACTAACACATGTCTTCCCAAGGTGGGGCCTGATGTCAGCATCATAATGCTTTGAGGAATTAAATGAAAGATCGTGTTCTTTACATAATAAGAGAATGCTAGCATGCAGCTCGTGTGATGGAACTTTATGTAGTTCCCCTAGTGTTTAGTATCTTGTGATATACCAATTGGGTAATACAAAACCCAGCTTTAATATCATTTTTCATGTCTCATACAATATATGCACGACATTGCGAATATCGTGGATATCTTGATTCATGCAATATATCGTGGATAGCGTGTGATACACAACTCACCAAACCCCCCACACCCCCCCCCCCCCCCCCCCCCCCCCCCCCACACCCCCCCCCCCCCCCCCCCCCCCCCCCCCCCCCCCAAACATCCTTTTATAAACTCTTAATGTATCGTGCGATATCTCCACA
>PVNU02004025.1:0-182454 GCA_003013855.2 Liriodendron chinense | reverse complement strand
AACAAAAAACTATTTAGGTGGGCTGCCCACGCCTAAAGGGAGCGACTCCTTCAAGGACCCCGACCCTTGGTTCCATCCCGGGTTACACTACAAAAAACTATTTAGGTGGGCCAGGCAGGCAAAACCCTCGGTTAAAATCCTGTACTCTTGTTTTTACTTGGCCTAGGTTCTGAGTTCACCCGGAGTAATTTCCTTTTCCACCCATCCATTTAATGATGGCAACTTTGGAGGGATCCAAGGTGTCACTACAAATATACTGTAGGTATGGCAAACATTGCAGTGATGATGACCCTACTTGACCTTTGTGTTTATAGTAGGACTAAGCTTTGAGGACACCGAGGTGTTTATAAAGTTGACACCTACAAGTTAGGAGTGTAAAAGCCGGGTGAACTCAGAACCTAGGCCAAGTAAAAACCAAAGTACAGGATTTTAATCGAGGGTTTTCCTGCCTGTCCCACCTAAATAGTTTTTTTGTAATGAAACCCGGGATGGAATCAAGGGTCGCCTCCTCGAAGGACGCGTTCCGAAACGTCCTTTAGGCGCGCGACTAGACTGCCACGATTGGTAGGTCAGTAACCAGTGCCTCACTTGGCAATTTTTTTTTTTTTTTTTTTTTTGGTTTTTAGGTTTGAGCTACACATTTTACCCTGCATTTCGGCCAAAACAGTCACATCGACAGTCTCAAGCGGGTAAGGTGACACACCGACTACTAAACCTGGTGTAGTAGAAGCCAATGACAAGATATGTACACGACACCTAAACGGTGATCAACTACGTAATACGGTTTACCTTTGATATTACAGAGTAAACATAGTAACTGACGCGGTAAGAATGAAGAACATTTAGACAACGTGTCTCGTTGTGTACGTAATCCGCGTAGCTCGTTGACCGTCTTCTTCCTTTCTCTAAGGACCCTCTTCGTTTGCTCGGGAAACAAGTCGAACTCAACTAACTGCAGGAGGTTGCAGATCCCAACCGAATAGAGAAACTCAGCCTCTAGTCCCTTCGAGACCTACGGTATAGGTTAACGTTTTTACTCTATCTCTTTCTAGATTTACGATGGCGGGAAGCGAAATCCGATGAATCTGTTGTACCCATACTCCAAAGTGTTCCATATACGTATATCAAATAACCAAGCTAAAAGAGTGCAAGAATAAAACCTATACGTGCGACTTAACGTTAAATCTACGTTAAATTTTGCAATGTAACAAACCTACTGTGTTACGGTAAATGAGCTTAATGGTAAATTCTTGAGTTTTGTAATAAATACCCAATAGTAAGGTTAACCTTTGAACTTAACGTTAAATCTTCCATGTTCTCTAACAGTACACTAAGTGATCCATCCTAGGAGCTCACTTTCAATGAGACAGTTCCACCTCCGTTGGTTGAGACCCCAGGTATATTACCTACCGTGTTTATAATGAATCCGGGGTCCCTTAGTTTGTACCGGGTACACTATCTACCGTGTTTATGAATCCCTTATCCCTTAGTTTGTACTGGGTACACTATCTACCGTGTTTTCGATGTAGTTACACTTGGTTGGTAAAAGAATCAGTAAGTATCTTAACAAATCTACCAGGAGTATCACTAACAACACTTTCTACAACTTAATTGCCACTAGGTCTTACTAAAGCAAGCCACTCCTCTGATAACCCCTACAGAAGTTAGAACTGTAGCGGGCTTTGACGGTACCTATTCCAAAGATCTTAGATCTGTGCCAGTATAGGTAAAAAGATCCCGATATCCCGCGAACTGTCTAAAACATCCTACGGGCTTTAAGGAAACTATAAAAGACTGAAGAAAGCTGTTAGGATCGGTGACATCTCGCGAGCCGCCACAGTTCATTCCACAGGTTGCCACGGGCTGAACAAATTCAGTTAACACCTTTAAAACGTGTCTAAACAAAGATTAGAATCAAAAACTTTAACGTCAAAATGGCGAACATTTCTATGAGCCTCTATACGGATTATAGGATCTCCCCCCCACTTATCCTGAAGAACTTAAAAGTTAATGTTAAATTTTGATTTAATTCAGATAGAATGGTTGGTGTTAATAGTGTTATTGTAAGTTCCGTTTTATATACCAATTAAACATTCTTTTCTGATAGTATACGTAAAGTAGTTTATCAATCGTAAGTACTAATTGATTTGATAAATTGTGTATCGTTAGTAAGTTAGAGTGTTACATGTTGCTAAATATCACCAAGCCAAAGGGATGAGGTGAGGGCCAAGTGCTAGAGTTGGATACTCTTGTGGCCTAAAGAGATATCAGCACAAAATTTAGTTCAATTGGTAGTTGGAATTGTAGGAAACTAGATTCTGGCGCAAATGGTAGGCGGCTACCGGATTAGATCCCTGAACTGCTTAAACCTAGAGTTTGAGAGTGGTTAGGATTAGGTTCCTGCCGGTGCATGTGAGGGCGGCCTCAAAAGGTTAGATCCCTTATCATTAAGTTATTTACCTGAGAGCTTATGATCTGTATGGATCTGCTAACTCGGGGCTAAGTTACGGAAACTACTCATCGAAGTCGAGGTGTACGAAGTCGAAAAGAAACACGAGGGTTCTAGTCGATGGCTACGTTTACTACGCATATACTAATATGGCCCGTCAACCCTCTCTCTACCAGTTAAAGGATAACGGATAAGTTACATTACCAATAGTCCCTTGATGGTTTGAAGTCGTAAGTTACTGATATTTTCTGTATTATTTCTATAAAGCTTCCATCCAGTCGGTACTTACGTTTAGAACTCAAGTATGAAGTTTGGCTCGAAACTTATGAGTTACTATTCGGTAATTACCGATCCAAACTTACTACTTGAGTTGCTTCAATTCTCGTTCCTCCCATTCTTCTACACTCATTTCCAAGAGAGTGAACCGAGAACTACCCACAACTTACGTATGTTTCTTTCGGAGACTTTTTACCGAAATATTTCGGGGTTTACTACCGGGGTTGTCTATTTTTTGCCAGTGTAGGCTGGACAATCTCTCTCCGGAGTTGGCAAGTCTGTCCAGTCAGCGTTATGTTTCGCGACCTGGAGTAAACCCAGACTGGTTGGTCAGTTCTGTCCAGCTTATTCGAACGACCTGAATGACTATATTCGTTAGGCTAGCCAGTTCTGGCTAGCCGACGGAAGGACCAAATTACGTCGTGTCGACGACCTGTTAAAAACTTGAAGACCGGCTGGCCAGTTCTGGCCAGCCGACAGGTCGATGATATTAAGGTCGTTCCGATGACCTGTCAAAAAGGTTATGACTGGCTAGCCAGTTCTAGCCAGCCGACAGAACGGTATTATATACGTCGTGACAATGACCTGTCCAGATCGGTCGATGGGCTGCCAGTTCTGGCTAGCCGACAGAATGGTGTTGATGATGTCGTTCGAACAACATGACTTAGTGTACGACCTGGCTGGCCAGTTCTAGCCAGACGACGGACAAGTCGTTCTGATGAAATTTACTGTTTCGACGACCTACTTCTACTTCCCAGTCAGACTGGCCAGTACTGGACAACCGACGGAACCTTAGATAAGTTAAGTAGTCGTCTAGTGAAGTTCTTAAGTCATTCTTCACTAACCACGTACCTCATGTTACAAACCTGTACAAAAGTTAGTACTAATCGTGGACAGTACCTTTCAGTTCAGACTAGTTGAACTCGATTTCCCAGCTCTTCCTTACCCAACTCTATCCAGCCATTAATACGGTAAGTAACTACAAAATCTAAAGGATTCCAGCTAGATATACGTTGAATGGACTCTAGAATAAAGACGAACTCGAACTCGTTCCCTTCTTCGTATTAGAAGTTCAGAACTCGAAATTTAGAAACTGACCCCGAGTGTGTGTTCTGTGCTGGTTGGTGGTGCTGTTAACTGTTTTATTTCACACGATCGTCAAAATACAGTAAATTTGTCCACGTTACGCCCTAATCCCATTGTGTTCCTTAGAATCTGTATAAGTTCACCTAACTCTCTCAAGATCACACTCTCTTTCTCGATACCAATAGAATCCAAAGAGAACACTCCGAACCTAGGACCATTCAAAAGAAGTATAGAGAACATTGAATACTGAAAGTATCACTCTAGCGAAACACAACATCAAACAATGAGCAGTTCCCAAGAACGTGCATTTTAAATTTAACAGAAAACTTATCACTAAAAGAACTAGCAACTGTAACAAACTAACAGTAGGCAAACTAAGCACGAAGGTGAGAGTCCATAAGGGTTGTTTCTAACCAAATAGTAAACAAGCTAAATAAATAAATCAGAGACATGTTTATCCACTCCGAACCAAGGAAAAACAGACCGGGTGGGTTTACTAACATTAAAAACAGGGTTATTTTAATGTCCATCATACGAGGGCGGAAAGAACCCCCCCCCCCCCCCCCCCCCCCCTGCCCCCCAAGTTACCAGTTATAGATACTAGTATGGGAAAAGATAATAATTGCAGCGTAGGTAACATCACTGGTAACTAACTTACCGATCTTAATGACTATGTTCACTCAGAATTCTCAATAATAGTTAGTTTTCACCCTTATTGTTCTGTCTGCAGGTACAGTTACTAATTTTGAAAAAAAATACGTTATTTGAAGTTTCTGGTTATAATAACCAGTAACTAGTTACCAACATTAGTGGTTAGTTTCACAAAGAAATCTAAATATCAATAACTTCACACCAAGTATACTAACTACAGGTTTAGTTACTATTCTGGAAAAGGTGATGTCGGTTAGATCTAATCAAGTAAAAGGATCGGGATTAGGCCACCAATCTTAGTGAACTAGTTTCACTGAAGATTCTCAATGTCATTCATATATACCCGGTGCTAGTTGGATGTACTATCTATAAACCTAGTAGCTAATTTGTAGAAAAGTTACGCATTAATTAGATCTGGTATATATAAAGTTTGGTAACTAACCAACCCAATCTTAGTGGGTTAACCTCACCAACAACTCTAGACACTAGTTAGTGCCACCTCGGATACACTATCTGTAGGATCTAGTACTATTTAGAAAAGAACATATTAGTTAGAGGTAGTAGGTAAAAGAACTATATATCAATGGTTTAAATACTAGAGGATTGAGTTTGCCAGGAATTTTAATACTAGTTAGTTTATTATTTCTCACGTACCATATACCAAATCTAGTCAGTAGCCGGAAAAATCACATTAGTCAGATCTGGTAAATAAAAAGTTTTGTAACTAATCTACCAGTCTTAATGGACTAATTTATTTAGAAATTTCAGTATGAATTAGTTTCCAGCTTATCTGGAAAGAGTCTTATTAATTAGACCTGGTAGGTAAAAGAACCTGTGGTTGACCAACCTTAGTAGCACAGCTTCACCAAGAACTCTGAATGCCAGTGGTTTTCACCCGGGAGTAATATCTGTTAAACCTAGTTATTGATAAATGTAAATTAGTTAAACCTGATGTGTAAAAGACCTATTAACTTACTTACCAATTGTAAGAACTCTCAGTAACAGTCAGGCTCCAGCTCTGTGTGGTCGTCGTGGAAACTCACGAAAACCAGCCCGACCCAGCACAAACCCAGCACAATACAAGCCAAGTCCGGCCCAGTCCAAACCCGGCCCAACACAATTTTTTTGTTTTTTTTTTTCACACCCCGAGTGATCTTTTGGCTTTAACCGTCTCGGGGAACTTTCTCTCTCACTCTCTAGCTTCCCTCTGTCTCTTCTACTTCTTCTTCTACTCCCGTTTCACTTTCTTCTTTCGCATACTCCTCTGACTTCTCTTTCGTGGCTTGCTACTCCGTCTCTAGGTTCATCTCTCGAAACTGTCTGTTTTACCGCCCAGTCCATTGATCCGGGAGTAATAGGACGGTTACACAAAATCCATCCCTTAAAACGAATAGGGGTGAATGGATAGTAACCCCACTCCTACGAGGTCCTCTATACGGATCTTCGGTAGACTAGACAAAAATCAAAGTAAAAAAATTCCCTCTATAAGTAAGTTCCTTCCTTTGAATGTATGCCCGCGGAGTGGTTTGTTTTTTCCGGCCCCCGGATGGATAGTATACTTGGGAACATGTTTCTTGATTCGGGGTTTTCCCCTTGATCGGATCTCTGTTCCTATCCCCTCTTTTGATCGATATGTGTTCGTTTACCCCTCGGACGTGGGTTTGGATTTTGTATCCGTCCGGGGAGGTGGGATACGATCGATCAAGAACGGGGGTTCTTGGGGAGTAAAGATAAATCCGTGGGTTGGGACGAGTAGGTTCGTCTCCCGGGGAGACGTCGTGACCCCCTCCCATCTTCGACTTTGTTTTTGGGAGAATTGGTTTAGTCTTAACCGGTCGAAACGGTCGGGCAGACGGTAACGTAAGCGAAGGGATCCCTACTCTTGTTACTACCCCAAAAGGAGGAATCAATCTCCTCCCTGATCACGTAGACCTATACCAGCCCGCGGACCTGGGAAAAACACCGGCCCGCTGGCTTTTACTGGGTCTTCCACCCGAATTCACGATCTGACAAAAATGTTTCAGCCTGCGGGCCGCCAGACTATTGGTCCGCGGGCCACGGGACCAGCCCGCGGGCTGGTACAACCAGGCCCGAAGGCTTTAACCAGAAAAAAGAGTTCAATGACGACCTGCAAAAAACCCAACCGGCCCGCGGGCTGGGCCGCGCCTGACGAATATGCGTCAAAGGAATAACCCGAGATTAAGGGGGCAAAAGAATGAATTCCTCAAGGTTTTACCCTAATCCCATAGGGTAACTCACCAAATGTGCAGGTTCCACTCTTTCTCTCTTTTTCTCCTTCTCTCTTTCTCTTTTCTCTCTTTCTCCTTCGAACATCTTCCCTCTTCAACGAACTTCTCCTCAAGAAGACGCGTTGGCAGCAGAGTCTCGAAAATGCAGCAGCCCTAGCCACTCTAGCGAGATGAAAACAATAAGAGAATAACAAATAGGTGAGGATCTCAGGATGCACTCACTCCTTCCAAACTAGGTTCGTCACACACGAACTCTAGCCAACATTGTCAAGGGACTCTATCACCTAACAACTAGACCTGATCCAGGGTACCAAAAATGGAGAAACTCCCAAAAGGTGCATTTTTGAGGAACACAGTACACAACTACAAATAAGAACTAATAACGTAATAGTATCAGGTATTAAGATCACATAACCCCCCGCTCTAGGCTTCCAAACACACTTTACGTGGATTGTTTGTTTTGACTGAACTTGGTAGGATCGGTATCGGGACTACGACCTGTTGGTTATGCGGTTGGAGGTCCACAGAGGCGGGAGGAAGGACTACCTTAGATGATAGTTTTATTCTAAGCTGCTACTAAAATGCCTTCAAGGACCAGTGCGTTTCCCGATCGGGAAGTCGAAGTCGGTGGCGAGATCGGAGACGGGCTTGTAAACAAGGTCTGGGCTTGGGTCGATACTTTCGTTTTTCCTTGAGGGGACGGAGAGGAAACGTTTGTTGGGTTGGTGTTCTTTGCCCCAGGTTCCCCTCGAGCAAACCATCCACATTAAGCTTGACCCACCCCTCCTCTAGCTTAACCCAATGCACTACCTGAAACTTAGGAAGAACCGGGACTCACTGACTCAATCCCTAACTCTTGAAGCAACTCACGGTGAAAGTTATTTGCACCAGCCAAGAAGATAGAAAGGGTAGGCTAAGGAAGGGCTAACACCTTTTCACCTTCCGAATTACTTGAATCACACCTCCATTGCCCTCTTCAAAACTCTTGTCGTTCCGTTGAAGCCACATTCCCACACGGCTAACGATGGGAGTAGGCCAGCAAGCGACCCTATCCCCTCTATAATCTGCCAACCTCCACCATTGGTGCAAACGGTCCACCACCGATTGGCCCTCAAAGCGGAGACGTCAGAGAATGGGGAGAAATATTTCATACCTTAGATGCCAGCTCCCCCAGCTGCAAAAAGATGATCTTGGGATTCTACGGTGGGTCTCCAATCCTCCCCACAACAAACACATTTTGTATGCTAGCTGCACTGATCCTTTCCTCCAGACATTGCTGTCTACCGGAATTGCCCTGTTGAGAAGCTTCCCATGAAAGTGGAGATCTTCGGCGGAAGTTACCATGCCACACCCACTTTGCCCCAAGCATACGCTGTCCAATCATCTGCATAACTCCTAGGTGAGTTAACCGAGAACTGCCTGACTGTTCACTGCCTAGACGCAGGAGTCTTCACCTTCCGATTGTGAATCTGCTCCTCCTTCCAAAGTCCAAGATTAAATCCGACAGGAACTGAAGTACCACCTAACTAGGTTCCCGCAGCCCTTCTAGCCCCATTTACTCCCCTTCACCTTTAAGCTCTCCAACTCCAACGGGACCTGCGCCACTCTCAACTCTGCCCAGCATACTTAGACTAGTCCAATTATCCAGCCAAAAATTGCACTCCCCCTGACCCAACAGCCATTGGGAGTTGTCGTCCACCACTGGGAGAAGCGACCTCACTCGATTCCAGAGAGGAGAACCAGTCCTACTTCTTGATCCATCTACCCTGTCCGTGGGGTCCAACTGAATGAACTCCCCATGCAAACTATGCCGACCCCCCTCTTTACTGCACAGCTAGTTTCAGCGTGAGCCCCTTTATCACCTTCCGAAGCTTCTTAGCTCCCACTCCCCTCTTTCCTTAGGCAGCGCTAACCCATCCCATCTGACCCAGTGTAGTTTCTCCTACCATCTCTCCAACCCCAGAAGAAATCATCTATGTACCTTTCAATTTCCAACCAACACTTACTTGGGAACCACCACGCAGCTGCTAGAGAGTGAACTGGAATAGACCCAAGTATATGGTTGATAAGCATGGTCTCCCAGCTTGATTAAGGCATCTCCCTTTCCACCCTGTCATACTACCCCTGATTTTGGCGACTAGAGGCTAAAAGTAGGCGCATTTACTTCTACTATTGAAGATCGGAACACCCAGGTAGGACATGGGAGTTGGGTGGGCCTTCGAAATGCCCAGCCGTCTTTCTACAGATCTTTCCCTCCCAATTGTCATTCTCGAAGGGTCGACCCATACTCTTCCTCTTGTTCTCCTTCAAAACCCGTAGCGGCTTGGATTTTAGTGAGGAAATGATTCAACTCCCTGATGGACTTGGTACTGCCATTTTTTATGATTATTGTCATCTACATATAGCAGGTGCAGAATCCCTGAGTAGTTTCTTCTTGTCTTGAAAGGTAGACAATGCCCCTTGTGACCAGCGTTGATAACCCTCAACCGAGAGCTAGCTTCTACCACAAGGATAAACAAACTAGGCGAGATCAGATCACCTTGGTGTAATCCCCTCGCTGACTTGAAGAACCTACACTGTTGCCCGTTAACCAGCACAGATAACCACGAATTTGCCTAGCATTTCTCAACCATCACCACCCATTCCCTGCTGAAATGAAACTTTGCTGGAACCGCTTTCAGGAAACGCCAATCCAGCCGATCGTAAGCTTTTTCGAGGTTGAGCTTGATAATAACATTGCTCTCCTGAACCCTTCTGCCCAAGTCACAAAAGAGCTCTTGGGCCAAGGCTATAGACTCTGAGATGGATCGGCCTTGAATGAATGCCGCTTGTTCTTTGGAGATCAGATTAGGCAGCAAGACGTTCAACCTATTCTTAATCACCTTTGAAAACACCTTATACATGCAATTACAAGGCTTATAGGCCGAAAATAAAAATAAAATTCTTCAGGTTGAGGGACTTTGGGATAAGGCAAATCAAAGATGTTGTAAAAGCATGATGACTCTTACCACCCTTGAAGAGACGATTCACTGCTTTAAATATTCTTCCCCTACGATATCCCAATAGGAGCTGAGAAAAAAGCTCCTGAGAACCCGTTGGGCCTGGTGCCCCATATGCTGACATCGATCGCACTACCTGCTCCACCTCCTCCCTGGTAGGGTCAGCTAAACGGGCCTGATTATCTTCCTACATGACCATGCTTTGGATGCTTTGCAGCAGATCCCCCGCAGTTCAGCCTCCTCCGCCCCGAATAGGGTTGAGAAAAAGGATATTGGTTCCTCTTTGATTTTGGAGAGGTCCTCGGGAATTTCCCCTCCCTGCAGCTCAATCTCCTAGATAGATGCTCTACGCACTCTCTCCTTAGCCATATTGTGGACATAAGAGGTGTTCCGATCCCCTTCCTGCAGTCATCTACTCCTCGATTTCTGCCCTAAAAAAATCTCTTCCTTCTGCTCCAACCGGCCTAGCTCTTGCTTTTTCTCGGCCATGAGCTAGAAGTTATGAGAAATCTAGCGCCGCAGCACCCTTTCCTTAGCCTGCATGAAATCCATCTCTGCCTTCTTAACCCCCACAAAGATGTTCCCGAAAACTTTTGCATTCCACTTCCTTAGAGTTATCTCATTTGCTTCAGTTTGTAGTGAATTGCAAAGATAGGATCGATGACCTGTTCCAAATGCCAAGCCTCACGCACCACCCCTTGGAAGTAGTCATCTAGAGTCCGCATTCTCTAAAACCTAAAAGGTTTTGGGAAGAATCCTCAGGACATGTAAGAAGGAGGGGGGCGTGGTCTGAATTTTTATGGGGAGGTGAGAACCTGAAAATGGGAAAACACCCGAAACCACTCTAAGGAGCATAACACCTGATCTAATCTGGCCCATATCTGGGAATTCCCTGACTGATTGTTACTCTAGTGAATATATTCCCGATATACCCTGCATCCACCAAGTTAGACTGGTTAATAGCACTCACAAACTCCGAGTTGCTCAGCTGGTCTAGAGGTCTTCCTCCGCGTCTCTCTAAATTGCTTGTGACGGCATTGAAATCCCCGTAGACTGCCCAAGGCCCTAGATTAGACGCTGCTAAGATAGTCATCTAAGTCCACAACGCTCTTCTACTCAGTCTGGAGCACTTGGCCATACACCACTGACTTCGTAATCTTGCTCCGTTGACCCTTGCAGCCTCATCATAATCGAAAGCATCCGGGATGACATACCCACAATGTCACTAAGAGGGCTGTTCGAGAAGAATAACTAAATATCCCTCATCCCCCCCCCCCCCCCCCCCCCCCCCCCCCCCCCCCCCCCCTCCCCCCCCCCTAGCTTCTTCATTAGACGACCGACGCATGAAACCCCAGCTTCAATCCAGTCATAATCTCCTGGACTCACTGATCAGAGGCTCAAAATCACTATCAAGAACCGAATTGTAATTCCTCATGACTTTTATAGGGATTTGATTGGTGGATTTATTCCCACTCCTCGAGCATTCAAATCAAGACTTTATCCAATAGTCACACATCTTCAATTCACAGCCCTTCTTTTAAGTCTTCTCCCTCTACCTTGTGACTTCCGCCGCCCCTAACTTATCAAGAATACTGGCTACCTCTGTTCTTAGATGGGGAACCCTTCCCCCTTGTTCCTGCTCTACTAAACTCTGGCGAAACCTATGGTATAGAAAACTCTCCTTCAAATTGTGTCTGTCTGACAACTTCTTCTCCTCCCGAAGATTAATGGCTAATTCTCTTTCTTGTGAATCCATCTGCGCCTCATTTCTACCGCTACTGTATCGTCGGTCCCCCCTAAAATAGTCAGACAGGTCTATCTGCAACTGTCCTTCCTTGTGAGACGGATCCTGCTGCTGGTGCCCCATCGGAAGAGGCAAGGTTCCACCCTTTCTCTGCCCTGCTTGTTGTCACCTTTAGGTCCAACCTTATACCTATCAATCGCCCACTTTAGCTGACAGTCTTCTCCTCCCCTGGGGTTCATCCCCAGCTGAAATGGATCTAAACCTTCCATCCAAAGAGATGTGTGGTTCCCCTATGGGAGTGATCTCCCCCTGATTCTCTATTCGAGAGTTGGCCATGCCGACCCAACTGTCCTGGATCCTGGCTCTCCGCTCCCTCATCCCTGATCACCCCTGCAGCCCATATCCTTCTCCCGCAAAGTTCTAAGTTTGTTCCCTCCTGTATGAGACCCTTGTATAGAAATTCCGACGTCTCCTCCCCTCTCCCTTCATGCAACTCTTCCAGCTGCAATTGTGGGGCACTACCCGCTGCACCAATCGGAATTTTCCCTGACTCTCCTCAAGTCCTGAGCTCAAATCCTTCGGGATCTTGGATAATTGCCTCCTTGCCCTTATCCATTTGCTTCTCTCCCTGAGTTGGACCAGGAGACACGTTCTCCACGTCCCTCTTCACTTCACCTAGTTCAATGCAGGTTGTAGTATCCTCTAACAGACCACCCCCCTGACTCCCCTGCGCACATCCAGCCTAATCCTTCGACGTGTTGCTTCCCTGCCACTAGCATCCTGTCTGCTGCCCTCTGTCTATCTGTCCAACCTTTGCACACTTCACTGGGAGCATCTACTATCCCATGTGTGATTCCGAACTGCATTGGCTTAAAGCAAACATCTGGTGGGTTTGAAGAAAACATCTGGTGGGTTTGAAAGGTTTGCTCTCGAGCCTTCCTTGACACCCGCCACCCTGGGTCTATCTGGCCAAACTGTCGAACACACCTACACTATGAGTGTCTTCCAACCCTGTTTCGACATTGCATTTAAGCAAACAAGTGCTAGGTCTACTCCCAAGCCTTCTACTGGTCTGCCAAAAGAATTCTCCACCCATTTTTCTGTTTTCCCCTTCTCTAGGTTAGCTATAGCCTCATTATATCCCTTCAATTCTGCATGGAGGTTTTAATCTTCGCATACACCCAAATAGGACTCACCTTCTACCTTCAGATCGCTGATCTTGAAACGTCCCAACCTGAGCAAAGTTCCACTTTCACCCTAGTGAACACCGAAAAATCCCATACCTCGAAGATTTATCTATATTTAGGACCCTCCCAAACTGCTACCCTAGTTCCACAATGACCGGTTCAAAGAACGTATGTGCCGGGATCCCATAAATTCTGAGCAAACACCCTCCTTTGCCCCAAACTACATTTCGGTCCCAGGCCTCCACAATCTGTAACCCCATGGAAAGCTGAAGATGTTTATTAGCTAAGAAATCAATTAGCTCCACTTTAGTCTTAAATGCTATCAAGAACCTATCTGGCTTCTCTGCTGCTGTTGCCCTGAATTCTTGATTCCCTTAGCATGCTAATCAGTTGGATAATGGAGATGTCGGCCCCCATTGAATGCCCCACTGGAGCGAGAGCCAAAGCTTTCCTCTTCGTCTCAACCACTGCCTGATCTGCTATCACCCAAAAGGAACCTTCCTCGAACGGGGCCCAAAACCCTAATTTATCCTGCGCAGCGCCCCTAATCACCTCCACATAGGTAGATCCATGGGACTTCCAGATCTCCGGAGCTGCCCGACGGAGAGAAGACTCCCTCCCCCGTTCCCCTATTGGATCTGAACCCCCCTAGATGGATTTTGGGATTCTGATTTGTCTTTTAGGGCCTTGGGCTTGGCATCCAAAACTGTGACTACTCTTCCATCAATCCATTGGCCGTTCAAGACCCCCTTAGCCACATTCGCATTGTCTGCATAGAGGAACCTCACAAAACCGAAACCTCTAGGATGAGAGAAGCCCTGATCTACGGGGATGAAGACGGTGGTCAACTTACCGTATTTGTCGAAGATCTCCACTAGATCTGCACTATTCCACCCAAAAAGGATGTTGCCGACGAACAGACTGTGGTCACCATTCCCATCATTCCTTCTGCCTCTGACCTTGGTCCATCCAGGGGATGTGTGAGTTACGAGCATTTGGGCCAGGAATGGAGGATTTTCCCTTGTCTGCTATGAGGGGCCGTCCCCACATCAACCCTTCCTCGTCTATGAATGGAGGGTTTTCCCTTGTCTCAGCCCTAGACATTACAGAAATGTAGGCGTGCTTGGATGCCATAAGGAATACGATTTGGGTGAGCATACATTCCACAGAGATCTGTTTTTAGTTTCATGTTTTGCACTTTTAGATTCGGGCTATGTGTTGGTGTAGCTGGTTAATCAGTTGTTATTTGGACCCCTTGAGATTCTTGGAGTTGATATCACCTCTTGTATGGTGGCGTTTCTTTCTTTAAAAAAAAGAAAAAAAAAGTGTGGGGCTTACAAATTGAGTTCCAGATAAACCAAATTGCATTTTATATTCTACAAGCTAAACACGCGACAGCTTGCTAAATGTTCTAAATGCTATTTGAACTCAAATAGTATTAAGTAAGATCTGCATCCGTTTGGGTGTGTTGTTTCTTTTTTGTGCAATGTAGTGGTATATGATAGGTATGTAGGCCCCAGATTTTTTTGAGGGGCCTACCAAAATCTTGGGGCTATACATCCGTTATCTATCAATAATATGAACAACGATGTTAAAAAAAAAAGGAAAAAAAGAAAAGAAAAAAGAGTAAGATCTGCATCCTAATGTAACATGGTACATGACCTTTGAATAACAGTAATTGCAATTTGGATATTACCACTTACGTTGCATCTCAGAAAGTGAACAGAACTGAATTTTCAGGTAACCCCAAATTGCAAATATGACATTACTTTCAACTCCAACTGTAAAGTAACATTGTTGCAATTTGGAGCTCAGTACTTTGGAAACTTTGCCAAGCTCTCATAATAATTGTTGCATGTTGATTCAATAATCCATCCAGACATTGCATAAGGGGGTGTTTAGATGTGCTAATGAATTGAACACCAATTCATTGGCTAGAGAGAAATAGAGGAGTTAAAGTAACATTCCTTTTCATGTCCAGCTAGAAAATAACATAGCATGAATAGATTCTTTGTACAATTAGTGATGTAAGACGGGGTATTGATGCATTTTTAGCATGGCTGGAACAAAAGAAGGCCAAACAAAAATGAAGTAATCCACTAGATCCGGGCCCAATCCTACGTAGGGCATAAAGTAACTAGGCCACAAACACACCCGCATTGAAGGAATTCATTCCGAAGAGGGAGAAATAGTCGTTTCAAGTGTGAATAGTAAATCAGCCAAAACTTTTGATCCGGGTATCATTACGGGATGCACAACCTATGAATTCATATTGTAACAGCCATCTAAGGTTAATCCAACCAACGTAGCAGGTTGTGTCGGTCCATTTCATGAGAAAACTACTCTTTCTAATTTAAAATTACAGTTTTAGGAAACACTTTCTATTTCTAATAAGTTTTGATTCAGACATATCTCATTCGTTTTACAAGTTTAGTATATGATGTTTTCTTAAGAATTGCTTCTAATCATGCCAGGAATCATCCTGCATGATTAAGTTAAAATTTTCTATTTTTAGTATATTTTATTATTTCAAGAAATTTCTAGTTTAGTCAAATTAGAACTCGTAATTAGAATTTGCATTTTACTATTTAAAGCATTGTAATTTCATTTTAGAGATAAACATCAATAAAATATTTCAAATTTTCTTTTGTTTCTTATGGGTTCAAGAGCCATTATACGTTGTGAATTCAAGGTTCATACCACGCAAAGTAGACGGTGCTCTTCCTCTATCCATCTTAGCAATGGAGGTACTTTCAATTTGGTCATTTACTGTGGAAGGGCCTGTAGCCCAGCTGGTTGAGTCCGAGTTTCTCAACCAGCTGGTCTCAGGTTCGAGACACACCAGCAGCACCTTTGGGTGCTTTCGGTTGGGCCGGGTTGTGTTCAGGTCTGGTTATGTTCAGGTTTAGGCCAGGTCGGGTTCAAAAAAAAAAAAAAAAAAGGTCATTTACTCATTACTGAAATGATTGAGCAACTCAATTCAACCATGCATCCAAATGCAGTATGTGAACTATTGCAATCCAATTCAATAGTGCATCTAAACGCAGCCTGAAATTTGAACAAAGCATTTATTTGGTGTAATGCAACAGATGTGTTCAATACCTTCATGGACGACAAGGGTAGTTTCAAGGCATGCCTAAGCGAGGACATAGAGGGAATGCTGAGTTTGTATGAAGCATCACACCTTGGATTTACAGGAGAAGCTGTCTTGGATGTGGCCAAAGCCTTCACAACCAGATATCTCAAGCAGATCAAAGGGACAGTGGACCCACACCTTGCTAAACAAGTACAGCATGCATTGGAACTTCCCATGCGTTACATGCTACCAAGGTTATATACAAGGTGGTACATAGAGGAGGTGTACGAGAAAGAGACGCACATGAAACCTTTCCTACTTGAACTTGCCACGTTGGACTACAACAGGTTGCAAGCCTTGTATCAGTGCAACATCAGAGACATGTCAAGGTAACACCCATGCAACATATCACATTTTCCTTTTTTAATGAGTCCATTGTCTTGAACATGACATGTAAGCTACAGGCTGCTCGAGAACAATTAAATATCAACAACAAATTCACATGCAGTAGGTTGTAGGCGATCATTCCTAGGGATGCTTCGGCACACTGGATGAGACTCGTGTGTGGCCCGCCGTAAGCTATAGGGTTGGGCAAGCCTTCTTGTTAATTTCCTATGGTTTTCAGTAGGATGTAGCCATGGTATATTTTCCTACATAACTTTAATGAGGATTTTATGAAGGTTCTGTTAATAACTAGTTGAATTGTTTATGAACCTTCTTACCATTTTCACATTGGAAAAGACACCAAGTGTGGAGAAAGTTTTAATCATTAGAGGTGGGTTCCTAAGCTACCAGTACCACCATCAAGGGCCAACGTATGGATGACATCTAGTAGTCCATCAAATGTGCCACCATACGTTTTGTCCTTGAGCCTAAAAATCAGGCCAAGCTGAAATTCCTGTGGACCACACGAAAGGAAACAATTGGAGAGGGGACGCCCGCCGATGATTTTGCAACATGACCATCTTGTTGTGTATATGTGATCCAGTCCATCCAACTTATGCCCTAGATGAAGGGATACTGCAAAATCACCCAATTCTGAAACTTAGATGCCCCATTGGAAATCAATAGTAGATGTTCCACTCTCATTTGTTGCTGCTGGTGTGGCAAACTTGAGTTTTGGTTGGCCTGATTTTTGCTTTGCACCCTTCCTCAAATATAGGGTTGCATTTGATGTATAGGTTGTATGTCATGCATGGATTGCATGGGCTCCACAATAGCATGTACCACCAGTAGTGGAATGGGTACCATAGGAGGACGATCCTAAAATTATTCATTTGCAGCAAATGTTATTCCGGCAATATATATAGTTTATTTCCCACCATCAAATAAAATCTGGATCCTCTACAAACTTTTGTAGAGAGCTTTTTCTGTGCCTCTTGTACACTTGCATGTAAAGGTTATTTACATGCATGGCACTTATTCACCTATATGTAAATGTTATTCAACTGTTTGTTGTGGATCCATTGTGTTGTGTGTTTGCCATCCAACCCATGTACCAAGTGACTCGAACATGATGATGGGACACCCTAAAAGTAAGGTCGATAAATTCATTAGGTGGGCCACCCTATAGAAAATAATCGATGGTTTGTGGTGTCTCACTATCTTGGTGGGGTGAGACACTTTTGGACGGGTTAGATTCTGTGTGTGTGTGTGTGTGTGTGTGTGTGTGTGTGTGTGTAATTTTGGTTATTTGCAGGTGGTGGAGGGAATTGGGCACCATGGATAATTTGCCTTTTATAAGAGACCGTGTGGTGGAATGTTTCTTGTTCTCTCTTGGAGTGGCCTTTCATCCACAATACCAATACTCAAGGGATGAGTGCACAAAAGTCAATCAACTAATAACAATGATTGATGATGTTTACGATCTTTATGGATCGTTGGATGAATTAAAGCTCTTCACTGATGCAGTTGAAAGGTTGGTATATATTTCATTTCATTTCAATTAGGCAGCATTTGGATTTACTCCCAAATCGTGATTGGCTAGACTTCTAATCCCAACTTACAAAATATGAGGTGCCAACACATCTGTATCATTATTGTTTTCTGACCGTCCATATCTCTCAGAGCAGTTTGGCCCACACGATATGCATATGTACTAACAGGATTTTTGGGGTAGGACATATTTCCCATGGGCCCCATCTTATGACCGGCCAGTATCTTGCATTTGTATGTGATGTTGGCGTGTCTATGCCAAGTCAGTTCGTTAGTCTGGCCGTTATTATTTCTATAAAAAAAAAAAAAAAAAACAACTAATAAATTTTCATATCATTAATTTCCAAAGCTGATCAAATCGGTTTGTATTCTTCGTCTCTCTCTCTGTTTTTTTTTTTTTTTTTTTTTTTTTTTTTTTTTTTTTTTTTTTCAAGAAAGGTGAGAGCACGCTTCTTATATCATTGTTAACTTGACCAAAATGAAGCTGTACAGGACATACAGGTGGGCTCCACAAAAAAAAAAAAAAAAAAAAAAAAAAAAAAGAGAGAGGCTTACCACATATAATTTCTCTTCACAACAAAAACACTAAAAATCTTTTAAAAAATGCCATGAGCGATCCAACACGAACTAGGCCACCTATGCAAGCAAGCAAGTACTCCTCTGACCAACAAAACCAAAACCAAAACAAAAACCGGGATCAACTCAATCCAACTCTCAGCCAAAAGGAAACAGTCATCCTAGCTAGCCAGCACAAAGCAGAAACCTTAAAACTATGGCCCGCGCCACTTCGCTACCAGCTAAACCACACCTACCCCTTAAAGATGGCATAAAGTACCAAGCAGGATGGACTGGCGAAGACTTCCGCAACTTGGGGTTAAAATGAAGTAGGGCGAGCCAGCAAACCATCAGCCCCCAGAAACAAAATCCAAAGGCCAGTACCCAGAGCTAACACTTTCAATTCACATCCCACAAACCAAACAAGCAGCGTTCACAGGCCCCCAAATCCAATTCCACATTGTGACTGCCAATACGGACAGCAGAACCTACGAATCACCATGCATACACCAACATATCCTGGTCCCCATCTAACAATCACATAGCAAATAAACCATATTACATACCTTTGAGAGCAGGGCAACTGAATGAAGCGCTGACCGCAAATCATATAGCTGAATATGCATGGCGCGGGAACAGGCCAAAAATGTCTCGTAGAGGGTGTTTGGATCGCTAGTTACTCTAGACAAGCTACTTACACCACAAGTAGCTTATTATTATTATTATTATATTTTCATAAGTAGCTTGTTTAGGTTTCTGCCTATAAGTATATATATTTGGCAGTCAACATGCTTATCAGCCAAAAAAAAGTAGAAAAGTTGTTTTTTACCAAAAACTAGATTAAGCAGGAGATTGGGATAAAAGAAGATCATCTACCAGTATCACAGGTTATATTTTCTCTTTGACAAGCGGTGTATTTAGTTGGATCTTCATATTGGAGTCAATGGTCACATTGTTTATTATAAGAGCAGAGTACATATTAGCTATACAAACATTTTTTTTTTGTTTTGAAGAGAAATTTCATTACCCAAGATCTGCAATGTACGTTCGGACAGATCCCACAAAAAAAGGCCAGGGACCCGCCTATCATAAGCCCCTATTTTTTTTTCTACATCGCATTGCTTGCTATGATTACTCCCAACCCTAATCTGTCCAGAAATAGCGGGCCCGCAAAGTAAAAGGGATTGGAACTTGAGATACTTCGCAGCTTGATTAAGGTATCTGTCACCCCGTTGATTTCCCTGGATGCGTACCTAAATATGACTTGCATGCTTGCCCTTAGAGCACTGATTCGGTTCCACCAATACCACTGGCTCCAGTTTGGAGGTTGTAGTTGTTGATCTTGTCGATGACAACCTTCGAATCACTTTCAATCACAATTTTTTGGAGCCCTCACCAAAGACAAAAAGTTAGTCCATCCAACACCGCTCTCGTATCCGCACAAACGTTCAATCCCTGGCAATAGCCTGAGGCAAAAGAGAAAAGGAACTCGCCATTACTTCCCCTACAAACTCCCCCGCCCCCCAACATCCCAGGATTACCCCTGGTAGATCCATCCACATTCATCTTGGCCCATCCAACCTTTGGACGTTCCCACTTGATCTGATAGATTTTCTCTTTCCTCTAGGTGCGGGAAACAAAGCCCAAGTCTTGTGCGACCAATTTTCCGAATGGCAGATTGTTCTTCATGGGTGGACGGTGCGGATTGATATCCATCCTTGGATCCGACTAACAATATTCGAAACATGCAACTGGGTTCCTTCAAACCGACATCTCTTCCTGGCCAACCAGATTTTCCAAAAAATAGATACAAGGCAAAATCCTTCTCAGGGCCTTGAAACCGTCACCCATCTCTGCAACGTTCCACCACTGATTAGCCCAAGCAACTACTGTTTGGCCCTCCAACAAAGACGTGTCGACCATTCTGCTGAAATGGATCCAGACGGTGGTTGCCATCTCGCCCGTAGCTAACAGGTGACCCTTAGACTCGATATTCGGAGCCTTCTCTATTCCACAACACTCACATTTTGATGCCAAAGCAAACCCCTTCGGATTGAATACTCCTGTCTACCGGGACTGTGTGAAGAATAATTCTCCACGTGAGGACTGATAATTTTGGAGGCATTTTCTAATGCCACACCCATTTGGCCTAGCCTCTTCGCTCACCTGCAGACTTGTAAGTTTCCCACACTGATTTTATATCAAGGTTTCCTGAAGCAGTCTTGGTCCAAACACGTGTGTCCTCATATGATGACGTGTAGAAACCAGCTTGACGAATGTGGTTCAGGACATCTTCCGGCATGATGTTGAGAATCAGAGAGCTTGGAAGCAAACCTTGAGGACCAATGATATCTCTGACCTTGAGGTTGGTGATGCTTGAAGGGATTGGATCTTTACAACTGGCGCTGAGAGCTCCCAGACCTGACCAATCTTCCGACCAAAAGTTGCAGTTAGCTTTGCCAATTAGGCAACCAACATGCAAGGAAGATATTCAGTTGAAGAGGATGCTACAAGAAATAAAATTCAAGTAGAAAGTAGTGATGATTCATTTTCTCAGTCGTCAAAACACGTTACACTTTGCTAAGAATATGGTATTTTATGCTCAGACCAAGCACATCGTTGTTCAGTATCAATTTATTCGTGACGTGATACAAGATGATCAGATTTCATTACAGAAGATTTACATCAACGACAACGTACGTAATAGATATACTGATGAAGTCTACTGCAAAGAAGAAGTTTGTTTGGTGTAGGAGTTCTCTTAGGCTTATTATTACTAAGTGTTTTGGTGACGTTTAGGCAGTGTATTAGGAGTGTTTTTCGTACTATTAGATGAACTAATCTTCAAGTGGGGGAATGTTATGGTGGTGAAACTCCACTGCCACATCTTCACATTTCTTTCTTTCCCTCTCCTTCTCTCTCTCTATTACTCTCTACGTATAGTGGTATGTACGGCCATATGCAATGAAGCCTACTTCCTCTCGGCTTTCTGATATGCACTATCTTGTGATGTGGTCTATATAAGGATGACCATGGGTAGAGATAGGTATTCTATTAATTTATCTTCTAAGGTATTCTTTAGTATAGGGTTCCTTGTACAGGTGGGAGAGAGGTAAGCCTTGTATTTTTGTTTCTCTTATTTCTAATGAAGAAATCTCTATTGCCACCCCTAGAATAGGTAAATTGCCAGATCACGTAAGTCCTTGTACCTCTTGTCTCTTGTTTTGGTTGGCCCTTTTGGCTTTCATTTGGCCTTTTTCTTTATTGTTTTGGCTTCGCTTATATTAATCACGTATAGACGTTTTTCCACAACAATCAATACATAACCAAACTAATAGAAACCTAAATAACAAGCCAACATGTGGAGATTATCGGGAATCACCACCAAAAACAGCTAGGACCAAGAGGACCTCATGGCTACTGACCTAACTATAACTTGATGTCAATAAATCAAAATAACTGCTCCATCAATCGTATATTGGAGGGAATTTTGATTTTTTTAAAACATTAGAAGAATTTTAGTAGTAAAACAAAAAGTTCTATCTTGGCTTACGACTAGCCATTCTTTGAAACTTGATGGATTTTTATTTTCAGATGGGACACGGATGCAATTGGAAATCTTCCAGATTATATGAAAATATGTTACATGGTTCTCTTCAACACTGTTAACTCGTTGGCTTATGACACTCTAAAAGAGCAAGGTGTGGATATCATACCATGCCTGAGGAAACTGGTAATTTCGTGGTCACTTCAGTTTCAGTTATTGTAGTTGAGATTTTATGTTCTGGGTGGGCTTGTCCGGCTTCTGTGCCATATCTATGATCTATGTGGGCTTATGCTGGAGCTTTAAGCCAGTGGCATGAACTGGGCCCATCATCTAAAAGTCTTGAAATGCAGTCCATTTGAAGCCCATTTAAAACCCATTTGTGGCTGTCATACAATGTACTGAATTCCAGACTAAACAAATGAGTTGGGAGATCACAGATCACCAGAATTTACCGTGCTGTAAGAAATCTGGAGAGCGCCAGCTTAGCCCAAACCATAACTGATCTGGCCGGCCCATTGCCACTCCAATTTTCTTGTGCTTTATAATGAGATGTTGTGTTATTTAGTGGGCAGATCTATGTCAGGCATACTTGACTGAGGCGAGATGGTACCACAGTAGCTATAACCAGACGTTTGAGGAGTACATGAACAATGCGTGGGTGTCAATATCAGGGCCTGTTGTATTGACCCATGGGTATTTTTCCATGAGATTGAAAGTAACAGCTGAAGTGTTAGATTGCCTGGAGAACTATCATGATCTCGTCCGTTGTTCATCCATGATCCTTCGGCTCTGTGATGATTGCGGAACTTCGACGGTAAACAAGTGATACTTTGTATGGAATGTGATGCATGTGGATAATTAAGGCTGTTATTGGGCTTAGGCTGCGTGATGGGCTGGACATGGGATATGGTTGGGCTGCATGTCAGCCCATAGGCTTCAGTTTTGATAGCTTTCCTAATGAGGCCCGGCCAAAACAGAGTCATAGACTGGGAATGGGACCAGCAGGTAGGGCTAGCCCAAAACATGAAGCTGGGCTTCGGCTCACTGCTCAACAGGCCACCTGATAACTCTTCTAGAGCAATGGTATGGCTACTAGCTAGCTTCGGAAGCCATGATGATGGCTACTCTTCCGGCAGTGCTTGGGCTTATGGGTTCGTCATGTGCACTAAATAGTGGACCCACATGGAATGTGTCCTAGCCCAGAAATCATGGCGGTCCTGTCATCAGGTAGGCCAGACCTGCATATCGGTTGTGGACCATTGGCCACTTCGAAAAAAAAAAAAAAACTGTCAATTTCACATGCTTGTGGCTTACATGATGACCGGAACGACATGACTTTGGGTCCATCACATACACAGATGGACCCATTTTAGAAGGGGCATGGACATCACAAATAAATGCCACATTTGCAAGTCTGGAGAGATGCGAAACTCCCTTTTCTGGCTGTCAGATAACATGTAATTGCCTATTTTTCATTGATGCAGCATGAGATAGCAAGAGGTGATGTTCCAAAGGCCGTGGAATGTTACATGCATGAAGCTGGTGTTTCTGAAGCCGTAGCTCGCAAACATGTTAGAGGTGTTATTGATGAAACATGGAAGAAGATGTGTAAAGAATGCGTCGGTCGTTCTCCATTCCCCCGAGCTTTCATTGACAGTGCTATTGGTCTCGCGCAGGCTTCTGAATGTGTGTACCAGTACGGGGATGGGTTTGGTTTTCCACATGATGGTACCAAGGCTCAGGGCAGGGTCACAGCTCTACTGGTTGACCCCATACCACTCAAGGAAATATAAGACCGGTTCGGTTCATGTTAACCATGTTTTAGTATATGTACTTGACATGTATGGTTCTTTTATATATATATATATATATATAAATAAGGTGAGAGAGTGGACAGTTATATCATCTCTCAAAGTGTGTAGACTGAATACATGGTGGTGTCCATACACTAGTAAGCCTCAGGTGAAGGATTCTTATCCCTCGGTTTGATACTCTGCCCACCGATGATGCTTCATACTTAGCCAATCAGAAATTCTACACGTGGTATATATTAACTCAATTAAACGGAGTAAAATTGGGTTACTCAGCATGGCCGTTGGTTCGACAATCCTATCCTCAAATCCGTGGATGCTTGTTTGCGCAAACATGGCCGTTGGATATTTTCACGTCAACCGTTCATAGCTATATAATCAAATAAGTGTAATATTTGTTTATCTCATGCATTTAAATTGGTACCCATCATGTTCAGTTGTAAATATCTTAGGGCCTGTGTACCATCCATCACACTGCCAGAGTATAAAAGTTCTCGTCCTACTATGATTTCAACCACCGTGTTTAGGGACACGTGCCAAAAATGGCAAAAATAGAATGACCACGTTGACCTGCTGGACGTTTTTAATGGTGGGGATTCAATCACCACTATTTCCTGTGGTGTGGTCCACCTAAGATTTTGGTCAGCTTCATTTTTTTGTATCATGCCAAAAATGAGCTGTAAAAATGTTTGGACGGACAGTCAGGGATCCCACCCACCTCGGTGGATACGAGGTATCACCTAATCCGCTCCCGATGTTTCCTGCATCATCTAGTTGTTGGACGATCGTTGTATCCTTTCTGTTTTTAGTGCGGATCCTTCATCCTCACACCCACACACACCACAATGGTCACTCGAACCCATGACCTTAGTGTTGAAACACTTGTGAGTCTACCACTAAGCCATGAGTAAGGAGCCAAGGATCGATCGGTGTACCAACATTAGCTTCTCTCTCAAATCCTTCTCTCGTTTCAGATCTGGACCAGTTGGGTCTGGATGCCAGAGATCATTTGTTGTGCTTGCTCATCTCCGTCACCGTTTTAGTTTCTGCTATTGATTCACGAAGTGAATCTTCTTCTTATATCATTGCTGCAGGTAGACCTGGCAAAATTCAACCCGACCCGCTAACCCGGCTTGACCTGACTCGGTTTTTTCTAGTTTAGGGTTGGAAAATTTGAACCGAATTCAATTTTTGGGTTGACCCGACCCCTGGATTTTTATGAGTCGGGTTAGGGTTAAAGGTGACCTGACCCGACCCGACCCGAATCATATAGGGGTTGAGTAGACTATTATATATTGATTTTCTTATTAATTAAATAATACATAGTTTTTTTTTTTCTCACAAACCCTGCTGGATGATGGAAAAAGTGGATTTCACTTCTGAAGAAAGTGGGCCTCATTTTCATTAGTGAGTGTGTACTAACAATTGGTGTATATGTTGTACATCGAATTGGGTGGGTCGGTTAACATTTGTTAACCTGATCAAAACCAAAATTGAGAGAAATTCTTCTCTCCCTCCGTTTCTGTGGAAACGTCTTAAACGGACGCTATTTGTTTTCAAGATCATGCGGCCCACTTTTGAACAATAATCCAGCTGATCCAATTCGTTCATATGGTTTGGACATGGGAGTCTAGCAAACCCTAGGTATTTCATTGAAGGTATTGTTGTATGGTGTACACAATTAGAAACCAAAGATGGTAATAAATAACTGATTTTGTATTTTCAGACCCTTCAAAACTTGACTACTGAGACCAATGTGGCCCACCTTGGCTCGATCCAAACCGTCTATCAGTTTCTAGCATCATTTCTAACTAGAACCCAATTGATATCAAGTGTGGACGCTCATGTGTGTAACCATTGTTTCGCATATAAGTTGGGTTATGCCGGTGGCGGGTCCAAAAATGAAAATATTTTATTTTTTTCTCTCTCCTCCGTTTCTTTTCTTATTAACCTTGATCCGTAACAATGCATTCGAGCAAATCTGAGTCATTCATAACCCTTAGTTGCAAGCTATCGTAGCCATCCATTGATGTTCACCCAAATTAGGATTGAGAATGTCATCATATAATTAAATAAGATTTTTCTTCCGTTTTTCTCCCTTCTTGCATCTAGAAACTTTAAATCTCATGCTAACCATATAAACACATCCGTTAGAAAGGGTTGGAGTTGAAATATCAGAGTTTCCTAAGCTCCTCAAAATGACTCTACTCTATCCATAGTTGTTAGATTAAAGGAAAGCCGACGGTTGACGTTTCACCATTGGAGGCTAGGTCTTCTTCTCTGATGGTGTTGTTTCTATTGAGGTCATTGCTGGGCTACATTCATAGAGTTCTTGCTACTGAGGTATAGGTAAGATAATAAGTCATTTCGTCTTTCTATTACATCTATGATCGACCCGGTTTGCTACCGAGTGGTAAACCGAGTCGAACTCATTCTATACCTAGTTCATATTAGTTGATAGAAGCTGTTCATGATCCGAGGAATGTCTAATTTAGTTAAGCTATTTAGGATTGATCATGATCATGCATTATTGCTCTTGAAGTTCAATATGGTTGAAACTAGTTGTAACTTGTGCTAAGTTAACTCAACAAAACTCACTGAGTCTAGTTTAAGGTGAAGTCTAATCCATGACTATTCATGTCAGATTTATGAACAATGTTAGGCATGCATGGGTAGCTAAAGATTTGAGTCTAGTTGTGAATTTAGTAAATATCTCTATTAGGTGAGTCTTTCTTGAAAATTCTTAGTATTTTGATTCAAATTGGGGCTTAAAATAAGATAGGATTTCAGTTTAATCTACAAATTAGTTAGTTGATCATTAAAATGTGGGTCAACTCGACCCGGTTTAATTTGGGTTGGGTAAGGGTTAGGAAAATCCAACCCGAATTCAATTTGGGTCGGGTTAGGGTTGAGGTCACTACCAGAAAAATGACTTTTTCGGAAAGGGGGCGTCAGCGTTGCTTCCCGACGGTTCACAGCCATCGGAAATCCCGACGGCTACACGGTCAGTCGACCGTCGGCATTTGCGACGGCTACAAACCGTCGGTTACACCTCTGAAATTCCGACGGCTACGAGCCGTCGGTGTTTCTTTAACTATGAAAAGAATAGGTATTCGGCGTTTGAGCATGGCCAGAGTAGTAAATTGTTGGCATTTTATGGATTGACCATTGACGTTAGAAGACAAATGTGCTCGGAAAATGAATGTTAAGCAATCATTTTTCCGAGTACATTCATCTCCTAACATCAACAGCCGATTCATAGGAGACTACGCGCTAGCTATCTGCCGCTGTGGCCATTAGCTCAAACGTCGACGGCTTAGTTGTTGGAAACCTGCAGAAGGAAAATGAAAATAAATGAACATGATCTAAAAGTGGATTTATAAGGAGATGAAAAGAAATTTCCAAGCAGTAGATGAATCCATTTTACAGGATAAACAACAGTAACCACCATTATTTTGCACTTGATGAAAATTAAGAAAGATTAAATTACAACATAAACAATCTGTAACCACCATTTCAGGACTTGAATAGGTTTGAAATGAAACAAAGATTGGATATAGGAATGGTAGATAAAAAGTAGGATTGATCCAGGTTTAGAAGGAACCAATCAGTTGCATCTTAAATTCCAAACAGTGAAAAAAATAGGCCATAAAAATTCTAAAAATGGGATGTTCTGGCGGATTTGATTGAATGAGAAATTTCTGCATTACAAAAGAAAAAAAAAGTAATAAAACAGAAACAAGCACATGACCGAATGAGGAAAAAAATTAGTAAAAACAAGGTTCTTCAAGATAATATTCTCAGTCAGTATCTGACACTGAGAAAGACACTAAGGCAGCAACAGATTGCAATCAGGCAGACGAAGATGGTTGTAAACCAGAGATAGTGTTCTCTATTGTGTCAAATGAGAGCGGGCCATCATCTTCATTGTGTAGTGAAAGATCTCAAGAAGGAGATGGGCCATCATCATTTGCCAATTAAAAACGCAGTTTATTACATGAAGGGGGAGAAAGTGATGGTGATGGACTGTTAGCTATTAATCTGTACAATTATAAGGTCGAATGGACTATTATCAAGGAAAATGGACTGCAAGTTAGAGAGTTATCTAGTTAGCTAAAAATCTGGACAGCTTGGTGGCCTATGGGTTGCATGTGTATGAAGTGCACTGCTTGGATAACTACTAGCTTTGTTTGAACAGCATTTATGCAAAATGGGCAACACCTATCTGTAATGGACAGCACCAATATGTAATGGACAACAAGTGTATTAAGGAAGCTGCCATGGACAACTAGTATATATGTGTGGATAGCAGTTTGGTTTGGATGACACCTGGGCCATGATTTGGACAGAAAATAGGCCACAATCTGGACAGCTGGGCCACAAGATGAGCCACAATCTGAGCAGCAAGAAGGCATGGACAGCCGTGATGTTAAATGCATAGCAGAGACAACAAATGGCCAGCAAGGTAGCTATATCAACAGGTTATTAATCTGATCTTAAAGGGATAAAACTTGCTATGATATGGACATGAAATAGCAGAGACAACAAATGGCCAGCAAGGTAGCCAGTTTCATGCAATGTGCATGAAACAGGCCATGAAATGGACGTGAAATGCACATGGAACAGAATGAAATGGACATGAAACAGGCCATGCAATGGACTGCAGATGGTCCATGTAAACTGATCCTAAAATGAGCAGCGATCTGATCATGATCTCAGCCAAGGAATGGGCCATGATCTGGACGTGATCTAGAGCTTAAGATCTACTGTAAACTCAGCTGGACATCTACTATGAAAGAAGCTCAAATCGGCTCATGTAAGCAGCTAGAAATTGTCCATGAATGAGTGCAGAAATCAGCTCATGAATGAGCAAAGAAATCAGCTATGAATTGGGTGCGGATCTGGTCATTAACTGGGCTGTAATCTGGTTGTGAAATGAAGTTCAAGAACAGCTAAAAGTACTGTAAGTTTAAGATCTGATAAAACTGTCTTGAATTCAATATGAATTGGAGTTCAGATCTATCTTTAACGAAGCAGAAATCAGAACTTCAATGGGGCTAAAATCGGAGCTCTAATGGAGCTGTGATCGGAGCTTCAATGGAGCTGTGATCAGTGCTTCAAGTTGAGTTGCAGATCTGACCTTTGAGCTCAGTTGGAGATTCCATATCTGCTGTGGTTTGAACTTTAGATCAGTTGTAGTTTCAGGCCAGATCATGATCTAATATAAACTAAAGAAGAAGAAGCTAAAATTGTGGATGAAGAAGAAGACGCAGAAAGAAGAAGAAATTGCAAGAAAAAAAAAAACACAAGAAGGTGCTTAGGTAAATGAGCTTTCCTTGTCTGACCGTCCTTCTTACATCTGTTATCCCATACATGAGCTTGTGATGTAGGGGAAGAACCCCATGATCGAGGCGTGGATCATACACCTTCCTGAGGGAGATGGACATGAAGAAAAACAAGAGGAAACAAAGGAATTGTCTATTTTGGAGTTTTAGCCAAAACAGTGTTATTCCCGTTTTGAAATTTCGGCCCAACTCGTGGGGCCCATCTTAATCATTTATGATGATCCGTTCCGTCCATTTCGTAGATCTGCTCGATGCCGAGAAAACCCAACAAGTTTCACGTCGATCCGAGTTACGGATTGATTGTGGCGTCGAAAATGGTACAAACTGTGCATAAAGTTCCCAATTCCGCCCACTAAATCTGGAGATGGTCCAGATGGCCTACTACTACTGATATAGAAAATCTGAGCCGACCATCTTGAAGAGTACGTCGATATCAGAAAAAATCACAAAGTTTCGTGGCAATCAGATATGTGGATTGTTCGTATCAGCGGAAGGAAGACGGCGCTGGCGTTATATAGTTTGCGCAGATTTTTCAGTTTCTTTTCTAATTGTATTAGGATTCTTTTCTTCCTTTGCAAGTTAGTGTTAAGTACGAATTTAGGGTTTAGTTTATTATTTAAAGCAAGATAATTATGTTTATTTGATTATTCATTCAATTATAAAAAAAAAAACAATTATTCGGAATTAATTTCCTCTTTTTATTTTTTATTTCTTCTCGTGGATTCGAGAAACAATCGGTTAGGGAGACGGTGATCGACCTACCACGTCCTCCCTGCGTCATTGGTATCAGAGAGAGGTTTCTTCCTCAGGATAATGGCCTCTAGTAAAGGGTTGGATCTTTATCCTAAGGATGGTGCTCCAAGGGATTATGTCACGGCGGCAGCTTTCGATGAAGCACAACGGGAAAATCGGTTGATCCTGCAAGGTATACAGGCAACCCTCAACCGCATTGCAGCAGCATTAAATCTACCCCAAGCCCAAGGCAATAGTCAACAACCATCTGTGCTCGCTGTACGGAATAACCCCATGTTTCGTAGAGCACCCCAGGTTGCCTATCGCAGGGCTACCCCAGACGATTCAAAACCCAGTGATAAAGAGGTCGAAGACATTATCGTACAACGACCTACGTGTGGGAACAATCGTGGGGATTATGTTGAAAGAGATTTTCGAGGTAATGCAACTTCAGATCAGGTCGTTGAAGTACAACCTACCACCATCTCAGATGATATTCAAAATTCTGAGGAGGTGGAGGAAAGCAATACATCAGTCTTAAAGGATAGGGAAGGAGAGTCTGAAGTAATTCCAGACATTATGGAGTCAGTTTTGACAGAATCCATGAGCATCCCAGAAAGTGTCATGCTAACAATGCAGGAAATTAAGGCGATCGTAATTGCCGAACTTTCTGATGAATTGTTCATTGTAGAGGAAATTGTCCTTTCTCAGAAAAGGCCAACTTTCGATATGCCAGAGAATGTTGCAATTATTCATGTTGGTGTGGAGAAGAAGTCAGAGAAATTTGTTGCAGCATTTTAAGATAAGGCCACCAAGCATCGACTTCCGAAATTAAAAGCAAATCATGGCCCTAACCTAAAGCGAAACTCGAGGATGAGTTTTTTTCAAGTGGGGAAGAATGATGTAGGGGAAGATCGAGGTCGTGGATCATACACCTTCCTGAGGGAGATGGACAGGAAGAAAAACAAGAGAAAACTAAGGAATTTTCTATTTTGGAGTTTTAACCAAAACAGTGTTATTCTCGTTTTTGAATTTCGGTCCAACTCGTGAGGCCCATCTTCATCATTTATGATGATCCGTTCTGTCCATTTCGTAGAGCTACTCGATGCCGAGAAAACCCAACAAGTTTCACGTCGATCCGAGTTATGGATTGATCGTGGCGTCGAAAATGGTACAAACTGTGCAGAAAGTTCCGAATTCCGCCCACTAAATCTGGAGATGGTCCAGATGGCCCACTACTACTGATATAGAGAATCTGAGCCAACCATCTTGAAGAGTACGTCGATATCAGAAAAAACCACAAAGTTTCGTGGCAATCAGATATGTGGATTGTTCGTATCAGTGGAAGGAAGACGGCGCTGGCGTTATACAGTTTGCGCGAATTTTTCAGTTTCTTTTCTAATCGTATTTGGACTCTTTTCTTCCTAAGTACGAATTTAGGGTTTAGTTTATTATTTAAAGCAAGATAATTATGTTTATTTGATTATTCATTCAATTATCAAAAAAACAATTATTCGGAATTAATTTCCTCTTTTTATCTTTTATTTCTTCTCGTGGATTCGAGAAACAATCGGTTAGGGAGACGGTGATCGACCTACCACGTCCTCCCTGCGTCAGCTTGCCAGTAATTGAAGAACCGATTTATTACCAGGCCCCTGCTTTCATCGTCTGACCTTCCTTCTTACATCCGATTTATGCGTAACATAGGTTCATCTGTTTCATTAAATTTGGTATGAAATCCATCCATTATTCAGATAATCTGGCAATGTGGGCTGATATCTCTGCTTGCTCCACTTTGCCTCAATTAGCATTGATTTACAAAAATCTGCCCACTGAGATGAAGGTGATTGTGAGTGAGGCTAGAAAGCCTCATTTAGTGATCCACTAAGATGCAATGCATTCAATAAATTCATATAGAGATGCAATACCACTTTGTTTAGGTATGGTATGACATCCAAGTCCTGATCCTTGAGGATGTCATAAGCTATTTCATTGGTAGTATTATAAAGAGCTAGAAAGCACGTCTTCATATAATACGGAAGCTGGTCCACTGCCTTAGCATCCCACCTGAAAAGAGACACAAACATCATGTGACATGAACAATAATTAGAAAAGGTTAGCATCTATTGGAATATATACTGACGGTTAGGATTGTGTCCATAGCTATGGCTCAACAGATTTTCAGGTGTAGCTTTTTTCCATGATGCCTAAGGTATATAGGCACCGGCACATTTTGAGGCTAACATTGATATTGGAGATAAGGGCCCTTGGTTTGTGTCACCAGTGCCATTATGGATTCATTACCCATTGAACATTTCATATTTCTAAATGCATGGTGATTTAGACATATTATGTGCGGTAGGAGTGACGCTCATGTCCCACATTTCAGATAATGCAGGGTCACATCCTGCACACTCTACCATGATCTTATTATCCACGTCCCTATCTCCATCACATGTGAAGGGTTGCCAAAAAGGTAAATTGGATCTACTTCCTGGCATGTTACAATTATAATTGCATCCCATTTGTTTTGGATCATTGCAGGTACCTCCCCTCCGGTAGAGATATAAGGGGTCATTTGGGAGCATGTATTCAGTGGTAATTGGTGTGAATTATTAAAGTTATTAATGTGCTTAGGAGAATTTATTTGATGTTCATATGGAATCCATTGCATATCGAATACACACTCACAAACAACCCCACAGTTTCAAATGACCAAAATGCCCTACCCTTGTCTAACGAGTTAATTTTAAATACATCTAGTGTCCACCATCATGCATAAATGGCATCCAAACCATCAAGAAGGGTCCCTCAACCATAGAAGTTGGAAGCCTAAAAATTCAGGGCAATCCATTTATCAGGTGGGCCATTCCATAGAAAACAATGGGCTACAACCCAAAAACCTCAGATTCATGTAGTGTCCCACGTGATGATTGGATCATTCTGCGTTTTGGGATGTCCATTTTCATGGTGGATTTATCATACTGAACCGTTTGGATGACATACGCATACTCCGATGGGCCCACATGTCTACAACTAGTTGCATATGCAAGAGGAGTAAACTGGTCAATTCCTCAAAGATAATGATACTACCTGTGTGTTTCCTTGTACCAGGAATTATCAACTAGTCTTTGAGAGGCGGGTATCTGTAATAATCCAAAACAGAGGGGAAACCTGTATAATCGTCATGTGAAAGAAGGGATCGAAGGCAGGTGCACTTAACCCTTAAGAAAATGTTGAGGTGATTCAGGTGAGGAGAGATTGAGCAATTGGTTCCGGGTGCACCATGCTTATGTGGCAAACACGCAGAGGATTTGGACTACTCATCATGTGGGGGCCACTGTAAACATTGACTCGGTCAAAAGTCGATATGGTTTGCGCACTTTGATAATCTGGGGCAGGATGTTCCTGGTGATCACCTACCATTTTGACACTTCTTCACAGGGCCTAAAGTACTTACTTGTCAACAGCCTCGGTGAAGAGCTCTAATTCATCCAAAGATCCATAAACATCATACACATCATCAATGGTTGTTATTAGCTGAGCACTTCCCTACAATATCCAAACTGGGGCTCAAATGCCACACCTTGAGCCCAATAGTAACACTCCATCAAACGGTCTCTAGAAAAGCTCAACTTCTCTCCAAGGCCCAGATCCTTCCACCTCCTACAACACACGCAACAAATATAATAAGGCAACAAAGAATGTACAACCGTCTACAAATGGCTTAGATCATATGATGGGCCACTTCTATCAGATGATCTAAGCATTGCACTTGAATTCACAAGGTAATCTTCATGGCGAGGCCTACGTTTTGCACGGCTCGACCCTATTGCATTAGAGCTCACAAGGAATACATTGCAGTGAACATTCCACCGGAACATTTGTCACTATAATCTATTTAATGGTGGTCTGCCATTTATATTTGTCTTGGACCGTTTGATTTCAAAATCACTTTCCATGACAAAACCTCTCTTCTTCGAGAGCTGTCATGCTGTGATATTGCGACAGTTGCCATGCATGGGTCCATGTACTATCTGAGACATTAATGTGATGGGCCCACAATGGACGACCAGGGGAGAAAAGCTGTAACAATTGAACTGTTTGCAAAATGTTACTAAGTTAGATTTACAGGACCGCTAGTTGTCCTAACCACCCCTTTAGCCCAGCTGGAGCGGATTAGCTGTTACCCGGGTAACAGCTTAGTGGGAGTTACCTTACCGTGTGGGGACTACCTTGATGAATTTGTTTCATATCAACGCTGGCCATTGATTTTTTCAGCTCATTTAAGGACGTTATCCTAAACTTAAAGAAGATCCAAATCTCTAGTAGACCACACCACTTGAAAAAGTGGTGAATGACAATTAAAAGCTTTTTATAAGCCACAAAAGTTTTGGATCAAGCTAATCTTTGTATTTTCCCTTCATCCAGTTTTGGTTAACCTTATCAACGGGTTGGATGGAAAATAAACATTACGGATCTGCTAAAAGTGGGCCTTGGGAAGATTTTAATGGTGAGCAATCAATCATCACTGTTTCTTGTGGTGTGGTCCCCCTTAGATTTAGGTATGGTTAATTTTTGGAACCTTGTCTAAAATGGGCTGTAAAAATGGATGGACGGTGTGGATATACAACATATGATCAAGGTGGGGCCCTATGGTAAGGGTAACACTCACTCAGCTGTCGCCCAGGTAAAACCTAATCCACGCCCTTTAGCCCATGGCCCATTCATGTTTGGGCCACCTCTTAGACAACGGCTCTGATTTGCGTACAGGGCCAGACACCATTGCGTGGTGGAGATTCAGTGACCCACCAAACAAGATAATCCTTTCTGCCCCTGATATACACGTTTGCATTTGCACCCTTACCCTGACGTCTTTCTAACATTTGTCTGGTGCATGCACCCTGTTAAAATCAAGCTTAGCCAGTTCAAGTATGTCGGGATTCATGCCTAATTCTCCCTTATAAATCTATGGTCCACCTGGCCTCTGATCTTGGCATCCTCCAATGCAAGGGAAGCTCCAATGCATGGTCCACTTTTCTTTCCAGGTGTAGGCCCACCTTCCCTTTGAGATCCTTGAGATGTCTACTTGTAAATGCTTTGGCCTCATCCAAGATAGTCTCTCCTTCTGTAGAAAGGTGAGAGGCCTCGTACAAACTCAACATTCCCTTTGTGTCCTCGCATATGCATGCCTTGAAACTGCCCATTCCATCCATGAAGCTATCGAAAACATCTGCCTCTCACAAACATTAATTATCAAGTTAGCATACAATATCAAGTGAAAGCACTTTTCTAAATGGTAATGACTCATCCACCATTCATCATGGATGGCCAGGATCAAAAGAAATTGGACCCAAAAGCTTGATCTAAGGTCTAGAACACGCTTCAGCTTCCAACTATTGTAACTTTGCTGCTGGTCATCTGGTTAAGTACACTTATAATATGCGATTGGAGATCTATCGACGAGTTATATGTCCCGTCTGATGCCAATGGAAATTGGCCCTTGAATGGTTTCCAAAATTCATTTATCTTAGCAATCAAATATGAGTGTTAAAACAAAAATTTAATATACTTAGCAATATGGTTTTGCTATTTTTAGTTATTTTAGTTTCTTTAGTCCTGAAATCACTTTAAATTCTTTGTTTTGCATCTTTTAGGAGAGTTAGGTCGTGGATTTAAGGTTTATTATAAAGGGCAACTCAGTAATGAAAAATCAAAAAAAAAAAAAAAAAACCAGAATTTCATAAAACAAATCACCTATCAACTTACAATGCAATGGGAGTATTTATAAGAACTCCTAACCCTAAGTAATCTAGATCATTCATTCCATATTAAACTTTTATTTATAACCATCTGTTTAACAAAATGCTAAAAAGGACCCAAAAAAAAAAAAAAAAAAACAATTGAATCCTTTCACAATTATACATCCTAAAAAAATCAGCCAAAACTAATTGCTCAAATGCATTGGAAATATTATATGATCATAGACTCATTGGAAAGCTAAATTAACAAGATTCAAACTTGACTAGCTTCACATCATTTCAACATTGTTTGATATTCTAAATGTGGGCACCTACTAAAATGTTGAAAATAGTAATGGGAACAATTTCTATATAAGTAAAATGTAAGAGAAAACCTCCCTACAATGAATTAATGTGACTTCAAGGTCACTCAACTAGAGGACGTCCATGATTTTGGCCCACTCTTCACACAATCATGATCAGGGTTCTCCAAGGTAAAACAATATGAGGATCCATTTATGATTCCTTGAAAATTTAAGCTATTGAATAATTTAATGAGTGGGTCATGAGAAAATCGATGGTGGCAGGTGGTTGGCCCCGATGCTCCTTTATTAGGTAATCATTGTTGGGATATTTCAAAAAGCAAAATGATTAGGGGAAAAAAAATAAGAATAAAAAAACCTTTTGAAAAAGTGGTTTTTTCACCTTTTGAGGGTTGAAGTTAGTCCTTGGATAAGGACTTTGAAGAGTATATAAAGCTTACCTAATCTTAGTGTTTGAATTGGTGTATTAATATGCTCTCTATTCTAAACACGTCTAAAGTTGGCTTAATGGAAAAACTTGCTCTTAAAATACTGACATGCAGAGGGAATTGGGCCCCGATATGCTTGGGAGGGTTCTTTTTTTTTTTTAATTCAAGATGAGGTTAGTTTTGTCAAAATCTGCCCTTATTTTGTTTTCAATAATATTTTAGTTTGTTAAATGTAGCCTACTTTTTTTCTTTTTCTTTTTTGTCTCCACATGTACGCTAGATCTCCACACCTGTGAATGACAGCTCTTTAAGCATGGCTATGGGTGTCATAGTGAAATTTGGTCTCTCTCTTTTTGTATTTATAAAATGGGTTTTCATCTATTGAATGACATATATCATCTCCTCTCTCTTTTTTAAAATTTTTATTTTCTTTTCCGATGGGGTATGAAAAAAGGTGTAATGGTACTTTTGGTGTTAGGCTTTTCGCTCTAGATGTGCATGTTGACAAGACTATAATTGGACAAATTCTTGCTTACTTTTCCCAAGGTGTACGAAAAAAGGTGTAATGGTTCTTTTTTGGTGTTAGGGTTTTGGCTCTAGCTGCTCATGTTGACAAGACCATAATTGGGCAACCCTATCATGAGGACAGCAGTACGAACTTTTTCACTTGGCAAATCTACCAAAGAGTATAAACTATCTCGAAGAGCGCGACCCAATCCACACCTCTTCTAACAGAAAGATAACCAGCATGCACAGCTGTATGAGAAAGTGTGATATTTTTATATTTTTCTAATTTATTCTAGTTCGAACATTGTTCTGTGCCATTATTTCGAAAGGTCATTTGCTGTATAAATGGTTTGGATTGGCAAGTGTGTGTGAAAAAGGTATGCTATATATATATATATATATATATATATATATATATATATATATATATATATAGACACACACACACACACCAGTCCCTTTCACTTAACATGGGGTGGCAAGTGCACTAATGGACGAGAGATGGTCCATCCTGTAGAAGAAAGCTTTGGCGCATGGTCAATCCATGGTGGGGACCAACGGACAAACGATCAGGATCGCTGGACCATGGGTCCCACCTGAATAAACTGAACCATGAGAGCATATGTGAGTACCTTGTGATACCGCACACCCATGCTGTCTAAGGAGCCTAAACCAAAGCGCTGTGGCATAGAG
This sequence comes from Liriodendron chinense, assembly GCA_003013855.2. Taxonomy (NCBI): domain Eukaryota; kingdom Viridiplantae; phylum Streptophyta; class Magnoliopsida; order Magnoliales; family Magnoliaceae; genus Liriodendron; species Liriodendron chinense. The sequence goes on along the minus strand of PVNU02004025.1, from coordinate 145,120 downwards.
ATCCTCTTCAATCGCCATGTCCTTGTTGCTGATGGATGACAGAGTCTTCAGGGCGCCTTCGATCTCCACTTCGAAGAGATGCCCCAAGCCCAGTCGTTCGACCGCAGCAAACACCTCACAGCTTCCTTCAGGGCGAATTTGGATGTTTCTCGGAGCAAACACCTCACAGCTTCCTTTAGCTCTTGTCCCACGTCCATGGCACCCTGCGTATAAGAACCAAGGTTAATTAAAAAACCTGGCCTACGACTGACGATCTTACAATAAAAACAATAATGCTCTGGCAGACTATGATGGATGATACACTGCCACTCATCATTTGCACACGTGGCATATTTTCAGCTCATCCAAATAGTGGACCCCACTTTATAAGGTTCTTAAAACAAATTTTATTAGGGATTTTGACCGTACGGTAAAATTCTCCGCTTGTTTCTCGCTGAAACTATTTCTCTTATTGACCCCCTTACACTTTTTAAATTTTGTTGTGGATGAAATAATCCTTACTTTGGATCTTGTATTGGTACGGAATTTAAGTAAAGAAGAAGTCACGCAGCCTCCAATTCCGAGGCAATGATGTGGATGTGAGTTGTCATTGGGTCCACTTCAAAGTAGATCCAATCTGTTCATTTTCTTTGTAGCCCCTTATTTATATGAAAAGGTGGTAACATGACGCTGGCCTTATCTATGTGTGGCCCACAATACCTGAAAACAGTAGCAGTGACTGTTTCATACTAAATGTTTTCATGTATTGGGGTCCATATGAGTGGCGGATGTTGATATTTCTTCTATTCATAGCTTAAAATGAAACCCCGAGGATAATGGATTGATTGGATTCCACTCAAAAGTGATGGTGGGCCCCACAACTTGTATAGATGGCTATCTCAACCCTTACTATATAACAATCACGACCCTTTGTGGATGGCTATCATGATTCTGAACTGTATTGTATTTGGACTGTCTATCCTAACCCTTACTATATGACAATCACGACCCTTTGTGGATGACTATCATGATCCCAACCCTTACTACATGACAATCACGACCCTTTGTGGATGGCTATTATGACCCTGAACTGTATTATGTTTAGACTGTCTATCCCGACCCTTACTACATGACAATCACGACCCTTTGTGGATGGCTATCATGACTCTGAACTGTATAGTGTTTGGATTATCTATCACGATCCTAACCCTTACTACATGACAATTGTGACCCTTTGTGGATGGCTATCATGACCCTGAACTGTATTTTGTTTGTACTGTCTATCCCGACCCTTACTACATGACAATCATGACCCTTTGTGGATGGCCGCTATCACGACCCTGAACTGTATTGTGTTTGGACTGTCTATCCCAACCTTTACTACATGACAACCATGACTCTTTGTGGATGACTATCACGACCCTAAACTGTAAAAGAGATACGGGTGATATTATGTTTGGACTGTCTATCCCGACCCTTTTATGTATGTCAACCACGACTCTTGGTGTATGTCAATCTCGATCCTTAGTATATGACAACCATGATCCTTGCTGCATGTCAATCTCAACATTGTACCACATCTTAACATCTTTAAAACCACAATCTCGATCATCTATAGACACACATCAATACAAATCTAGAAAAAACATCACTACAACCATGCACAGACCCACATTAATACAAACTTGGAGAAATTACAAATGGAGAAGAGATGAGGACAAGAGTGGCTCATCGCATCCACCCAAAGCTCTTGTCCCCAGGTTCGAGAAGTACACACCTCTCAAAGCCTTTGTTGACCAAGTTTTCCTAAAAATAAAAGAGAAGAGCTATCTGAAGGCTCCCACTAGGCTAAGATCCAACCTAGAGAAGAGAAACAATTAAAAGTATTGCATCTTCCCTAAGGATCACAGCCATAACACAATGGATTGTTACAAGTTGAAATCAAGGCCCTAATCCAGAAGGGCTTCCTCTAAGAGTATGTCGACAGGCGGCCAGCCGATGACTTCCCACTTACCCATAACACGTCAGAGGCCCGCGTTAACAACGAGCCCCTCGGAGAAATCTGCTAAGGACTCATCCGACCAATTGGACTACCCAAGTCCTAGATGGGCTGCCTAGGCCATGAAAAGGCCGACCATCCTTAATCGGCATAATATAGGCTGATCATTCAAGCAAGCCCTGCGACGAGCCGACCATGTGCTCAAACCACTGCCACTAGTAGAAGCGTTAATGCGTAAGCTATCTTTCTTTCTTAAAACCACTTGTACTGAAGTCTCCTCGTTAATAAAAGTGAAATCTTGCTCTCAACTAAAGCTTTTGCACAAGCATCCCACTTAGTGAAAAGGTTGCCTCAAACCAGCCCCATAGGCTCCTCTTACGGGCTGCCTAGGTCCACCCTCCCAGGCTCCACACTAGCCGTCTAGGCCGAGTCATCACCCTGCTCCAACATTAAAGCAGGGCCCACACATAGAAAATGCCCCTTCCCCCAAAAGAAAAGGAAAAGGGAATAAAATATCTTTTTATTATGGAAAGACCATCAAGGTCATGTACAACAGGCGTCACGCGCCGACAGTTTTACATCACAGAAAAAATATCTATTCTATCACAATCTCCATGGAGAAAAGAGATCTTCGTTAAACAAAAGAGAGGAATAACAGCCCTACCATCGCAATCTGCTCTCTTTCGAGGTCGCCTCTTTTGATCTTCAACCAGCAGCCCAAGCTGGAAGGTCATGAGCATATCCCGAGGGAGCTCTACCGAATTCGATCCGAGAAGTTGAACGAAAGAGAGAGCGGAGGCACAAGCCAACAAGCTACACACACTCAGATTGTGGTAACACATAGTAAAACAAGAAGAAAGCCTTCACGACAAAAAATGTGACCTCCTGTTCCTCCATCCGAAATTCAACCGCAAGGCATTATACATTACATAAGAAGCCACCATCAATAGCAGACAATGTTTGATCCTTAAAAGTCACTGCTCCAAAGCTTCCCTCCCACTTGAAGGACTAGAGGTATGCGACAGAGACACTCATGGCCAACCAACGCAAATCCATCTTTACCGGAACTCACCAAGGCACATGCTACTTATAATCGAGCTTCTGCCCATTCCTCTTCCAACACAAGCCACGTGTCCACTGGCGATTGACTATCTCCACCCATCACTGCATGCCCCCACTACGTGGTCATCTACGATTGGATGCCCAAAAGGGCGTGCCTTGAAAACTGAACCGTCACCACGTGTCAAACGGTTGCTCACCGGAGATCACGAAATTCAAGATTGTAATTAATTCCCCTTCGGTCTCTAGACCTCAAGTACAACTTGTCAAATCATAAAACGTGACGCCATCATCTACAACATTGTACAATGATTGATGTGACCTCTCAAGAGACTCAACCTCAGCAAGCCAGTCTCCAGATATTGCTAAGGCCAACTCGGTCAAAACATTGTACTCCGAAGACCTCGCATGCTCGACCTAGGAGCAGGGGGGCAACTATTATGGGGATATTCCGATTGAGCCGTGCCTTGGCCCATGAACCACAAGGAAGCCCATTTCCCACGGCCTGGCCCATAGACCATCCCTCAGCTCGCACTTTGCAAAGGCCGACCACCCAAGCTCGGCCCCTACAAGTCGACCGCCCAGAGTCAGTCTGTGATATTTATGGAAGGTCCAAATATTCCTAGATCTGCTGCCTTCTCTAGAAAGATCTCCTCGATATGATCGCGAGAGAGAATCTTTCCTCCAACAGGACTCTACCGACATATCCCAGCAAGATTTATCTCTCCAAACCACCTCCAAGCCTCAATAAACATAGCTTGGATATACCTTAAAGGTAACGAAGAATCTAAGATTAAAAATCTTAATTTTTCTTATTCCTAGACTTGGCGTAGGCATCAGAAAGTTCCCCGCCATACAGCAGCACCTCCCCTTGCCGTCTCTCTCTGTTTCCTCCAAGTCCGGTGGACGGAAGGAGCTTTAATGCGCAGATTGAAGGTCATATGGCAAATCCTTGCCATCCAGATCTGTTGTCCAAAATCATGCAACAGCAAGCCCACGAAACATGTAAACACAGTACTAACCTCGGTTCTACACTACGCACCCCGTACGGCATGATTCGATTTTTAAAATTGTTTAAGAGGTTTGCTACGGTGCATTTGTATTTGTTGTGATATTAATCATTGGATCATAGATCATGTTTCATTGAACATAACCGCTCATTTGATGGGATTCTCAGTGGATAGTGTATGGTAGATAAGGAAAAAAAGCCTCTAAGAGAGTATTTCAACCATATGATCATTTAAATCTTTTCTTTTAAGTATGAACCGATTGCTTAAACATTGTTTTATGGGCCATTGACATAAAGTTAAAAATCTTCCAATATTGAATACTTTTGTGGATACTATCATCAACCATATCAAATCAACAGTCTAGATCACCTAACATAGCCTCATATATGTTCATTACCAATTATCCTATCACACACTCAAGTAAAGGTGTTGTAGTGAACCTTTTATTACCTGTAGAGCTACACATGAGCCAAGCTAGCTCAAAAAGCTTGCTCGGCTTGGCTCGCTTAAGCTCGGCTTGGCTTGGCTCATAAGACAGTTCAATCAAGCTCAAGCTCGTTTTTGAAAGCTCGTTCAAAAACAAGCCAAGCTCGAGCATGAGTGAGCTTAGCTCGGCTTGGCTCGAAGCTCGACGCTCGAATAAATCTCGGTTCGCTTGAGCTCGGCTCGGCTTGAGCTCGATATTTTTAAAAATAAACCTAACCCTAAGACCTCACCCAACCATTTTCTTTTCTTTTCATTTTCACTACCACCCGATCCCACACAGCCCGCCGCGCCCCTGCCCGCTACCCCTCTCCCTCTTTTCCTCTCTCCATTTTTTTCAAATCTCTCTCTCTCTCTCTCTCTCTCTCTCTCTCTCTCTCTCTCTCTCTAATCTCTCTGTTCCGACTTCCTCCCCGCACCGCCCCGGCATCGCTGCATCGGACGCCCAACAACAAACGTCAGACCGCACCACACCTTCAAGCCTACCTCGGTGAGCATCCACCACTGCCCGGTAGGCTTTGTGTTTTTTTTTTTTTTCTTATTTGTGATTTATTTTGTTTGAATTAGAAAATTTCTAATTTTTGGGGGTTTTGGGTCGAAGATTGGGGTCGGGTCAGCGGGTTGGGTCGGTTGGGGTCAGTGGGTTGGGTCGACCAAGTCAGTAGGTCGGGTAGGGTTTGGTTGGGTCAGTGGGTTGGGTCAGTGGGGGTTATTGGGTTGAGTTGAGTCGGGTAAGTGGGTCGGGTGAGTGGGGGTTATTGGGTTGTAGTTATACACTCCTAAAGAGAAAAGAGAGAGAGAGAGAGAGAGAGAGAGAGAGAGAGAGAGAGAGAGAGAGAGAGAGAGCTCAGCTTAGCTTAGCTTGGCTTAGCTCGATGGGCTCGATCGGCTTGGCTCGAATAAAGCTCGATCAGCTACATCAGAAAGCCAAGCTCGAGCGGCTGTTTTGAGCTCAATGCTCAAGCCAAGCCCACTAATCAAGCCAAGCTCAAGCTTTGTCAAGCTCGTCTTGAGCTCAGCTCGTGTGCAGCTCTAGTTACATGCACTTAGTGAGCATAAAACGGAAACGGTTTGGCTGCTTCCCCCAACATCAGCCAGCTAGTTGGTGTGAAAGCTCTGTGAGCCCTCCCATGATGTTGGTGTTTTATCCACGCTGTCCATCCATGTTTCCAGCTCATTTTAGGGTATGAATAAGAAAATGACGCAGACCCAAACCTCAAGTGGACCACACCACAGGAAACAGTGGGGATTGAACGGTTACCGTTCGAAACTTCTTGGGGCCACCCCAATGTTTATTTTCCATCCAACCTGTTCATAAAGTCATATAATGCTGGACAAAGTGAAAACACAAATATCAGCTTATTTGATCCAAAACTACTGTCGCCCCCAAGAAGTTTTAATGGTAAGCGATTCAATCCCCACTGTTTTCTGTGGTGTGGTCCACTTGAGATTTGGATCTGCCTCAATTAAGGGTTGATTCCCTAAAATGAGTTGGAAAATGGATGAACGGTACGGATAAAACACATACATCATGGTGGGCTCCACAGAGCTCTGACACCAGCTAGTTGGCTGGTGTTGGGGTCACCAGCTAAACCGCGTCAGCATAAAACATAATCCTTCATATGTTGGAGTTGTAAGGTGCGTCTAGTTTCATTAAAGTTACCATGCCTACATGTTATTGCCGCACACGTGGACTACATATAGTTAATCGAAACCGTTCATTTAATGTATCAAATAGTAAGTAGGCCAAAAAAAAAGTTCGCACGATTTGGAATATATTAACACTTTAATCAGTGACATACACACATTAAAAGAAAAAAAGAAGAAGACAGCAATGGCTCAAATTCAATGATACAAGCATCCATATATTAGATGGCTAGAATAGTCCAATCAAAGAAAATCTTTTTTAGTGTCCAAGCAATGTCCGACCCCGTGGATATGTGGCTTTGATTATAACACACGTGTCATGAACATGCACACGGTTAGAAGGCACGAGAATGCTGGGCCACCGGAGGAGTGGATCGACTGATCCGTTGGTTAAAACAAGATAACAGACTAACAGATAAATGATTAGTAGTAATCAAATCATTTATCTTTTAAATTCAAAAGCCAGAAATATTGGATTCTCAATCTCTTTCCCATGTGTATAAATACTACTACCAAACTCTCCCTCTCGATTGCAATTCTCTCTCGCCCATCAAGGAAAATTTCTTAAGTGGGCCTTCTGATCTCCATACAAACATCAATGCCATCCATTAAAATCTTGTATTTTTTCCTTCTAGTGTTGTGGTTAGAAGCAGCCTGTGCTTCAAGCCGTACCCCGCCACGTCGGACGGTTTCGGAATACCACGAGAGGTTCCGGCAGGCCGCGGCCAGTCGATCAGCAGGTTTGGATGGTTCAGATTGTGCTGCCAGCGTGGTAAGTTCTGCTAACTTTACATGGCCGTATGTGTGTGGTGGCTTAATGTGCTACATTCATGCCATGCATCAGTTGGGACCCATCGTGTTAGATGCCATCGTTTGAGTGCCTGTGGTAAACATGTCTGTTTATTGGGACTGTTGATTAGGTGGGCCACAATGTGGATGGGATATTATCCAAAACTCAACGTGATAATCTTGTTGCTCTTGAGTTTTGCTTGTTAAATGTGGACAGCTGCACTAACCATTGCTTTTGTGGGCCACTGAGCCGATGGCTGTGACCATAGAAGCAGATTGATTTTTGTGACAAGCTCTACTACCCATGCTGTGGTTCACTGTATCAACAGTGTCCAACATCAACGGTCCTGATTTTGAGTTGGACTGAGCATTTTCCTATTGTTCATGACCGTTAAGGCAATACCTACTTGACGTTGAATGTTATTGTATGTGGTCCATGATCAAAATATGAGGCTTGCTAATTTCGTTTGTGCACAAAGCCGTACACATCCATCTACAGATTGGGCCACAGCTTACAAAATAAATTGATTGATATGATTTTTTTTTTTTTCTATCCTTTTTTATGTCAGAGATCTAGACAGTGTAACTCACTTGATGGAAAGTCCAGTTGTTACACACGTGTCAGGTTGTGACACATACTGCACGTGTGGATGTGTCAGATTCTCACACACGTATTTGCAATGAGCAACCTTCAAAAATATTTCTAAAAAGTAGATTTTTACACAATAATGTTCTAATTTTAAGTTAAATGAACTTCAAATGGATGGGTTTGCGTGTCAAGGTGGGCTCCACACAACTAAAATGTACAATAAAGACCAAGTGGAGCTACTCAGCTTCCCTGTATTCTAATTACACTGCCAACAACTCAATTCCTGAAACATACTACATCCTTAGTGGTGAAGAGCTGACATCGAGGTGCCAAACCTTTCTCAGGGTAGGTTAACGAAAGACTACTGCGATGATGGAAAGAGCCGAAAACTCAAGAAGGTTTCCTTTGGAAACGAAAGCCTCTGTCATACAGGCGACCTAGTCCACAACCATTCCCATGTGGATGATCAGGTCCATTTTGTTAGGGCCTAAATGGGACCAATTTAAAATATAGGTAAGTGTTAGGCCAGGTTAATTAAGATGACTTGAGAGTTCGACCAAACTGACCCAATTAGTACTTCGGGTTGAACTTTTGTACCCAGACTTGCCATATAAGCCCAAATTTTAGACCCAAATCTACTAATGGTCTTGACCCAACCTAACCCATTTTTGGTGCATCCCACCTGATGCACAGTTTGGATTGGTACATGTGCACATTCCATTAGTGTTGCCGTCGGGACCGAAACAAACACTAGTTTTCAGATGATGGTTTTCTTGAATTGCTTATGGTGTGTAGAGGGGTAGAGTGTTCTCTCCGGTCAGGTATGGAGCTGACCCAACTGGAGCAGATGACAGCACCGATGCCATCACAAGGGCCGTACAGGATGCCTTCTCAGTGCAACAGGGGTTGAACCTGTTGGCAGGAGTGAATGACTTGGGTGGTGTGGTCATTGATTTGCAAGGAGGCAATTACAAAATCAGCAAGCCCATCCGTTTGCCATCCAGCAATGGCAACGTCGTCGTAAGTGTTTCTCTTTCTCTCTTTTAATTCAGGTTGGTTCTCAGTGGCATTGCTTGATTGCCGGCATTCGTCGGTGATGGATACCGTCCATCACCTGGACAATGCTTTTAATGGGGCCCCATGAAAAAAATTACAGTTATGGAGTTGATTGTTCACCAATGCTTTTAAAATAATCCGTATGTTCAATTGCGCATTGCCATGTCTTTTTCAGATACATGGAGGAACTCTACGCGCATCAGTGAATTTCCCGACAGATGGATTTCTAATTGAGCTACTGTCTAACTCCTCCCTTAAAAGACCTCTCCAGACATCTTCCATCCAACCTACCGAATTTGTGCTAGGGCCACCAGGATATTACTATGAAGACATCACCTTCCGAGACATCCTTTTCGATTCAAGCTTCCGTGGTGGTGGCGTCCTCGTCATTGATTCTGTCCGCACTCGCATCGACAACTGCTTCTTCATCCATTTCACCACCCAAGGACTCCTTGTCGAGAGGGGCCATGAGACCTTCATCTCAAGCTCCTTCCTAGGACAACATCTAACAGCCGGTGGGGACCCACGTGAACGTAACTTCTCCGGGGTTGCTATCGACCTTGCTAGCAACGACAATGTCATTACCGATGTCGCCATCTTCTCCGCAGCCACCGGCATTATGCTACGTGGACAGGCTAACATACTCACTGGGGTACATTGTTATAACAAGGCCACTTATTGGGGTGGTGTTGGGGTGTATGTTAAGCTACCTGGCTTAGGCCAAACAAGGATAGATAATAGCTACATGGACTACACTGGCATTGTACTTGAAGACCCAGTTCAAGTCCATATAACTAATGCATTCTTCTTAGGAGATGCTTATATCACCTTAAAATCTGTCAAGGGACAGATATCGGGTCTCAACATCGTTGACAACATGTTCTCCGGGAGCGGAGCGGGGACCCCGATCGTAAAGTTGGATGGGCCATTCACGACCGTTGATCAGGTGGTTGTTGATCGGAACAATGTACTGGCGATGAAGCTGAAATCGACCGTAGGTAAGCGGTCTGTTGCAGCGAATGGTACCAGGTGGGTTGCTGATTTCTCATCAGATCTAGTGTTTCCTAACCGAATTAATCATTTGCAATACTCATTCTATGTGAACGGACAGTGTAGATTTCCGTCACATAAGGTGACCAATGTGAGTAGTAATGTGGTGGTGGTGGAGGCCGATCGGGAGGTCCAAGGGACTGTTTTCGTTACGGTTGATCAGAATACTTTGCCTGGAGAGAAGTGTCTATTTGAGTAAGGTTTAGATAGGATGTGAGGCCTTGTTCCCACCGTTGGATGGCATTTGGATATACTGACTGTTCATCAAGTAGTGTACACTGAAGATGGCCATGGCCAAAAAATAAATATTGGTTCACTCATCAAATAGATTACACTCGTATACATGTGTGATTTGCTTGATGGGTGGGCTCACAGTGGGGCATATCTATAGTGTGCGCCGTACCTGATGAATGGTCTGGATCCATGACTGGACGACCATCCAACGATCAGAAAGAGGTGCCCGCATGGTAGTTGGGATGCGGGACTCGCAATATTGTTTTGTGTTTTTCTTTTTCTTTTTTTATTCCAAGTAGATCTATAGAGATGTTGAAGAGCTTTTAATAAGGCTATTCTTCTTTCTAATTTTCTTGATTTGCTTGTATTCTTTTATGGTGATGATTCCTCTTTCTTCCTTCTTTTTTTTTCCGGTTATAAGTTAGCACTGCGCCAAAATAGTATGCATGTACAAGATCTGAGCAGTTCATTAGGTGGGTCACGGTGTAGAACTTGAATGTCAGTGTGGTTCATGACAATTTGGAAAATAAACCAAACAAGGGAATCCATCTCTTGCATTTGAGGAGCGCTCTCTCAGAGTATATAGACATAATTTTTATACATCAACGGTGAATGAAATAATAACTTCAACGTGCTTTGTCTGGTAACACGCATATATAAATAGATACATACACATTTATATATGTATATACATGTACATAGAATTCTGCAGTAAACATTTTTTACCACACTAATGATACGAATGGCTGAAATCAGTATGGACGCAAAGCATCCAAAGCTAGTGTGATACGAATGGCTGAAATCAGTATGGACGCAAAGCATCCAAAGCTAGAGGTGGAGGGGTCCACTGTAGTGTATCTGTTTATCACTTCATATCCATTCCTTTTCTAAGATCATTTTAAGGCATGAGTCCAAGAGATCTAGCGCTCAGGTCGGCCAGATCAGATATGAAGTTGGGAGGGTAGGCGCACGAATCATGAATTGACTCGGGGCCCACCCACATTTCAGTATGGCCTATTTTTGAGGTTTCCGTCGACTAAGTCATGGATTGGTCTATTTCGTCCCCTATATAAATATGGGGAGAGCCTGCACGATCGTTGGAGTGGATGTTATCACCACTCAACGTGGGTCCATTCTTGACGAACCAGGAGTCATCCCAACGTGGGTCCATCCGTGATGAGACCCACACTTTGTATGTTCTGGATACATGTACGTCAGTGCCACATGTGAGGAAAATGAGCCAGCAACAGCACCATTAATTTTGGTTGAAGTTTTCAAAGGGTTCGCAAAAGAGTTATTGCCGTATAGGTACCTATGATTTGAGCCATAGACGGATTAGTACCTACTTAAACTTATTCCAAATCAGTACTTAAGGATTGTAAACGTTTGTCATATATACAAAGCCATTCGGTATTTCTAAAAAGACGATATTATCCCTCCTTTTAGTTGCAAACAGAGGGATACATATGTGTAATCTCAGCCTGTCATCGGAAGCTATGTGGGGCCCACAGAGATGACCTAGACAAATTCACTCCATCTATCCATTTCTATTCATCAAAAGATTCTAATAAATGGAAAAAAACATAATCAAGTAGATCACACTGCATGAACAGTAATATCTCAAATGTGCACTATTTAAACCTTCATTGAGCCAATCTCCACTGTTTTGTATACCGTGGTCCACTGGAGATTTGGATCTGTTTCATTTTTAGGCTCATCCCCTAAGTTTGATATGGAAAAACGGATAGACGGTGTGGATATACAACAGATCAACAAGGTGGGCCCCATAAATTTACAACCACTAAAATATAACTCGCTTAACCCCTCTCTCCGGGCGCGGCTTCGCTGGATCCCCGAATCCACCGAGGTAGGTGAATCCCTTACCGTGTCATCCACTGTGTGATGTGTGTGTATTACATCCACGCTGTCCATTCATTTTGAAACTCATTTTAGAGTATGATTTAAAAAATGAAGTAGATCCAACTCTCAGGTAGACCATAATACAGTAAACAATGGTGCTCAACCATTAGAGCTTCTCGTGGGTCACAAAAAGTTTTGGGTCAAGATGATATTTGTTTGGTATCTTCATCCAGGTCTTTGTGACCTTTTAAACAGGTTGGATGGAAAATAAACATTCCAGTGGCCTCCATGAAGTTTTTAATGGTGTGGATTCAATCACTACTATTTCATGTGGTATGGTCCACGTAAGATTTGGATCTAGTTCATTTTTTGGTTAATGCTTTAAAATGAGCTTTCAAAATGCATGGACGGTGTAAATGTAAGGTACATACATCAAAGTGGCCCCACAGTTGGGGATCCACCGACTCAGTGTATCCGGGGATCCACCCAAACTGCACGAAAGCCTTCACAGGAAGTTCCTACGCTGGGAACCAAGGTGGGGCCCAAAGTGATGTTTTTTTATAAATCCACCCCATCCATCCATTTTGGGAGCTCATTTTAGGACATAAGAACAAAAATGAACCGGATCCAAGACTCAAATGGGCCGAAAACGTGAGGATTGAACATCCACAGTTGAAATATTTGTGGAGCCACAGGAGTTTCGAATTAAGATAATATTTTTGTTTCCGGTTCATCCCAATAGTAGTGATGTTATGAACGGTATGGATGTCATATAAACATCACTGTGGACCCCAGGGAGGTTTCAACGGTAGTAATTTACCTACCCACCTTTTCCTTTAGTGAGGCCCACTTGAGTCTTGGATCCGGTTCATTTTTGTTCTCATGTCCTAAAATGAGCTCCCAAAATGGATGGACGAGGTGGATTTATCAAAAGACATCACTTTGGGCCCCACCTTATTAGATGGTTAGAATTGTTCAATCGCAGAATGTTGGATCCAATCCATCCATAAGGTGGGCCCCATTAGCTGGCCCTGCTTGTCATGCAATGGGTCCACATGACGTGGATAAAACATAAACATCATGGTGGGTCTCCAAATCACGCCCAATAAGGGCGTCCGCCGGCAGCAGCATCCTCTGGACGCTGTCTGTTACAGCGACCCTTTTTATTGTTATTATTATGCTTTCCCAGCAAGGTGGGGTCAACATAGAAAATATAATCTATCCATCGAATTGGCCAGCTCATGGCCTGCCCAAAGAGATCTAATTTGGACATAATAGACAGTATAAAAAATCACAGTGGGCTAAAATAAACTGGAGAAACAGATGAACTGCGTGGATCTAACATATACATCATGGTGGGGCCGACAGGTGGCCCCAAAAAGGGCAGCAACCTTCCGTCATATTCACCTGGGGCCACTAATGCTAGTGTTTAATGAGACCATGCTAGATACCAAACACCAGGTAACATACGCTCCCAAACAATGGGGACAATCCCTCTCCCATGGGGAACCTGGGTGTGCAACACGCATGCACGGGGCACCCGAAAGGCTAACCTGTTAGGTGGAGTGACCCCTTCATATATGAAGACAAACCCTGCCTCCCTCCCAACCGATGTGGGACAAACCAACACCATATGCCTGGATCTCTCACACGTCTTTCGCCCCCCACACATGCCCCACCACTCATTGATTAACTGCTATTAAACAATTTCGATGTGGAAACTCATTTCTTGTTTAAAGAATTCTAGGACATGATCTCAAGACTCAGATGAACCTGACCCGAAGCGTCTGAGTCAACTCGGACTCAATATTGCCGAGTTTTTTAACTATGATTCTGTGATTACATTGGTTACATAAAAAGAACGAATTGATGTATGATAAAATAACAAAAGAATGGGAATTCTTCCCCTTCATATAAGAGTGTTGTGAGTGTCATTTTCACCCAATACTCGCCATTGTTTGGTGCACGTACACATGCACAGTAGCAGGCACCGGCACGTCCGACTCAATGACGACGCGGTTCATCGATGTGTTCCGCAATGCATGGCTAGGGAACGAAGCGGTAGCATGCAATGTGTATTGAACATGCTTGATGAGGTTAGGAAACAAGAGAACCCGTGAGAAATCAATGGTCCACGTCCTTTGGTTCCCTTCTATCGATCCCCTAGCGACGGTCGATTTAAGTGCCATCCCTTTTACGCTGTTCCGATCAACGACCACTTGATCGATGTTTGTGAAGGGCCCATTGGATTGGTCCAATTGGACGATCGGAGTCCCCTTATCATCTCCAGCGAACATGTTGTCGACGATGTTGACACCGCGAGCGATTCCTTTCACAGACTTAAGTTTAACAAAAGCATCACCGAGGAAGAACGATCCAGATATGTGGAGTTGCACCGGGTCCTCTGCGACGATGCCGGTGTAATCCAAGTAGCAATTCACAATTCGGGTCTGGGTCAGTCCAGGCAGCCGTAGATAAATCCCGACCCCGCCCCAACCAGTCGCCTTGTTGTAGCAATGGACCCCAGTGAGCATGTTGGCTTGGCCGGAAACCAGGACGCCCACCGCGGCAGAAAAGATGACGACGTCGGTGACGGCATTGTCATTGCCCATGAGATTGATGGCTACACCGCCGAAGTTCTTCTCGTTCGGGTGCTTGCCGGAGGTGATGTATTGTCCCAGGAAGGAGTTCCTGATGTATGTCTCATGGCCACCTTGGACTCGGATACCATCAGTTGTGAAGTGTGTAATGTAGCAGTTGTCTATGGAGGTTCTAAGTGAGTTAATGACTAGAATGCCTCCACCTCTAAGATTGCAATCTAACATGAGGTCTTTGAGTGTAATATCTTCATAGGATGAGGAGAATGCACCAACGGCTTCTTGCAGGGGAATGTAGTTGGCCTCTCCATTCTGATCAGTGTCCACCTTTGTAGATGAAGATGGCCATAGCTCTATCAAGTGCCGGTCTTTTGGAAAATCAACAGACGCTTGTAAAGATCCGCCGTGTATCTGTCACCCCAAAAAATCAAATCATATTAGTACCTTGTGGACCGAGTGCTACGTGGGTGGAACTTTTATAAGATCCACACCGTCCATCGGGTATGCTGCCTCATCTTCTGCTAAGAATCCAAAATCCACGACCATCCAGAGCTCAGATAGACTGCACCCTAGTAAAAAGTTAGGATGGGACACCCACCATTAGTATTGTTTAGGGCCCACCCTGGTTTTTGCATTTCATCCGATCCATTCATCTGATGTGCCTCAGAAGGATGAAAGATTTATCCAAAATCCACAGTATTCCGAAACTCAGCTGGGCCATACCATATGAAATTTGTAGTTTTTTAGATATAAATTTATGGGGTGGCCCACCTGAGTGTTGAATCAGCCTGATTTTTCACATCAATTCAAAAAACGGGATGATGTTCCTGATGGACGGGGTAGATTCCATGCATGTTAACAAGGTAAGCAAGATTTTTCCTTTCAAGTATGCCTATTTTGTACAAATAGGCTTATGATTCATTTGATCCAGATCGTTAATGTTAATGTTATGGCACCCACTGCAGATGGAGGGTGATCTAGAGCTCATCCCGTGGGGCAATGATTTATTGCTTCGTTGAAATATTGGAGAATATTTTTGTGGAATCCACCGTCCACAACAAGGACCAAAAGAACAACGGTAACATGGCCCAGTTAAATTTCATTGGATAAAAGAATTGGATGGTAGTGATGAGTGGTACCCATAACAAAATGCAAGAGAGCAACGGTCTGGATTAATAAGCCATGTCCCGGCCTGTCAAAATGGACCGGGAACATACCATGTATATGAATGTCCTTGGTGATGTGACATGGCAAGATTTGAACGACCCCATGTCAAGCACGTTTGGAAATTTGTTTGGTGGAGCATGTACTTGACCGCCTATCTATATATATATATAACAATTAGCTACGCCAGGCGTGTTGGGAAGGTGGCTAGGTGGAGGCCGTAATTGACGGTAATGGCCTAATCAAAATACATCATGCTATGTCACCATGGTCATCCATGGTGGCAGAGTTGTCATCGTGCAATCCACGGGAGCGAATTAGGTGTTACCCGGGGAACAGCTTAGTGGGTGTTACCCCTACTGTGTGGCCCACATGGATGATATTTTGTATATCCACACCGTCCATCAGTTTCTCCAGACCATTTAAGGATGGGGTTCTAAACATTATTCAGATCAAAATCTCATGTGATCCATACTACTGGAAAGAGTGGTGATTGAGTGTCCACCAATAAAAATTATAAAGAGCCCATCGTAAGGTTTTAGTGATCTTTATTTGCAATCCAACCTGTTGATATGTCAAGAATACCTGGATGAAGGGAAAATGTAAATATCATCTTCATACAAAATTTTGTGGCCCACAAAAAGTTTTTAATGGTTATTCATCACTGTTTCTAGTGGTATGGTCCACCTGAGATTTAGATATTCTTAGGGTTTGGTATCACGTCCTAAAATGATATGAAAAAACAGATGGACGGCTTGGATATGTAAACAACACATCAAGATGGGCCCCAAACGGTAGGGTTAACACCCACTTTTCTCGCAATCCACATCCACCACCTAGGAATGCGTGTCGTGTGGAGACAGACCACCTTGGTCTTCCATGGTGAAATTGAGATTTGACTTTCACTCCATGGATCAACTTTCAAAAATGCCCATCAGATTCCACCATGTCAGGTCACCATGGCCCAGCTGTGGCAGCCCCACCTAATGGAAGGCTCAGATATCACGCACATGTCACATCACCACACATGCGCCTACCTATAGTTGTGTACGGCTTCCAGCCAAGAAACCTAAAGTTCTGTGACCAACTTCTTATCTAATGAAGCCAGCGGATGAACAGCTTGAAGCTCTAGTCCATGTGCATACGTACCATTAGGTTTCCCCCTCCAGCAGCAGGCAGCCTCAAGGGACGGCTTATCTTGTAGGTCCCTCCATCAAGGTGGACCTGTGCACCCCCAAGATCAACAATTCCCGCCATCAACACTCTATCTTCATCAGGTGCCTGAAATGCATCAGAAATCGCCCTCATGATCGCATCGGTGCTATCGATCTTGCCGGTGGGGTCCGCTCCGTAGGAGGTCACATGCTTAACACGTGAGCTTGGATGTATCTGCATTGATAAAGATAATATTAGCATTATAATCGTCTTAGTCATCGTCATTGGCCATTAACATGACCCATCATCATCATCACTACTGTTATTATACATAAGGAATGATAAGGTGCCACTAAATACAGGGGCCATGGCTTGGTGATCCAAACCAGTGACCAGATTAGATAAACACTTGATAGAGCCTGCCTCAAAGATCTTCAAGATTGAAAGATCCTAGCATTTTGATCAATGGCCCACAAAGAGAGCGTCATTTTGATGGTCGGTGTTCAAAGAAAATTATTTCAATGATCAGGGTAGAAGTTTTTGGGTTTCCCCAATCGAGTGAGAGCCATCATATGAACGGTTTGGATCATTGATACATGTCCCCACATGTATACAACTCATTTGTCAAAAACAGATATTTAAAACAACACAACCCAACATAATCCTCTGCGTACCAAGAAAAATACTAACTAAGATGAACCAAAAAAAAAAAACTAAGATGGACAAGAACAAGATGCGATCATCACCGTTGGTGTGACACTCGGCGCAGGAGAAGGAGGAATTCTGCTACGAAGAAGGATCCTTGCCTTGATCTGCTCCATCCGAAACGTTCCATCAAGGTTACTGTCGCCATTGTAGCGGCCCACTCGCCAATCCTCTCCATAAGCATGGATCACAATAAAACTCAAGAAGCCCACGATCAAAGGCCACACCAAACAACATCTTAACACCAGATGGCCCATTTTAGCTCTTCTCTAGCTTTCAAAGAACATGAGGAGAAGTAATGCATTTTATACGCCAAGGCATGGCCTGTAACAGTCACTGAAAAGACCAGTGCCTAACTAATTATTAAAATCTCCTAGTAAACTGGAATTCTACCTTTGAAAATGAGAAATAATCAGATACAGCTGCTTGTATCAGAAATTCTGATACAGCCATTTTTTCCTTCGAACATGTTACATCTATAGAAGATCCATTCCATGCTAAAGGTGGGGCCACTTCAAAATGAACCCATGTTATGAAAATCAGTCCGATTGGTCATTGCATAAGATCAGTCTGATCATCATGGTGTTAACCCCTTTTTCACGGATCAGATGTTCTGTACTTGTGACATGTTGGCGGGAAAAATGGATGTACCGTAACTTTTGGTACAGTCGCCGTACCTGATCTAATTTTCAAAATTGGGCCAAACGTTAGCAAACCTTTGCTTCTCCTTTGTCGCGTAGTGAACTCGTTAAGAGTTCAAGTCGATCACGGGACAGAGCCACCTACCACACGCCCTTGTGGAAGCATAAACCGCGAATCGGAACCGTTCATCTAGTGGGACCATCCTTAGGTGGCCCATGATTCAAAAACCATACTAATAGAATTATCATAATAGCCTCCCATTTCCTACCTGAGCAGTAAACTTATTTTGTTTCTTACCGTCCGTTTGAAGACCACAATTCAATGCTTAGAAACATCCTTATGTTGACGAGTTTTTAGGGGTGCACCCGGAACTGATGGAACTGGTTAGATCAGTTCAGTTTGGTCCGGTTACAAAGTGCATCGGTTTTTATCTCAATTTCGAAAATCAAAGAATTGGTTAGTACGTTCCATTTTGAGTTTAGGGTTCTTTAGAATCAAACTGAACCATGAACCGAATCATAGAACTGAACCATTGAACCGGACCTAACAACTAAACTTGGGTGTTCAACCCTTACTGTTTCATGTTGAATAATCTACTTAAAATTTAGATTTATTTGTTTTTTTTTAATGCAGCCCACCTAAACATTATCTAACAATGAGGATAGACAGCGTAAATCTAACAAACACATTAAGGTATGCCCATAGTGGGCTCTAAGGTATAAATGAACTAAATTGTAAAAATAAAAGCATGAAATTGGGCTGGATTATAAGAACAAACCATATAGTTAGACTGAATTATAAAAAATAAAAATAAAAAAAGAATTGTAGCACCGAATTTAAATCGAACTAGTTTTTTTTACTGTTCAATTTTAGAGTGCAAACGGTTTGGTTCCGGTTATAATTTTCATAGAACCGTTGAGAACAGTTTAGCTCCGATTTCACCCCGAAACTCAACCAAACCAAACCGTGTACACCCATAGGAGTTTTTAACCATGGGCCATTCATAGTAGGGTCCACTGGATAGGTGCAGTCCCGATACATAATCTATTTTGCTACGTGGATGATGAATGCGTGACTTTCATATGTTGTGTTAGAGACGGATCATCAATTTCCTCCTCTTTGAAAAGTAAAGGTGGGCACATCTCCGGTCCTCTTGCGTTGGAGACTTTCCTAGGAGAAGAAGTAGAGTTCGTTTTGCATTAATCGCGACTCAGCATCCTGTCATTTTCGCCACCCACTGGGATCCACATGCTGAGATGATCCTGTGATTTGAACCGTCCATTTTCTCCTCTACTGACATCTCATAGATGAACCTAGCCTTTGATCTTTGGAATTGAGTAGCCTACTTTTATATATTACACATCATGGACGGTTCCGATCATCTGAGCACTCATCATGTGAGCCACAGTGGACCACACATACAACGAGCCGTCCAATTATATGGCACGTGACCCATGTGTTTCCGCAATATAAGGCGGGTTTCAAATTCTGACAATGGGATCCATGGATGGAAATCAATGCCATTGGTCTGATGTCCCATCCTCGATTGACCGTCTACCACAAAATTGACCTTTTTTAGTTGAACGTAGATGGCTGATGTATTTCTCTTCTTAGCCCAGATATTTTTTTGGAGTGAGTCCGGATCTTCTGCTGTCCTCAGGATTTTTCGAGCGCCGGGGCGCGAATTAGGTGTTGCCCCCATAACAGCTTAATGGGCGTTACCCTAACCGTGTGGGGTCCATCTTGATGTATTTTTTATATATCTATGCCGTCTATCTGTTTTTCATATTATTTTAGTATGTGATACAAAACCCTTAGGAAGATCCAAATCTCAGGTGGACCATAACACTAGAAAAAGTGATGAATAACCATTAAAAATGTTTTGTGGGCCACTAAAGTTTTAGATCAATTTGAATTTTATATTTTCCCTTCATCAAGACCTTATTGACATTATAAAGATCTTGGATCTAAAATAAACATTACTAAAACCTTACAATGGGCTATTTGGAATTTTTAATGGTGGGGCACTCAATCACACTGTTTCTAGTGGTATGTTCCACATGAGATTTTGGTCTATATAATTTTTGGAACCTCATTGTAAAATTGTTTGTAGGACCGGATGGACGGAGCCGATATGCAAAATATCATCCATGTGGGCCATATGGTAGGGGTAACACCCACTAAGCTGTTCCCAAGGTAAGTTACCTAATTCACACCCCCGATAAGGTACTCCCTGAGCCTATCCTGAGCTCACAGCAGGCTAGTACGTACAGTGTGGGCAATGGGGGGAGAGGAGGCGTGGCCTGATTGCGTTAGGCTTGTTGATGTGGCGGGTCTTTTCTGACACCATGTCCTTCGCCAATACAAACGTGACATATGTGCCATGTTCGTACTGTCCCAAGCTCAAGACAGGCTCGGGTCGTACCCAATCCAAGCCTGAATTTTTCCATTTGTTGGCTACTTGATTGGTCCAGTTCAGCATGAGCACTACTGCATTTAATTTAATGCAGTCATTGCTAATGTACGTTGAGCTAGACCCATCAGCCCTCGATAAACTTGAAAATCTGGTAGAATCTGAGCGGATGATCTGAATTCTTTTAGGGAGCGGTTAAGCGTGTGGGTGTTACGCTTACCATGGGACCCACCTTGATGATATGCTGTATATCCACGCTATCCATCCGTTTTTCCAGCTAATTTTAGTATGTGATCCCAAAAATTAAGTAAAAAACTCAAATGAACCATACAATAAGAAGTAGTGGTGATTGAACCCTAACCATTAAACGCTTTCCAAGGCCCAGCGTAATGTTTATTTACCATCCAACCGGTTGATAAGTTAAAGCAGACCTTGATGAAGGGGTAATATAAAGATCAGCTTGACCCAAAACTTTTGTGGCGCATAACAGTTTTTAATGGTCATTCATTGCTATTTCCAATGGTGTGGTCCACCTGAGATTTGGATCTGCTTAATTTTTTTTTTTTTTGGATTAACTCCTAAAATGAGTTGGAAAAATGGATAGATAGCATGTATGTACAACACATCCATCAAGGTGGGCCCCACACGGCCAGGGTAACACCTAATAATTCTCTCCCATATTTTTGGCACATGCTCCATCCAAGGTGGGCCAACATAAATCACTGGTCTAAATTTGGGATCCATGGCGCAGTTGTAAAAATTAAACGTCCACGTATAATGAGTAATAGAGGGGTGCCATCCTGGAGTTCCCGCTTGCTGGGAAGGGTGCGGTTAGGTTAGTCCGGTGAAAAGCTTAGTGCGTGAGTCCCTGACCGTGGGGCCCACCTTGATGTGTTTGTTGTATATCCACTCCGTTCATCCGTTTTTCCAACTTCATTTTACGTTTGTGGAACAAAAACGAAGAAGATCCAACTCTCAGGTGAACTGCACCACAGGAAACAGTGGTGATTAGCCATTAAAAGCTTTTTGTGGGCCACAAAAGTTCTGGATCAAGCCAATATCTGTGTGTCCCTTCATCCAGGTCTTTGTGGCCTTTTCAACAGTTTGAATGGCAAATAAACATTACGGTTGAGCCTAGGAAGTTTTTAATGGTGGGCATTGAATCATCACTTTTCCCTGCGCGCCATGGTTCACCTGAATTTGGATCTGCTTCATTTTTTTCACCATGCCCTAAAATGATGTGGAAAAACGGATTGACAGATTGGATATACAACAAATGCATCAAGGTGGGCCCCACAGCAGGGACTCACCAACTAAGTTGTTACCCCCTACTCTCAATACGATGGAAACAGTAGACCCCACACCATGCCGATCCGCTCATCAGGTGGGCCATTCCGTTGGAGCCAATGGACAGACGATGGTCTGGCTCAACGAACAGGTGGGGTCCACTTACCGATCAGCCTGATTTTCAACAAGGTTGATCTTCATTTTGGACCAATTAAAACTTTTGATTGTGTACATGATTTCCTCCACAACTGGCATGTTGGTGGAAAGGAGGCACTAACCGTAAGTTATGGTCCAGTTGCCTGTAGTTAGTCATGCAAATGGCTTGACTATAGGTTAGAGGCTAACCAGTCAAAGTCCGTACAAGATCCAATCGTCAAAGAAGTTGGCCGCATCATGAAGAACCAATGAAGTTAAGAAAATGGACTTATCTGTTCATCAGGTGGGCCACACCATTAACAAGAGAAACCACCCATCTGATTCAAAGCACGTGCAGCTTGCTAGATTGATTAGTCTAATCTTAATTAGACTAGTATAAATCTTATATTAAGATAGAATTAGTTTAGTTCTAGCGTCCCTAGCTGTATTTAGTTGCATTGGGACACTTGGAGTATCCAATCTATTGATCTAGGCTGTTCACCTGGTCAGATGTCCATTTCATGGGCCACCATGCAAGCATCACATCAATCTAACTAATATTGACCATTGGATTAAATTTTTTTAAATATGATTGGTCAAGATCATTTACACAAAAGGTAAGTCTAATCAACTATTTGTTCCATCCATTTGTTTGAAACCATCATGGATTGTTTATAATTCTAAAGAACCACTTTTTAAAGCAATCGTAGCCATCCCCTCTGATATGGCTTGAAAAAAGAATTGGTATAGCAAATAAGGCCAAAAGACGAATGGATTAGATCAACGGATAAGCGTCATTCATGGATGGTTGCCTTAGAAACATGTTCTCTTTGATGGACGGTTCAGATCAACCGATTGTAGTGTCTAACTGAACCGATGCAACTAGGAGCACTACAACCGATCAGATCTATTGTCCTGAGCGGTCAATGGACCGGGTTAGCCCGACGGGCTTTTGGGCCTGGCCCGTATTGGGCCGGGCTTGGACTAGAGCACTAGGCTTACAGGTCAGGCTCGAGCCTAAAGTATAAGCCTGTTTTTCAAACCAACCGGGCTTGGATTAGGCTGTTCAAAAGCTAGAAAACCCAGCCCAACTCAAATATATTTTTTAAGTTAAAATTTAAATTAAAATATTTTTCCTCCTTTTAAAATTTATATAAATTTTTTCTAAAAATTCATCTCATCTCCTTTTTAAGACTCTTCATTCTCTACAATGTTGATAATTTTTTCTTTATACGAAAAATCATGAGATTAAAAGATAATTTCTTTATGGAAAGGTCGGGCTCAGCCTAGAGCCGGGTTCAAGCCGAATCCTGCATTTGTATCTTGGGTTGGGCTTGAGTTGGACTTGGGCTAGACTATTGTAGCCCGTCATGGGTCCAGGCTGAGTTTGAGCATAAGTTGTGAGAAGCGGGCTGTGCTTGGACAGAGGTTAGCACGGCCCTAACCTGGCCCATTGACACCCCTAACTTTCCACAAATGCGGCTTCTCATTTCAATGAATGATACACAAAAATCCAGAATGTAGTCTTTAAATCTAACATAGCTCAGACTTTTAGCGCACGTGTCCTTCGCGAAGGGCCCAAAGGTCGAATGTCAAACACACATCAAAATCGTTGGCAATGATGCATTTTAATTGGACGGTGACCTGACTTAGCGGTCCACCTAATTGCATTTTGACACGTTAATATATCATATGATCAGAAATAGAGGAAAGATCCCAGAAAGAGGCTATGTATAAACTTTGGACTCGGATTCCCTAGTGTACCATAAGGCACCATGACTTATGCACCACAATCGGTACTCTCTGCTACTTGAAAATCTATGTGGGCCCCACCATGATTTATGCATTTTATCTATGCCGTTCATCCATGTCAGATCATTTTAGATCATGTGCACAAAAATAAGTTAGATCCAATTCTCAGGTGGACCACACTACAGAAAACAGTGGTGATTCAACGCCCACCATAAAAGGCGAGCGAATTAGCTGTTGCCAGGGTAACAGCTTAGGGGGTGTTACCCTAACCGTGTGGGTCCCACATTGATGTCATGTTTGTATATCCACGCCGTCCATCTGTTTTCCTATATAATTTTAGGGCACGATTCCAAACCTTACGAAGATCCAAATATCGGG
The DNA here is from genome assembly GCA_003013855.2 of Liriodendron chinense. Lineage (NCBI taxonomy): Eukaryota > Viridiplantae > Streptophyta > Magnoliopsida > Magnoliales > Magnoliaceae > Liriodendron > Liriodendron chinense. Next base: position 121,137 of record PVNU02004025.1, on the reverse strand, counting down.
TGAACCATACCTCTAGAAACAGCGATAAATGACCATTAGAAACTTTTTATGGGCTACAAAAGTTTTGGATCGAGCTTATATTTGTATTTTCCCTTCGTCCAGATATTTTTGACATTATCCACGGATTGAATGGAAAATAAACATTACAAAAACCTTACTATGGTCCCTTTGGAATATTTAATGGTGAGGCACTCAATCATCACTGTTTTCCATGTTATGGTCCACTTAAGGTTTTGATCTTTTTAAATTTTCCGACTCCATCCTAAAATGATATGTAGAAACGGATGGACGGCGTGGATATACAATAAATCATCAAAGTGGGCCCCACAGTAGCGGTAACACTCACATAGATGTTACCAGGGAACATCCAAGTCGAGCCCCATAAAAAACCTTCTTGAGTTATTTGCATCCAGCCTGTTGATTGGGTTGCATAGATCTGGATGTTACCCGGGTAACACGTTAGTGCTGTTTCCTTAAAGTGGGGCCCACATCGGCGTATGTGTTGTATATCCACACCGTCCATCTATTTTTTCAGATAAATTTAGGGCATGCGCCCAAAACTGAAGCTGAACCAAATCTCAGGTGGACCTCACCATAGAAAACAGTGGTGATTGAATGCCCACCATTAAAAACTTCCTAGGGCCCACTAATGTATATTTTCCATCTAAACCGTTGATAAGGTCTCACCAACCTAGTTGAAGGGAAAACACAAATATCAACTTGATTTCAAACTTTTGTGACCCCACCAAAATTTTTTTAATGGTAGGCATTCCATCCTTGTGTGGTTCATTTGAGATTGGCATCCGCTTCATTTTTAGGACCATGCCGTAAAATGAGCTGGAAAAACAATCCATGGACATACAACACATACATCAAGGTGGGCTCCACAATAGGGAAACATCCACTAGCATCTAATGGGAGGGGATTAGGTGAGACTCCGGATCCGCCTAGTTGGGTGGGACCTCTGTCTGTGGTGCCCACTGTGGTGTATGTGACTACATCTACGCCGTCCATCCATATTGAAAACTCAATTTAGGACATAATCCAAAAAAAAAAAAAGCAGTTCCGAATCCCAGATGGACCATAGTACAGGAAACAGTGGTGATTGAATATCAAGATGATATTTGAGTGGTCTCTTCATCTAAGTGTTTGTGACCTTATCAATAGGTTGGATGAAAAATAAACATTCTGTTGAAATCCACGAAGATTTTTATGGTGGGGGTTAAATCACAGCTGTGGTGGGGATTAAATCACAGCTGTTTCCTGTAGTGTGGTCCACCTAAGATTGTAGGATATAAGACGTACATATGATGTTAGGTTGGTTAGGCCAGGCTGGGTGGGGCCAAAATGACATGAGCCCATGGCCAGCCAAATAATTGATCGGGCCATGCATGTCGAGCCCATAGGCCATCCTAAAAGGTCCAAAGCCATCATATCTGCTGAGGTTTGCTAGGTTCACATGTTCCCTCTCCGCATGCACCTTTTGACTGTGGTGATTTACCACTGATGGGAGATGCTGTCCGGCAATCAGCTTCATCATTCCATCCTCATCATACACATGACATGTATGGTGGGCCACCATGTGGATTGCTAAATCAACCCTCAGATGTGAGTTAGCCCATAGGTTTTGAGTTAAGGCCATTCCGTTTCCACACCACCTTTGGATGGGTAACACTATTCAATCCCTCGATTTGAGGACATGGCGGTTGGAATCGAGAGACTCAAATCTATGCTGAACGAAGCCGTTGGGTGACAGGACTAGTCATCGACTAAACTCAATGGATTTTACACAATAAACTCCCTTGACGATTTTACATAGTTTCGGGCAACCTAACCATGGTTGTTGAGCGACCCAAGGGGGTTTCGGGCACTCAATGGGATTGAGTCCGGTGACTAATAGTTTGCGCAGTTTTGCGTAAAGAAGTTTCTAATTTTGGTTTATTGTTATAAAAGCGGGTGTAAACGGAAATGATGGTATCCTTGATGTATAACGAAGGATCGAGAGAGCTCTATGGTAAAAGGAGTTGAGAATAGCTTTCTCTTATGGGGGTTGATCCGGGTGATTGTTCTCCATTCTCTTGTAACTTCGATTTCAAAGTAATCATTTATGCAGTTGAATTTTTCCACGAGTGTTTTTTCTTCGTAAAATTCAGATTGTCTTGTTGTATGTGTTGATTATTGCTTAATCATTATGATTATTTTGTTTGGTTTTCTCTTTCGCAGGCTAGTTTTCCCAACAATGGCCAATACATGTGGCCCACCAAATATATTGCTATGATCACTGTCCACAAGTGTTAAATGTACGTGAAATGTTTCAGCTGCTCACATCATGGAAACATCCCTCAGGGAACGAAGTCATAAAGGGGTTGGCAACTAAAAGCCCAATATTGAAAACACCCTTGTGGACGGTCCATGAGAAATAGATTGCATCGGTCCGGGGATCTCAACCGTTTGATCCATGAGTCACAAACGAGTGGTCAAAACAAATAATGGACTTTTCAACCCACATTTTTCTATCTATTTTGCCATTCCAGTTGTAATTACTACAGGTGAATAGGTGAGGCCAAACTCATGACCCAAATGATGTAAACGGCTAGGCCCATAAACAAGTAGGGCCCATGTCTTAACAATAAAAAAAACCGTCAAAGTGATGGGACTTACCATGGATGGCCCAGTCCCCAAAAAAAAAAAAAAAAAAAAAAAAAAAAATCACCAAAATCATAGCTATTGAAAATGGGACCAATCGTCTGTGGTGATTGGCCGTAAATTAATGGACTAGGCCTAAAAACTATACTTGATTCTATTCGTGGTCCATGATTAGCTGAAAAGGTCCAGCATGTTGTACATGTGAAATCTACTCTATCCATCAGCCTAGCTCTTTGGGGCCAGCATGTTGTACATGTGAAATCTACTCTATCCATCAGGCGCAGGGGCGGAGCCACGTAGGGTCTAGGGGGGCTTTCAACCGTGAGATTTTATTCCTAACTGGTTCATGTGGTGTCGTCCAGTTGAGCCTTAGATCTGCCTCCTTTTTGGGCTCAAGCCCTAAAATGATCTGTTAAGATAGATGGACTGCATGGATAAAATATATAGATCACTGTGGGCCCATAGATCTCCTGACAGTCTTCTGTCTCAAGGTAGGTCCTGGTCTGTACGAAATCTGGACGCGATTAGCTCTGACTGACGGACACATGGATTTCCTTTGCAGGAAGTTCCTACCTGAAACCTAAGAGGGCCCACCGTGATGTTTGTGAGAAATTTACCCTGTCCATCTGTTTTTTGAGCTTATTTTAAGACATGAAACCGAAAATGACGCAGATAAAATACTCAAGTGAGCCGCACCAAGGCAAAGGTGGGTGGGGAGATTGCTACGGTCGAAACCTCCTTGGGTCCACAGTGATGTTCATATGCCATTCATACCGTTCATAACGTCAATCCTAATGGGATGAACTGAAAACTTAAATATTAGCATGATTCAAAACTTCTGTGACCCCATGAATATTCAACTCTGGTTGTTCAATCCTCACATTTTTGGCCCACTTGAGTCTTGGATCTGGCTCATTTTTTGTTGCATGTCCTAAAATGAGCTCACAAAATGGATGGACGGGACGGATTTCTCACAAACATATCAGTGGGCCACCTAAGTTCTCAGAGTAGGAACGAACTTCATAAAAATACTGCCCTGACGGTTCAGGAGCGATTTAGGAGATGAAGTGACGTCACCAAGTTCTATGGCCCCACCATGATGTGTGTGTTGTATCCACACACAGTCAAATCATATGGAGAAATCATTTTATGGCTTGGAAAAAAGAAATAGGCATATTCAAAGCTCAAATGGACCCACTACAGAAACAGTGAGGACGCCCACTCTTGAAACCTTCTGAGGGCTAGGGCCACCATGATCCTCCCGTGGAAGCATAAAGGAGAATCAATCGAGCAAATCACACAACGATCAATCAAACATAATGCAAACAATCCAATTTACGTGGAAATACCCATGCAAGGAAAAAACTAAGGCACAAAGCGATCTGTAATATAAATTTAAAAGAATAGAAGAGATGAACTACCCAACAAAGTAAAACCCAAGAGAAAATTCAAATTCCCTCTCACCAAAACTCCTTCTCCAAACTCTAATCATGTTTTGAAACATATTAGATACCCTATAACCCGATTATACCCGTTTATCTAAGCTACAATCGAATATAGAAACAATTCACGCAAAACAGCATAAACTACATAATTGCAACCGACACCATCGAGCGGCACTCGAAAATACCTTTGGTTGCCCGATGACAAGAGATTGGTTGCCCGACCACCACTAAAAGTGTTTAGAGAGTTTTGCTCGAAATCTGTTGAATATCAGGCGCCCGAAGCCACCAAGTTCGGGCGTCCAAACTTGCCCCAAACTGTCCAGATATCAATTTGCATAATGGGGGAAATTTCAGTCGCCCGGTGAGTGTGGTCGATTGCCCACAGCCCCCTGATTGTCTAGATTGAAGGCTCTGTTTCAACACAGCCCACTTGAGTAGTGGATCTGGATGATTATGGCCCATTTTCTAGAACCGAGGAGCGCACCTGATGTACAGAGTAGATTTCACATACACAACATGGCGGGCCCTAAAGTTATTCGGTCTGTAGAGGATTCTGGTCTTGTGGGGTGAGGCATCTCCATCAGTCGTGCGAGGGGGCAGAAACACGCTTCAGAGATCCTTGCCATTCATCAGGCAGGGACACTGTGGACATGCGATGGGCACTGATTCATTTTTCCATCCAATATTCCGGACCGTTGATATGTTAAATCCCACCATGGGTGGAAAATGAACCATCATTATCACATATTGGAATACCCAATAGACCAGTACTGGTACCTTTTCAGTAGAATGTGGACCTTGGTTTATCTCTAGACCGCATATTGAAAGACTGAAATAGTCCTGTTGAGGGTATTTTTGTGGCATAGTCCATCTACAGTGGGACACAACAGATCAACGACCTGGATTACCAGGGGGACGCATGACAAGGCGATCAGAACCGTTCAAGTGGTAGGTCCACCATGGATGGACCATCAGAGAACTTGGGTTTGATTGGAAGACAGGAAACACCAATAGTTTGAACGAAAGTCCATTGATCACATGTTCGCAATTGGCTGACAGGTTCATGCATAGGCATAGCCATTGGGCTTGTGTGTGTGATGACAAATGGGCCCATTGGGCTTGATAGGCCCTTAGTTATTGAGTTTATTCAAAGGGTCTACCTTCTGTCATAGTAGGCCCAATCAAACCCATTTATAAGTAGGTTTGGTTCGGAGTTTGGATATCCCTTAACCAGACCCGTTAGACCCAATCTATTTATAATGGGCCTGAGTGGATCTCCCTTTACCCAACTCCATTAGACCCATTTATAAATGAGTCTAATGGAGTTGACTCAGACCTGACCCAAACATGCCCATTTAGTAGAAGGGTATGGGTCTAAAATTTGGATCCAGACCATCTAAATTTTGGACCCAGACCCATTTAGTAAATGGCTGGATCTGGTTTTGGCTAAACCCGCCCCAAACCCAACCATTTACAGCCTTAGTTGTGCGTGCTATGAGCTTGTGTGTGTGATGACAAATGGGTCGATTGGGCTTGATAGGGCGCCAGTGGTTATTGCATTGATTCAAAGGGTCCACATTCTCTCACAGCAGGCCCAACACCGCATGATCCACCTTTCGACGACCCATAGATCACATCATAGTTACTTTCGGTGACATTTGTGGGTCCAATGAAGTATGGGCCAAAACAATCCCTTTTATCCCAATTTGGAAATCACCCGATTCTGTTGTGATCTGTGGACATCACATTAACACAAAGTGTCAATACACGATGGTGGGACCCGCAGAATGTGATCTCGATCACAACGCTCATGTGCGGGCCGTGGAAATTTACACGATCCTGATAGGCCCATTTCAGGTTCACATCAGGCCCATTGATATTGCGTGCACAGGACACGCGGATCATGCTTTTCGATCGATGATACAGTGTAGTTTCGGGTCCTCGTGGGGCCCACCATGTAAATAGTCAGGACCGATGCGATGGATGGCTTGGGCCCACATGATAGTGGTATTGACCCACCACCTACTAGATGCCTTTTACTTACATGTGGGATGCCTTGGGCCCACATGATGTGCTGCATTAATCAACTCTTTTTTAGTTAAATTCGCTTGGGAAAGTTATTGCCAAACCACACAAGAAATGAGAAGCCATTCCATGGATTTGCAGCGGATTAAGGATTTCATTTACCAAATCCCAATTTCAGACAGATCCATGATAATGTGAAGCTAAATGATTTACGAATTCAAGTTCCCATTTCCACTATACAAAAATGGGCCTTTTCGGGTATTGATCAAATGAGTGATGCAGTACAGGTGGGCCACAAGCGACCAATGTGCCACGGATGAATTTCAAGCATGGGAGCATGGAAGCATGGATTTGGAATGCATTGGAATCCAAATCACAGTTACTTTGGAATCAAAATGATTCTGATTCCTCATTTGTGTTTGGTTGAAATGAATTGGAATCTAAATCTTCTGTTTGGGAGCTTGAATTTGGAGGGCATTGGAATTCTTTGTTATATCCAAAGGCTTAGATTTGATCAACTAAATCAACTTTTATATCCAAATTAGTGTGTGTGTGTGTGTGTGTGTGTGTGTGTGTGTGTGTATTTGACAGGATGATTGTAATAAGCCCATTAAAATAAAAACTTTTGCAAAAAAAAAAAAAAAAGAGAGGAAATTTCAAGCTTTGAGTGGGCCATAAATGCAAGGATAAAAAACAAGTAATTCATCAATGTTTTTTAACCTTCCATTTAGATGTCCATTGTTTGAATGGTTCAAATCATTTTATTTACATAATTTTAGTGTTGCAGCTGATAATTAGATTGTTTTAGGGTGTCATCAACATGGCATATGTTCCATTGGATTAGGAGCCTAGATACACATTTGTGACACCTGTGACTCTCCAACCCTTACAGGTGTCACTGGAATTCCATTTACCTCTAAATCGAAGGCTGCGGAACACAAAAGGCAGCTATTTGGATTTGAAATAGCCCCATTTAGAACCAAATCCAAGGTGCCAAATGGGGTGATAGTAGATAGTGGTTAGTTGAGTTAGTTATCGTTAGTCTTAGAACAACTAATTTCAAAATTGGTTAGACCCAATCAAGATTAGTTAAGAAGTTTGTGGGAGTTTGTTGCAAATTTATCTGGCAGTTGCAAGAGTTAGTATGAGCACCATTTTGAGAATTGTAAAAGAAACATTTGACTGAATTTAAGTAACATTTCTCTTTTTGGAACATGAGTTTGTGAAGCCTTTCTTGAATTTGGTGGGTAATTGGCTTGTAATTTGCAGTCCAAATATTTTCTAATTCTCCCTCGATTATATTCATAATAGAAATTCAATTACAAACGAGAAGTTTGAATCTCATGTTTGGCTTTTCCCTCGTTCTTCTCTGTTTTCAAAATTGTTTTTGAACAGATCTTTCTTCATTTCCAAAACTGTTGTTTAAATTTTTATTTTTATTTTGTATTACTATATTTTGGCAAATTAAACTCGTCCATCATTCATTCTATTGGCCATTGATCACATTAGTCTTAATCAAAATAATTATTGAGCCGGATGGACAACCTAAGATGGGACCCACAAGATTGATGGATAATTCGTACGCCTAGCAAATTCTCCAAAGCTTTTAAGCGACATGTGGTTAATCATCAATCTGAACAGTCCAATGGCACCCATGGAAGCGGATTATGTGCAACAATCGCTATAAACGGATGATAATGACCCTTTGGATTAGGGCCATTTACTGTAACTATCTTTCTTACGAGCTGTAGATTGGATGGTTAACATCATCAAGACATGAAATCTTTACTGCCACTTTTCATAATACTGGTAAGATTGTCAGGATCATCCAATCTGCATGATTTTTGCAGGAGTGGATTAGGTAAGACTCTAGATCGACCCAGGTGGGTGAGACCCCTGACCGTGGGGCCCACTGTGATGTATATGACTACCTTCATGCCGTTCGTCTGTATTGAAAGCTCATTTTAGGGCATGATCCAAAAAATGAAGCAGTTCCAAATCCCAGAAGGACCATAGTACAGGAAACATTGGCCTACTTGCCGATTTCTACATGTGTATTAACGACACCATATAATACATAGTATGACTATAGGGGTGCAAATGGGCCGGGCCGGGTCGGGTCAAGGGGAGGCCAGACCTTTACCATTAAAGAAAGGGTCAAGATTTTGGACCTAGACCAAAACTATTAAAATCGAGTTCTTTCCCAGTCAAAAACAGCAGAACTAGACCTGACTCATTTATCAAATGGGTCAGGTTTGTGCGGGTTTGGGTAGATTTGGACAGGCCGGAATCGGATACAAAATTTACAATTGATTTTTCACACATAATATTCCAAGTCATCCAATTAGTTATGGTTTATTTTGATGGGACAAAAATAAAATAGCCAGCACTCTAAATTCAACAGGTAAAAATGAGAGGTCAGGGAGTTTTGAAGTATTGTTATTTCTAGTGAATTCCCCACCTACAATGGGGCCCACGATTTGCGTAGTTCATATTGTTACAAGGAGTGTATGATTAACCATATTTTAGAAAAATATGAACTACTATTATAGCCTAGACCAGAAGAAAGTAAAAAGACACCAAACCCTCAATCAAATAATTTTTTTCTTGGGTCTAGGTCTCAATCGAGCCCGTTTTAGTATGACTCAAATTAGGCCAGCCCATTGCAAAACTGGGTACAGCTCAAGTCAGGTAAGGTCAGTTTCATTTTGAGAGGACCTAAACCTAACCCATTTAATAATTTGGCTTGAACTTTTGGATCTATACCCATCCTATGGGTCTAAATTTTGGACCGTGACCCAAACCAAGTAGTTATCACATCCTCTGTACATTTTGGTTCTTAAGACAGTAAATGCCCTTACATTGGTTAAACCAGCATTGCAAATAGCAAGAGCTTTTGATTTGAATTAAAGGTATTGTCGTAACTTAATGACAATGGTCAACTTAACTAACTTGATCTGAACCCTTCATGTAACAAAATCCTATTCTCTCTTCCCTATCCACTGAGCCTTTAAACTTTACGAGCTTAATGGGCCTGGGAGCCTAAGCCCAAAGCAAACCCAAAAAGTTCATGAACATATTTAATTTCTAGGGAATTTTACAAACAAAAAATAAAAAATTACCTACTTAAAATTTATATTGTGATACCTCTTTTAGAAAGATTTTTAATGAGCTATCTCATTAATCTAAGTAATCGAGTACCTTTTATTAGATATATTAGTGGTGGTTCGGGTCAACCACACTAACAAAGGGGTCAGTGGCTTTGGTGGGCCCACTGTGGTGTTTATGTGAAATCCACCTTGACCACCATCCACGTTAGGCCTAGGGCCCAAAAATCAGCCTTATCAATGGTTCAGGTGGACCACACCATTGGAAATAGTGTATAGGAAAACACTCACCCTCCAAACGATTGGGCTTGAATTTTGGGTACAGGCCTAAATTTTAGTGTGGCATTTAATAGTTGGAGAAAATTCAAAAAATATCACAGTTGGGTCCATAAAAATCAAGTGTGGACATCTCTATCAGCTGTTTCCTTTGGTGTGGCCCACTTGAATCACAAATCAGCTTCTTTTTTCTTGTTGCCTTGGGCCTAATAAGAGATTACACATCTAATGGTCAAACTGTATCTCACATGCACATTATGGAGGATGTGAGCATCCCATAAAGTTCACTTTCGTTTAATATATTAGTGGAAATCTTGCTTTCTTGGGAATATTTGGAATAGGGACCACCCTTGAATTTTTACAGGCCTATTGTATTGTGTATGTGAAATCCACTCCGACCATTAGATGTGTAATCTCATGTTAGGTTTGGTACTAAAAAACAAAAATCAGACTAACCTATAATTCATTTGGGTCACAACAAATGAAGCAATTGGGAGAGAGATGTCCATCTTTGATTTTTACAAGACCCACAATAATGATTATGTATGAAATCCACTCCAAATAGATGATGGACAAAAATTTAGCCCCAGGCCCAAAAATAGGACCATTTGTGACTTAGGTGGGCCACACCAAGGGAAACAATTTGCAAGGTGAATGTTGCCCTGTACACACCCTTCAAACTATTTCTCTTTGTGTAGTCCAACTGAATCATGAATGGGCCTGAATTTTGGGTGCTAGGCCTAAATGCTGGTGTGGACTACTTCCTCAATTGTTTCCTTTGGTGTAACTCACCTGTCCGAATGTATCTCACATACACATGATGGTGGACCCCATAAAAATCAAGGATGGGCATCTCATAAAATTCCCTTTCTTTAATATTTGAGTGGAAATCTCTACATTTTTTGGAATAGTTAGGAGAGGGACGTGCCCTTGATTTTTTACCGGGCCCATCATGATGTGTACATGAAATCCACTCTGACCATTAGATTTTTGATGTAATGTTACGTACAGTGCCAAAAGATTCAAGCTGACCTATAATTCAGGTGGGCCACATCAAAGGAAGCAGTTGGGAGAGACGTCCGCACTTGAATTTTATAAAACTCATCTTGATGATTATATGAAATCAACTCCAATCATTAGATGAAATACCAAATTTTATGAAACTCAAAAATCAGTCCAATTTTTAATTCAGGTGACCCACACCAATGGAAACAATTTGCAAAGTGAGTGTTGGTCTACACACTGTTTCCAATTGTGTAGTCAACTTGAATCATGGATGGAGCTGAGTTTTCAGCCTTGGGCCTGATATAGGGTGATGCATATGGTGATTGGGGTGGATTTCACATAAACATCAAGGTAGGACCCACTCGAGCCGCTGACACCTTTGCTCGCATTGTGAGTTTTGTAATTTTATGAGGAATCCTATCTACCCGATTTGACGGGCGCGGATTAGGTACTTCCCCGCCTGTCCCGAGCTCGAGACTGGCCAGGGCTCTGAGGGCCACCATGATGTATGGATTGTATCCACACCATCCATTCTGTTTTCCATCTCATTTTAGGACATAGTACAGAAAAATTAGGCACATCTAAATTTTAAGTGGGCCACATCACAGTAAGCAACGGTGCTAATGATTTTTACCGTTGAAACCTTCCTAGGGCCCACCGTGATGTTTATTTGCCATCCAATCTGTTCATAAGATCATAGAGACCTGGATGAAGGTAAAACACAAATATCAAATTGATCCAAAACTTCCTGTGGGGCCGAAGAAGTTTTCAATGGTCAGCCTTTAATCCTCATTTCATTGTCCAATTGAGTTTGGATCTGCCCTATTTTTGGTTCATAACCTGAAATGAGATCGAAAACGGAATGGATGGTGTGGATAAAATCCATACATCATGGTGGCCCTCATAGCCCTAGCCTGTCTCGAGCTCGGGACAGGGGGGGGGGAAGTACCTAATCCGCGCCGGATTTGGCAGGATTTTTCTGTTTAGCGCAGCCTGATTGGTCCAGCTCAACACTCATGTTCTTGGTAATGTTGCCCCGTCAATGGGGAATTCCGCGCGCTCTTATTGTGCGGAGTAAACTCAGTTGGGCCCACCTAAAATGTATGTGCTTTATCTGTTCCGTCCATATGTTTTTACAGCTCATTTTAGTGGTTGAGCCCAAAATTTAAGCATATCCAAATCTCAAGTGGACCATGCCATGGGAAACAGTGGGAATAATGATTTCCACCGTTGAAACCTTCCCAGGCCCTACAGTGATGTGTATTTGTCATCCAACCTGTTCATAAGATTACATGGATATGGATGAAAGGAAAACACAAACATCAGCTTGACCCAAAACTTTTGTGTCCTTCGAGAATTTTTCAATGGTAAACATTCAGTTCATATGTTTCTTGTGGTGTGGTCCACTTTAAATTTTGACATGCTTTAGTTTTTGGTACCATACCTAAAATTTTCTGTTAAGATGGATGGACGGAGTAGATAAAAAACGTAAATCACTGTGGGCCCACAGAGTTTACTCCGCACGCTAGCGTGCGGAGTTACTCAGTACGCAATCCGCTTCCAGTCAATGGCTGACGTATGCTGAGCTGGATCAATCGGGTCGAGGAAAACAGACAAATCTGGCATGTGATACCGAATTCAGCGTGCTGCCCCTGCCGTGACGGACTCGGCAGGGACTCTGTGGGCCCACCGAGATGTATGAATTTTATTGTCCATTCATTTTTCCAAATCATTTTAAGATATGGTCCCACCAAGTGGGAATTGAACAACCACCATTAAAAACTTGGTGGGAACGCAGAAGTTTTGTGTCCTCTCTTTGTAGACCTTGCGAAAAGGTTGGATTTATGGTGGGCCTCTGTAAGGTTTCATTGATGAGCGTCATTATCACTGCTGCTTACTGTTGTGTGGTCCATTTGAGCCTTGATCTGCCTCTTTTTTTGGATTCATACCCCCATAATGATTAAGAAAAATGAATAGATGGATGGCATGGATAAAACCCATATAACACTGTGGGCCATAGATCTCTTCCCTGGACCCAATCCGTCCGGGCAGGGATGCAGATTTCCATGGGGCCCACCTTGATGTTTGTGAGAAATCTATCTGTCTGTACATTTTGTGAGTTCATTTTAGGACGTGAGACAAAAAATGAGCCGGATGTAAGATTGAAGTAGGCCAAAAACGTGAGGATTGAACGTCAGCAGTTGAGATATTTGTAGGGCCACAGAAGTTTTGAATCAGAATAATGTTTTTTCAGTTCATCCCAGTAGGAATGAAATTATGAACGGTATGGATGGAATATAAAAGTCGAGGTTTCAACAATAGGAATTTCCCTGCCCACCTTTTCCTTAGTGTGGCTCACTTGAGCATTGGATCCGGATCAGTTTTGGTCATATGTCCTAAAATTAGCTCATAAAACGTATGGACGGTGTGGATTTCTCACAAACATCACGGTGTACCCCACCTAGGTTCCCAGTTCAGGAACTTCCTGCGAAATCCGCGTCCCAAGCCGTGTCCGCTGGATTCCACAAAATCCTAAAAAATCTATCGAGAATCTGTGGTGAAGGTAATGTGAGGAAGGAGAGAAAATCAAAGTCAAGAACTCGTCTCTATCATCATAAGTGTAAGGATAAAGTAAAGTGCAGTCAATGCCTTGAACTTAGACTTTAGATTCCTATGCTAGTCCTGCACCATTTAAAAAATGGTGGTTTCTCTTCAACCGCACGATGCCAAGTTGTTTCCGACCATCCAAATTGCTAACCCAATCGAGTATGTAGCATAACTGAAAAGTTGCACCAACAAGATGATATATTAGCCATCTGATTTTTCCATTCGAGCCTGACCCAATCATTTCTTTTACTTTTGATTATCGATTCAATAGCCATCGATCGACGGTGAGGATTTCACGATTAGGGTGGTAACAGATATTCTCAATCAATAAACAGGACACACAATTTAGACGGCATAGATTGTACATCAGCACTACCTGTGATGATGATGAGTGACCACCATCTTAAAAAAGGCTCAAAGCTTTGTTTTTGGGATGCTTCGAACAATGTCTGTTTAATGAAGAGATTCTACTACTTTATGCAGCCTCCTCACGTATGGTATCTTAGAATAATGCTTTCTGTACTTAGCTTTTGCAATAACAAAGAGTATAAAAACAAGACAGAACCCATCTTTCTATGCTAACTTTCCAATTACATCAATCCATGAAAAAGGTCCAATTACATCAATCCATGAAAAAGGTAGGCCCCACCGTGAAGCACCAGGCACAAGTTCATCAGGTGGGTTTATGAGAAGGGTGGTACTCAGCATCAGATCTACCATTTTAACGGTGCTGATGTCCATAAAAAGTGTCATGTTGGTAGGAAAGATGTTATGGCACCACAAGTTTTAATATCTTGTAAACTCATTTCCTTTGAGAAAAATAAAATGTAGTAAGTGGTATGAGCACTTGGTAGAATATCACTGTCTCTCTCTTTTCCTGTTGAAAGTGCAATAAAAAGCCCACATAAAAAACGTTGTATGTGAACTTTAACATGCAACTACTTCTTTTCTGCCTACGTACGTGTCATTTTGTACAGTACGGTCTGACCAATCCACTTGTTAGGTGGGCCACTGAGGTAAGATTCACATGTGAATGTAGACACGGCATGTTATAAAAAGAAAATTATCTCTAGTTCAAATCATGGACCCACTGTAGATATGCCAAAAAATCAAAGGGGAAGTAATTGATACTCTAGCTGCATATGAAGCTTGATGTGCAGGCAGCAGTAAATGGGACACGTGGCTCAAATTAAACGGATTAAATTGTGAAACCCACTTTCGCTAGGTTATATATAGTCCAAAAATCAGATTGGGTTGAATAATAATCAGATTAGTGGACACTTGTTTGTTGCAATAAGAACATTTGATATTTTCATTTTTTAACCAACTAATAAATCTCCACCCATCTAATATAATCAAATCAGCATAATTTTTTAGTTGATGATACAACTAAATTGTTATGCAGTTTTTGAATGGTTTAATTTGAATTACTTGTATGCCACATATGTAATTTCTGAGTAATTTTTAAGTGCCTGCATATCATCCATCACTTCGCCAGAGCATTAAATTTCCTTGCATTGGGGAACTTGGACTGTCCAATCCATTGACCTAGATTGTTCATCACGTCCAACTCACATTTGATGGGGAACCATACAATCCCCAGACCAATCTGATAAATGCTAACCATTAGGTCAATGGCCTACAATATGGATGGTCAAGATCATTTACAAAATAGGTGCAATTAACAATATGATCCATCTGTTTGTTAGAAACTATCATGGGTTGCTTATAATTCTAAAGAATTACTTTTGTTAGGAAATCATGCAAAGCCATCTCATCCATAACTTGGAAAGAAAAGGATGGCTAGAAAATAAGCCCAAAACGAAGGTGGATTGGATCATCCAGTCAGTGTAATTTTTCCATGTTAGCCTGAGAAATGTGTTCTTAAATTAATGGACAGTTCAGATTAATCGATTAGACTATCTTACTGAACCGATGCAACTAGAGCACTATAACTTATAGTGCTCTAAATTACATGGTGCATGTCCATTTCCTCAAAGTTAAAATGATATTGATCTAGCAAGTTAACCATTGATCGATGGGCATTTGTTGGCCCTATTGGACCGTTGCCTACTTTCTATCTAGATTGTGTATTTCATGCCCCACTAAAAAGCTAGGGCATTGGTTCGAGTCCATTTATGGGTTTTATGATCCACGTGCATGAAAGATGTTTTCTTCGTTAGATATGGAACTGAGATATTTTAGAAAAAACTTAGATACTCCGGAAGAGCTTGATGGAATATATACAGGCACTTAAAAATTACTGCATGCATGGTATACAAGTACATCAAATGAAACCATCCAAATTATGGTTTTCAATTTTGATATCATGAACTGAAAAATAATGCTTATTTTTTAGCATCTGACTATTAGATTGTTGGACATTTATTAGACGGTTGAGAATTTAAAAAAAATAAACCAATGTTCATGTTCAATAAACAAGTGTCCACGAATCAAAGGCTAAGGTAGTAGGAACAATCTGTTTTTGGGATCGCGACTTGAAGACAGTGGATTTCACAATTACTCAATTTAGACTGAGTTAATGTGTTCCACGTGTACAATTTATGGGTGCCTGGCCAAAAAAATCTCAGATGATCCTAGCCGCTCAATTAGTTGGCCCATTTTAGTTGTTAGCAACAATTCATAAAAATGGTATATGAATGTGGTGTACGTTTTGATACCTCTCTTAGATGCTACATTGACTCGGCATGTATTTACCGTTCAAGATTAGGGCTGTCAACTGTCTGGATCTTGGTCCAGACCCGATCCGGATCTGGTCCAATTTTACCAGATTCAGATCAACGATCTGGATCAATGGTTTAGATTTGGATCTTGTTGATCCAATCCGTTAAAAATTTGGATTGGATGCGAATCACCTTAGATCTGGTCCGTTTTGAACCGATCCGAATATAAAATTAATTAAATAATATTATATATTTTATATATAAATACATGTTAAAAAAAATCCTAACACTAGGGATATTGAGATGCAATTATGATCCATATGAATTAGTGTAAGCATAACCCATAAGATATTGAGATGTATGTGTAAAAGACTGAGTAGGATATGAATGGAAGAAGAAAAAAAAAGTAGTATAAGCATAACTCATATGATATCCACTTATATTCGGATCAGGTCGGATCGCATTCAGATCAGTCGAATCTCTATTGGATTAGATTTCGGATAAAATGTTTAGAAATCCATTGGATCTCGGATTGAATTCGGATCATTCGGATCACAAATTAGATCGGACTCTGATCCGCTCCAAATCTAATCTGTTGACAGCCCTAGTCTAGATCAATGATCACATGCAGGAATGGTGGGGGCGTATCGTACACCTTTGTGGTACAAAGCATCATGTAATTATTGGGCACGGTCGGGTATCCTAAATTTGAAATAGATCCAAATCTTATGTGAGCCATACCACCGAAAACAATAATGATTGTATCTCCACCATTAAAAAACTTCACGAGTGCCTGGAAAATGTTTATTTGCAATCCAACTTGTTGATAAGGTCACAAAGACTTAGATGAAGAGACCACACAATTACATCAACTTGATCCAAAACTTTTGTGGCCTACCATAAGTTTTTAATAGTTGATTACCATGGTTTCCTAGATTATGGTCTACCTTAGATTTGAATCTATTTCATTTTTTAGTTTATGCCCTAAAATTAGTCTTCAAAATAGATAGACAGCATGGATATAAGACAAATACATCACAATGGGCATATGGTTAAGGAACCCACCTCAGTGAATCCCCAAGCTACACCTATAATTATTAATCCTCATGGTGTGAATGTACATCAAATCTGAACATCCCATTTATAGCCAACCTCTTGATCGGGCCCTACCAAAATCACACCAATTAGAACATCTCACACCCACACCCCTCACACACCCTTGCACTCACATCACAGTGGACTTTTTATACCATAATGGGTACTCGAACTCGTAGAACTAGTTAAAACACTTGTGAGTCTACCACTAAGGCATGAGTAACGACTCAATCCAAATCATTGCATTGGTGAGGGTTCTTCTATTGTGATAATTCATCCCACAATGTTCCCTTCCTCTTTTGGCCGACAAGGGTCAAATTTAGAGGAGAAGAAAAAAAAAAAAAAAGTGGCCCATAGTATTTTCAGCCGTCCATTTCTTTGGTGAATCAAGGTCCACCTTAGCAAAGCTTTTAGTCCTTTTTCAAACTAAGGAACATTTCTTTACTAAAAGGGAGAAAAAAAGGAAAAGGTGAAGATAAAAAAAACAATAAAAACAAAATAGAAGGAAGAAGAAAATGTTCATTGCATTATGCATTATGAGACAAAAAGACCAAGACCCTCACAAAGTCTTTGCTGATAAGCATGTGTATGGCCAGGAACACTTAACCTGTAGCATAAGAATTGTATGATTCTCGGCCCGAGCATGGGCTCATCGGGCCCACATCGCCCACATGCCGTCCAATTTGGGACCCATGCTTTGGTGGTCAATCCTATCCTCTTGATCTGTGGCTTGAAAGTAGATGGTTGTGAAAATATAACACCAATGGTGCAACTTAACTAGGAGATTTTTTTGGGGGCATAGGCTATCCATGAGTCTGATCAGATCAACGGTGTGGATCAGCAGAGCAGGACCACATAAATCCAGAGGAAGGATATGGTTTTATTCAAAGTTGGAGGGAAGTCTTCAGGTCAATATATGATGGCTGGCATTCAGATTTCTCCATTTCACACGCACAAAATCCCATCATAGGAGTCTTCCTTGTTTTTGCGTCGCCGCTTCAGATTATAGTGGAGAGGTTGGGTGCGGCTAGGCACTATACCACAATTAATATGGTGGGGCCCTCCATAACGTACACGTGCCATTGCTCCAAAGAAATCGGATTGCGTTCTCATCGTGCGGAGTAAACTCTCATGGGCCAACCTAAAATGTATATGCATGTTTTTTCAGCTCATTTTAATGGTTGAGCCCAAAATTTAAGCATATCCAAATCTTAAGTGGACCATGCACAGGAAATAATGGGAATAATGATTTCCACCGTTGAAACCTTCTCAGGCCCCACAGTGATGTTTATTTGTCATCTAACCTGTTCATAAGATCATATGAACATGGATGAAGGGAAAACACAAATATCAACTTGATCCAAAACTTCTTTGTTCTTCGAGAACTTTTCAATGATAGACATTCAGTTCACACTTTTCCGTGGTGTGTTTCATTTTAGATTATAATATGCTTCGTTTTTTGGCATCATATTTAAAATTATCTATTAAGATGGATGGATGGACAGAGTGGATAAAATATGTAAATCACAGTGGGCCCCATAGAGTTTTCCTCAGTATCCTCCTCCAAAGGGGTCAATCGGATACTACCCCACCCGACAGGACGGGTACATGTCACCCCAGTATTGATAGAGAGCATGTGAACCCGCACCTCAATAATAAGAGAGAAATGTTAGACCTATCACATCAGCCGGATCCCACTTGTTATCTACTAATGCTGTGGCTGCTTCCTAACAGGTGTATAGCACCCAATCCGAGCTCGGCCCCAAATTAAAACCACCCGTTGAGGATTAGCTACTGGCTAGTGAAGTGACGTCACCACTTTCTATGAGCCTCATCATGATGTATGTATTGTATCCACACCATCCATCCATTTGGAGAGATTGTTTTAGGGCATGAGTGAGGCAGATCCAGAGTTCAAGTGGACCCCACCACAAAAACAGTGGAGACAATGACGTCTACTGTTGAAACCTTCTTAGGGTCCACCATGATGTTTATTTGAGATCTAACCTGTTTATAAGTTAACACATACTTGGAATAAGGGAAAACATAAATATCAGATTGATCAAAAACTTCTGTGGTCCAAAGAAGTTTTTAATGGTAGGCGTTCAATCCCCACTGTTTTCTATGTTGGGGTCCACTTGAACTTTGGAACTTTGGATCTGCCTCGTTCTTTGGATCATGCTGTAAAATTATCTCTCCGAATGGATGGACGGTGTGGATACAACACATACATCATGGTGGGACCCACAGAATTTGGTAACGTCACTTCAGTAGCTAATCCGCGTCCGGAACCACCATAATTGCGTAGCTTACCACAGATGGACATCCAATGTTCGGTACAAACTAACTCAAAAGTAATAAATTAACAAATAGCTCGTCAGTGGAAGCCGATTGCATGGTGTGCCCCACACGGGCACCGCCGACCTCATGGTGGCCCCACCATGATGTATGTTGTATGTCCGCACTGGCCATCTATATTTCAATATCATTATAGGGCATGGCACCGGAAATGAGGTACATCCAAAGCTAAAGTGGACCACATCATAGAAATAAGTGGGGCATAAAAGTCAAACATCGAAAACTTCCTGGGGCCAAGAAATTTTGGATCAAGCTGATATTTGTGTTTTCCCCACATCCCGGTCTATGTGACCTTATGAACAGGTTGGATGGCATATAAACATCATAGTGAGCCTTAGGATGGTTTCAAAAGTAGATGTTATTGTTAAAACTGAATTCCATGCCGTGGTACACTTGAGCTTTAAATCTTCCTATTTTTTGGACACATGATCTAAAATGATCGCGCAAAATTGGATGAACTGGATATAATATGTACATCATGGTGGGTCCCACAGATCTTGGTGACGTCGAGACACCATGGGCGCCGTTTTGGTGGATCTTTGACTGTGGGGCCACTTGATGTATGTGCCTTACACCCAGACGTGCATATCGAAATCTTAGGTGGACTATACCACTGGAAAGTCATAATTTAATTATTTGTCATCCAACCCGTTGATAATGTTAGAAATGCCAAGATGGAGACACCACATAAATATAAGCTTGATCCAAAAGTTTTGTGACCTACAAGAAGTTTTTAATAATCAATTACAACCGTTTCCATCCCATACTATAGGCTACCTGCCTAAAATTAATTTTCAAAATGGATGGACAGCTAGAAATCAGGCACATACATTACGGTGGGCCCCACAGCCAGGGATCCCAAACACCTCGGTGGAACTGGGGACCATCAAAGCCGCTTCCGGAGGTCGATGTGTGGCACACCACGCAATGCGATTCCATTGGACATAACACAGGACGGACGCGGATTGCCAGCGAAAGCCTTTAGCAGGCATCTCCTCCGCTCGGAATCTAGGTGGGGCCCCCTGTGATGTTTGTGAGAAATCGACGCCGTCCAACCGTTTTGTGAGATGATTTTAGGTGTTGCTACCAAAAAATGAACGGGATTCAAGACTCAACTTGACTATTGGATCCCGTTCATTTTTGGTCGCCTAAAATGATCTCACAAAATGGTTGGACGGCGTAGATTTCTCCAAAACATCACGGTGGCCCCACCTAGATTCCGAGCGCAGGAGATGCTGCGAAAGGCTCTCGCAGGCAATCCTCGTCCAAACAGGACTGGGATAAGATCGATCTACAGTAGGTCAAGTCTTCCATGTGTACGGACGGGATAAGATTAATTTGATGTATCTGACATGTGTACGGACGGGAGCGAATTAGGTGTTACCCTGGGAACAACTTATTGGGTGTTACCCCTACCGTGTGGCCCACATGGATAGTATTTTGTATATCTACGCCGTCCATCCGTTTCTACATCCCATTTTAGGATGGTCTTCCAAAAATTATGCAAATTAAAATCTCAAGCGGACCATACCACTTGAAACAGTGCTGATTGACTGCCCACCATTAAAATTTTCAAGGAGACCATCATAAGGTTTTGGTAATGTTTATTTGCAATCCAAGCTTTGATAATGTCAAGAAAGTCTGGATGAAGAGAAAAGTTAAATATCATCTTGATCTAAAACTTTTGTGGCCTGCAAAATGCCTTTAATGATTATTCATCACTCTTTTTATTAGTATGGTCCACCTTAGATTTGAATCTTCTTATAATTTTGGATCGCATCCTAATATTAGACGTAACAACAGATGGACAGGACAGCATGGATATACAAAAAATACATCAAGGTAGGCCCCACACGGTAGGAGTAACACCCATTGAGGTGTTACGAGGGTAACACCTAATTCGCTCCTGCTCTTTAAGGGCCAAGCAGTGGACTTGATATTCCAAATCCAAGCGTAAAAGCGGTCCAGTTGTCACGTTGGCGTACTGAATGTGAGCGATTGCTTTCATTTGCCAGCGGACATATATTTGGACGTGGTAGGATTTGTTTGGATGAGAGCGGCCATCGAAGATGGGTCCACTGAGTATACTCTGTAGTGCCCACTGTGATTTATGTATTTTATCTTTATCCATTTTAAGAGATAATTTCACGGCTTGAGCCCAAAAATGAAGCATATAAAAATCTCAAGTTGACTGCACTACGGAAAGCAGTGTGAATTGAATGTCTATCATTGAAGAAATTTTCTTGGCGGTCACGGAAGATTTGGGTCAAGATGTGTCTTTGTGTTCTTATGAATGGATTGGATGACAAATAAACATCACTGCCCCTAGGAAGGTCTCAACAGTGGAAATTATTATTTTCATTGTTTAATGTGGTATAGTTCACTTTTTCATTGTTTAATGTGGTATAGTTCACTTAAGCTTTGTATGTGCTTTAATTTTGGATTCAACCCCAGAAATGAGCTAGAAAAATGGATTGTCAGCATGAATGAACCATGTACATTCACAATGAGCCCAATAAAGTTTACTCAGTACAATAAGAGAATCCAGAGTAACTCACTAAGCAATCAAATTTGATTCGATAGATGCTTTAAATGGCCATGGCTGACAATAGCCTTGTCCAAACAAATCCCGCCACATCACCACGGAGGGAGCTTAGTCGTGGCAGAAGAGTATTTATTTGCATCTCTTTTAGAGCTTGGTTCACGTAAGGCTATACCCAATTTAAGTCCACCTCATGCACTAAATCCAACATGGGACTAGGCCGAGGACAAGAGCCAAGGCCGACCTAGGACTAGGGTTGCACATCGATTCGATCAATTCAATTTTGGATGAAAATGAAATTGAATTGATCTTTAATTTTTGAAATTGAAATTGAAATTGAATTGATCTTAATGTTGAAATTTCGAATTGAAATTGAATTGACCCAATTTTTTTTGGAATTGAATTGAGATTGAATCGATGAATTTTTCGATTCAATTCGATTTGATTTTTCACACATTACAAATTGAAAACTTTTAAGTTTTATAGGGTTAGATTTTATAGTACCTCAAATAGTAATATTAGTAGAAATACTTCTGAAAACAAATGCATAATAACTGGTCCATACATGGAAATTAGAAAGATCGAATTGATCCAAAGCTTTTGAGGCCTGAAAAATATATTTAATGGTTATTCATCACTCTTTTTCTTGGTATGGTTCACTTGAGATTTGATCTTCTTATAATTTTGGATCATGTCCCAAAATGAGATGTAAAATTAGATGAACGTAATGGATATACAAAAAATACATCAAGGTAGGCCCCACATGGTAGGGATACAACCCACTAAGTTGTTACCAACGTAACACTTAATTCACTCTTGGGTGAACTTTAGAGATTGCGTACTAAGTTAGTACGCTTTTGTCGTACTGATTAAACTTAATTGGGCCTACTTTAAATGCATTTGGTTTCCACATCGTTCATTCATTTTGCCTGCTCATTTTAGCCGTTGAGCCCAAAATTGAAGCATATTCGAAACTTAGGTGGACTATGCCACATGAAACAGTGGGAATAATAATTTCCACCGTTGAAACCTTCCTAGGGCCCACAGTAACGTTTATTTGTCATCTAACCTATTCGTAAGATCAGGTTGACATGTATGAATGAAAAACACAAATATCAGCTTGACTCAAAACTTCTATGGCCTATAATAATTTTTCAATGGTAGAGGTTCAATTCACATTGTTTCTTGTTGTGTGCCACTTGAACTTTGTATACGCTTCAATTTTGGGCTCAAGCCATAAAATTATCTTTTAAAGTGGATGAACATAGTGGATAAAACGAATAAATCACCGTGGGCTCAACAGAGTTTACTCAGTACGCCAAGCACATTGAGTTACTAAGTATGCAATCTGATTCGTCTTGGACTCTTAGGTGGGCACGGATATGCAGGAGGGTGCTTTCAAAGCTTTGTGGGCCCCACCATGGTGTATGTGCTTTATCTAGGCCCTCCATCCATTTTTCCATCTGATTTTAAGACATTATCCCAAAAATGAGACATATCCAAATCTCAAGTGGACCACACCACAAGAAAATATTGAGTAATTGATGCTTATTATTGAAAACTTTTTGGGGGCTTAGAAGTTTGGTATCAAGCTAATATTTGTTTTTTCCCTTCCTCTAGGTCTATGTGACCTTATCAACATGTTGGATGGCAAAAAAACATTACAATGGGCCCGAAGAAGAATTGAATGGTAGACATTCAATTCCCATTGTTTTGTTGTGGTGTGATAATCTGAGATATATATCTTTCTAATTTTTGAAAATTTTCCGTAAATTTATATATAAAAATATATGGACAACCTAGATAAAACACACTATGATGCATTTAGTTCATCCATACCGTCCATTAATATATATATAGATATTCAATTTGATCAATCGATTCAATTCGATACAGATCAATTCAATTTTCGATTTGATTCATTCGATCGGAACTAAAAATTAAAATTGAATTGAAATTGAATTTTTTTTTTTAAAAAAAAAATGAATTGAATTGATCTTGTAAAACGAATCGATTCGATTTGATTCAATTTGTTCGATTCGATTCAATCGATAAATTGATCATAAATTGAATCGTGTGCAGCCCTATCTGAGACTAGGTCGAGGACAAGAACCAAAGTTACGACAAAGCCAACTTGAGACCTTTAGGACGACCTACGAAGTGAGGAGCTCGAGTGATGAGCTCTATCGACCAATGATGAGATCGGCCGACGAGCTCTGCCCTTAGGCTAACCAGGCACATGACCGTCATAAAGGACACGTCTCTGGGAGTTACAGTCATAACCCATATCGTCGGGAATCACGCCGGCCATTACAGGCATAACACCCCACGTTCAATGCCCTCTACAATACTTAATCACCCAAATCTGACATGTAACCAGAGAGTTATGACCGTTTTTGTGGGACACAGTGATCATCGGTGATCCGCAATGTTGATCAGCAATCCATAGTGACTTGGACCCACTTTTAAGCTATTTAATGGTGTCCAAATAAGGATTTCTAAACCATTTGAAAGAACATTCAATTATCTTTCCAATAAGTATTTGATCACCTAAATCGAACATGTAACAAGAGAGTTATGACCATTTTCGTGGCACATAAGATGCAGGTGTGATCCGCAGTTACTTAGACTCAATTTTGACCTATCATACAGTGTTTAAATGAGGTGATTCTATAGCCATTTTAAAAATCATTCAATTAGCTTTCCAACATATACTTTTTTTTAGTCAGTCATGCAACGCAACCACCTAGTTAATCGCGCAACACACCCACCCGGTCAATCATGCGACGGACCCACTGGTGCAGTTAGCAGCGGGAATTTTACCCTGATGGGTTTCGAGACCTAGACCTCTTGTTGAAACTCCGCAGAGTCTACCAATGAGGTAAAGGCCCTGAACCCTTCCAACAAGTACTTAATCATCCAAATTCAACATGTAATAAGAGAGTTATGATCATTTTCGTGGGACCCTTTTGTGTAATGAGGGAGTTATGACCAAAATTAATGTAAATTGTTGATACTTTTATGGGCCATCGAGTGGTTGTGTAATAATCTAATAAAGTCATACCTGGGGGATTTAATGGTGGTTGGTTCAAATGAACGAATTTGATCTTGCATGGCAGGTCAATTCACTCTTTGTTGAGATTTACTCTCTCGATTCAGTTGAAACCTGCTTTAACTTACGAGTCACTCAATTGTCGTACTTTCTGAAAAGGAGCAAAAGGGAAAAATAGTCTTGAACAATGATTCAGGGTTAAAATTTCATCTTTCTACTATAGTAGCGCCCTTTTATTGACTAAATCAACAATTTAGGTTCACTTTAATAGTTTTTTTCATTTGGCATCACTTCCAGGATTTTCACTACAATAGTCCTGAGGTGTAACTATTTTTACTAAAAGTCCAATTTTTCATGGGGCTCATCTTTTTCAACCTTTTCACAAGAAATTACAAACCTTTGGGTCGAAAATGCCCCTCTCACCACCTACTCCTGTGTACGACCATGAAGAGGTGGAAGCCCTCTTGGGCGTGGACGGGTGGTCTACTTGTGGGACCCACCATGTTGTATATGTTTCATCCATGTCGTGCATCCATTTTTCTAGATATTTTAGGCTTTAGGCCCTATTTTGGGCCAAATCTAGATCTCGAGTGGCCATACTACAAAATAGTTGGGACAAGGATGTCCACTATTGAAACTTTTCCAGGCCCACTTTGATATTTATTTGTCATCCAATCCTATTGATATGGTCACATAGACATGTATAAAGGGACCACACAAATATCAGCTTGATTCAAAGGCCCTGTAGGCCCACTATAAAAAAATAGCGAGGGCAGTGATGCCTACCGTTGAAGCCTTCCTCAGGCTTAGGGGAATCCACAGAGTGTCAGGGGGAATCCACAGTGCCCAAGGAATCAACAGTGGACATCGTTGTCCCAACTATTCCCTATAGTGTGTGGCCCACCTGCGATCTGGATCTATCTCAAAGATGGACCTAAAATGATCTTGCAAAAAGGATGGATGACATGGATGTAACATATGCATCATGGTGGGGGCCACGGTGGAGCCCCTTTGTAATGCCCAAGAGGGCCTTTGCCTTTTCATGGACTTACGCAGGAGCAGGTGGTCAGAGGGCTTCCATCCTACTGAAGTGACGTCACCAACTTCTATGGGCCCCACCTGATGTATTTGTTATATCCACACCGTCCATCCATTTGGAGAGATCATTTTAGGGCATGATCTAAATATTGAGATAGGTCCAATTGTTCAGTGGACCCCACCCAAGAAAACAATGGGGATAGTGATGTGACCATTAAAACCTTGCTAGTGCCCACCGTGATGTTTATTTGAGATCCAACCCATTCATAAGTTCATAGAGACATGGAAGAAGGGAAAAGACAAATATCAGCTTGATTGAAAACTTTTGTGACCCTAAGAAGTTTTTAATGGTAGGACATCTATCCCCACCATTTTCTTTAGTGAGGTGCTCTTAAGCTTTGGATCTGTTTCATTCTTAGGCTCATCCCCCTAGAACGGTCTCTCCAAATGGATGGATGACATGGATATTATAACATATGCATTATGGTGGAGCCTACGGTGGAGCCCTTTTTAACGCCCAAGAGGGCCTCCGCCTCTTCCTGAACGTACGGTGGTTTGAGGGGCATTTTTGACTGAAAGTTTTATAATTTCTCATAAAAAAGCTAAAAAAGATAATCCTCGGAGAAACTAAAATTTTTGTAAACTTAGCCTCAAGTGGGGCTACTGCAGTAAAAATCCCATCACTTCCACCGTGTATGGGTAACAAAAAGACTGTAATATCTAGACCTTTCATCTACAGATTTTTCATGGCAGATGGATCATATGGGAAATACACGACAATCATCCGATCAGTGAGATTCTAGACCAACGGTCTTGATCATGACCATATGGGCAACAGAAATGGCAAGCAGGTTGAGTGTCTCGTTAGCGAACCTCTCAAACCATCTCAACCGTCTGATGAGTGAACAGGTGAACCAACCACGGAATGGGCCATCCTCACTCTCTCCCGTGCTTGATGAAAAGAATGGGCCATTTTATTAGTAGCTAAATTGGACGTCTACGGTCATTTATGATGGAGATATGAGGTTACATTGTATGGGCTTACCGTTCGATCAACCTCGATCAGCAGAAGTATCCATCATAGATATCTAGGGTTGTGATAAGCATTCTCTCTATGTCCATGTGGCATACGTGTATCGGATCCGGACCGATCATCTGCCGTGTTCTACAATGGGTGGGCCACACGCCAAAAACTACACCTACCAGCGATTTTTTCTAGTTAAAATAGATGGTTTGATCCAACGAATGGCCAATATCAATTGGCGACGATCCACCAATTTGCAGGTTGGATCATCAGCTATTCTGATTTTTCCGGTGCAAGAGATGAACAGTCTGAATCTCATACATGTAAGGACGTGCTCCTGCGGACCACTAAACTGGACTTCTCGGTACAAAATCCTGTGCCCCAGGGACGCGTATTGAGTGGTGAGGATTCACCATTGCACACTGTGATGTATGATTTTTATATATCCACACCGTCCATCCATTTTAGGAGCACATTTTAGTAGCTGATCCAAAAATTGAATACTATCCAAAGCTGAAACAAACCACACCACGTAAAACAGTGAATATAATGACGTCCAACGTTGAAACCTTCCTAGGGCTCACATTGATGTTTATTTGACATCCAAACTGTTCATAAGGTCACACGGGCTTGGATGAAGGGAAAACACAAATATCAGTTTGATCCAAAACTTCGGTGATCCTCGAGATGTCTTCAACGGTAGTCGCTCATTTCCCACTCTTTCTTTTGGTGTGGTCCACTTGAGCCTTGGATATACTTTAAGTTTAAACTCAGGTCATAAAATGATCCGGTAAAACGGATGGACGGCGTGGATAAAACACATACATCACGTTGTTCACCACAGAGCAGTTTGGACCGCAAATAAACATCAATGAAGGCCCTGAGAAGGTTTCAACGGTGTACGTCATTATACCCACTATTTTATATGGTGCGGTCTACGTCCTTCCTGGATATGCTTCAGCTTTGGGCTTATGACCTAAAATGTACTAGAACAACGGATGGACGGTGTGGATAAAACACATACATCACGGTGGGCCCCACAGAATGAACACTACGCTATAGCGTGGTGAGCTCCTTACTACACAATCCGCGTCCGTGTACCAGTGGCAGCACATGCGTTGGACTCTTTGTATAGTAAGACGCGTTGTCATGCTTCAAACGGAAACCATTAGTTTCGGCCGTATATTTCCATAATTGATGGGCTCTGATTTTCTGAACCATGCTTAGAAAGATATTCCAGCAACCACTTTTGATCTTTTTTTCATTTAACTCCTTTTACCTTTACTGTATTTTTCTTCTTAACCATCAATCTGTAGGACATAAATCAAAAGATTAAGATTATCTTATCCAGATTATTTTTCAGCCATAGCCCATCCAAGGTGAAACAAAGAAAATCAATGGTCTAGATTAACGAAACATGGGACCCACCTTTTGATATCGAAAGCTGGTTTGCAATGTGCAAAGATACAGGCCACCTATCAGGTTATTAATACTTCTTTTCCATTGAAACTTGACGGACAAGATACAAAGACCCTAATTCAATTCGGGCGCGAATTAGCTGTTTTCCGGGTAACAGCTTAGTGGTGGGTGTTACCCCTACCGTGGGGCTCACATTAATGATTTTCTTCATATCAACGCCGTCCATCTGTTTCTATGGATCAGTTTAGAACGGGATACCAAAAATTATGTAGACATAAATCTTAGGTGGACCACACCACATGAAAATTCCAAAGGGCCAATTGTAACGTTTTCTTAATTTTTATTTGCAATACAACCTGTTGATAATGTTAAGAATATTTGGATGAAGGGAAATTATAAAGATCACACTGATCTAAAGATTTTGTGGCCCGTACAATGTTTTTAATGGTTTTTCATCACTCTTTCTTTTGGTATGGTCCACCTGAGATTTGGATCTTCTTATAATTTTAAATCTCTTCGTAAAATGAGACATAAAAACAGATGGACGGAATGGATATACAAAAATTACATCAAGGTAGGCCCTACACGGTAGGGGTAACACCCACCAAGCTGTTACAGTAATTCGCTCCCAATTCAAAGAGGGTCGCGCTCACGTCGTACCATGCCATCGTTATTGTGGGACCCATGTGAGTGTTCATCAGATCCACTCCGTCTATTATATGCGCCCTTGAATGTAAGACCATGGGACCAAAAATCAGAACAATCGAACGATTAAATGTACTATTCCAATGGGAAATTTTGGGATGGAACGCCAGCTCATCTAATCCTCCATATTTATTATCTGGCCCACCTTTGTGTGTATTTTCCATCCAATCCATGCATCAGATATACTTCACCAAGGTAAAGATAAGAACAAAAAATCAGACCATTTCAAAACCCAAGTGGACCACACAATGTGAATTCAGGGGTTTCGGGTATGATTTCACATTATTACCTACGATATGGCCCACCTGTATTTTTTACCGGATGGACTTTTGGGTTCTACCGATGGACAGGGGAGACTTACTGAATGAAGGGGCACGATAGATATCAACATCATGGCATTGACTTAGCCCAATACGGCCGAATTCCGTTACAGACGGGGGCTACCTTCCTTTTGATGCTCCCTCATGACAACATTCTGTCAACACTCCTCATCTTAAATTTCGCATTTAACTCCAAGGTTACTAACCTCAACCTCCACCTGTCAATGCACTTAAGTATCTCCCATCTGGACCGTCGAAATCTTGAAAATCTTTGTAGATGTGTACGTACCACGAAAGAAAGTTTTCATCCGACGGTCCTAATCACTGGTTTTACTGGAAATTGACGATTATCTGATTTCCTTATCCGGACGTTTGATGTCCACCAATTGGATAGTTGTGATCATTAGTTTCAGATCTAGGGATATGGTACGTTGACGATAAGAAATACCATTTGAACGGCTTCGATTGAAGTATATCTATATCTGATATTTACAGTGGCCATGTGCATGCATATACATCCTCATACTCTGCGTGTATGTAATAGTTTCTCTTCCTGCCGTGTTAGACACCTACGGACTGCAGCATTGAGATTCCAGGATTGCTCTAATACATCACGATGGATTGTAATACAATACGTCGAGACTTTAACCGTTGGATTGCCTTCATTTCATTCATCTGAGACGTTTATCTGAGATGGTTCATTCTGTATTGGGGGAGTATTAAAAAATAATTTCAGATTGAATATTTTCATCCTTTGATTATTTAAAGATTATGATGGCCGTTCATCATTAACTCTGAAAAATAAAATTATCGGTTGGTTGAAGCAGTCTTTCTCTAAAAGTTATATCAAACAATCTAATGGTTTGGATTATTAGAAAATATATAGATTCAACGGCTAAAGACCCAACGAATCGTATTGATATACGTCGGCATGTATACGAGCTTTCCATCTGGAGAAGCACTGCATAGTTCTACAGCATCATATGGTGGACCATACTCGTGCAGACATACTAAATAGACATGGAATACAAGTAACTTAATCTAGACCATTTGAAATGTGGGTCCAACCATGGATCGCTAAAATATTACTTATGAGTCTGTAGAACCATCCAATTCAACCATTAAATTTGGACAGTTGAATATTTTCCATATTGTTTTTTGATCGCTAGTTATCAAAAGGTTGGGGTTCTCATATCATTGCTACTTCCACTTATACCAAATGAAAATTTGCGAAACTTGATTTGGACGGTCTTGATTAAAGTACAGTTCCACGTGCATGAGTATGGCACACCATGCTCCGCTAGATAAATTCGTAATATTCTAATTTAAGAGTTGATTAGAAAAGCCCGCTAATCTCCGTCAACTAGCCAAGATGAGCACATAATGTCTCCAGAGGCCCTTTCTTCGCTCCGTTGACACTACTGTGATAGTTCACCACCATAAAAATAATGATGGTGACTCTTCAACCGTAAACATGCATAGTGTTAAGGAAATCTAGACCTTCCAAATCTCTGACCCATTGTGGGTGGAGCTTAAGAACAAAATTACACCTATAGATGACATTAAACATCTAATTTTGCCCTTAGAAATTGGACAACTCACTAATTTAAGATTGACCATCCATTTGATAGTCATCAATTGGATGGTCAGGATTTCTTAATCGATATGGTGTTTTAGATTTGGCTCATGATCCACAATGAGCTCCGTAGTTTGAACGGTTCACACTGCCGTACCTGAGCATCTCGTTTGAGGAGGATGAATCACCACAATTTTAAGAACGGTGGTGAACTATAGTAGGCGTGCACCGCCTTCTTCCCACCAAATGACTAAAATGCCCTTACTCAGAAACCTAAAATTTGATCCAGACCACCCAAATCGCTGATCCAGCTGTGGATGGAGCAGAGCCGGAAAATTACAACTAAAAGACAATATCAACCATCTGATCTTTCCCTTCGAAATTGGACCATCCACTATTTTATTTTAACTATCAATTCATAGCCCTTTAATTAGGGGCGCGGCTTCGGTGGATCCACCGAGCTGGGTGGATCCCTGACTGTTGGGCCTACCTTAATGTATATGACTTACATCCACACCGTCCATCCAGTTTTACAGCTCCATTTATCGTATTATCCCAAAATTGAAGCAGATCCAAACATCATGTGGACCACACAACAGGAAAAAGTGGTGTTTGTCCATTAAAAGCTTCTTGTGGCCCACAAAAGTTTTGGATAAAGCTTATACTTGTATGTTCCCTTCATCCAGGTCTTTGTAACCTTATCAACAGGTTGGATGGCAAATAAACATTTCAGTGGACCCCAAGTTGTTTTTAATGATGGATACTCGATTACCACTGTTCCCTGTGGTATGGTCCACCTAAGATTTAGATCTTCTTCATTTTTTGCATCATGCCGTAAAATGAACTTTTAAATAGAATGGACGGCGTGGATGTAAGGCACATACATAACAGTGTTCCCTACAGTCAGGGAGTTCCCATTAATTAGAGAT
Source organism: Liriodendron chinense (assembly GCA_003013855.2). Taxonomy (NCBI): domain Eukaryota; kingdom Viridiplantae; phylum Streptophyta; class Magnoliopsida; order Magnoliales; family Magnoliaceae; genus Liriodendron; species Liriodendron chinense. The sequence goes on along the minus strand of PVNU02004025.1, from coordinate 89,284 downwards.
ATGCTAAATCCAGTGGGCCCACAATTTTGGACACCACCATTTTTAAACGGTGCAAAACCAACCTAAGATCTGATGACTCTAATCCCTTGAAATTTTCTAAAACACCCTTTTCATGGTGTTTGGAATTTCTTAAGGTGGGCCATCATGAGGTTGAAGTGTCGATGGATGTTTTTTCTTATACCATAAATGATGTAATAACAAAACTTTCAAACTCTATAAAACGTCCACACATCTTCTCTTTCACCATTGCACCCAATTTTCTCTTCATTGTAACGTTTTTCTTATACGCTCCTTTTCTACTCTGAATAGCTCCCACCATGCACAAGCTCCAAGCATACCTCATGGCCTTCATCTTCTACTTCCTGCTCATACCATTGCTGGCTACAGCTGATTGTGAATGCGATTCAGGCACCGAAGATCGTAACAAGACCGTGGCGCTACGGTTGAAGCTGGCTGCAATCGCTTCGATCCTTGTAGCGGGCGCGATCGGCGTATGTCTGCCGATCTTGGGGAAGTCAATTGAGGCACTTCGGCCTGAAAAAGACATCTTCTTCATCATCAAAGCATTTGCTGCCGGCGTGATTCTGGCCACCGGTATGATACATGTTTTACCGGATGCGTTCGACAATTTAACGTCGCCGTGCCTTAAGGATAATCCATGGGGAAAATTCCCTTTCGCGGGGTTCGTCGCCATGTTGTCGGCGATCGGGACGTTGATGGTGGACGCTTTCGCGACGGGGTATTATAAGCGGCTGCACTTCAACAAGGCCCAGCCGGTGAACGACGGGAATGTTGTCGACGTCGAGAGGACGAATGAGCATTCTGATCATATGCATATGCATACACATGCTACACATGGGCATGCTCATGGTTCGGCACCGACGTCTCATGAATTGAATTCTTCTACTGATCTTATTCGACATCGTGTCGTATCGCAGGTATGTTTGGTTTTTTATTTTTTTGATGGATCTAATTGAAGATTTTTTATTTAATTTTAATGGGTTTTTTTGTTAATGGAATTAGTTCGATGAATTTCATTAAAAATCGGATTTTTTTTCTAAGATATCCTATTTAATCTGTGGTGAAGTGAGAAAAAGTGGTCTATTTTGGTTGGTGGATTCTGCCAAGAGATTCATGGAATGGGTGGTTTTTATTAGGTTTCAGTAATGGAGAGAGAGAGAGAGAGAGAGAGAGAGAGAGAGAGGAGGATTGGTGATGATCTAAATTGTTAATCTATAGGGTCCCACCCTAGATGGGCCACAAATAAAGGGATTACTGATCTGAGATGTTAACATCAATGAGGGCTCACTTGGATGCAACTTCCACGAGAGGGGATTTTCTCGTGAAACCGTGTGCTTGACTTTGTTCGTCGATTTCCCAAATCTGGCAGCTGGGCCTTTTACTGGCTGTTTCAGCAAGTGGGACGTGGTTTGTTAAAAGTGCATCCAAACCCTCAGTGCAAAATGGGGTTTGGCTCAAACGATGTTTAGGCATCAGATTCCCCCTTTTGAGTGTGCAGCTAAACAGACAGTAAAAGGTGAGTTAGTAGATCATATGGGTGTTGGTGGGTGTTTTTTTAATTTTTATTTTTAATGTAATAGGGCTTTTTTTTTTCTAATTTATAATTTTCCTAAATTTATCACATAATATTAGAACTAGGGTTTTAACAAAAATGGTTTCTCCGGTAAGAAAAGTAATTTCTAACTCACATCTCTAAAGGTAGAAAGATCTACATGGAAAGGGTTTAGGTCTGGGTCGGTGAAATGTCCCCAAGGATCTTAGTGAAGTAAAGAAAGTTGTATTATGGCACATGTGTGTTAATTGGGAGTGTCATGCACCTATCTCTCCCAGAGTCCATGAGTGGTGGGTGGGAATCTGGACACACTTTTCAAAATGAAAATTGTAATATAGAATTTTAAAATGTTTTTTAGATTCCCACTAACCATTTTAAAATGGGGGAGCTAACCAGTGCGTGCAAAGGTATTTGCTTTTTTTTTTTTTTTTGTTTTTTTGTTTTTTTGTTAGAGAATTTTCAACACGTTTATGGAAGAATATTGTTTTTTTTCTTTCTAAATTACCTTTCTTTTGTGATGTAGGTTTTGGAATTGGGCATAGTGGTTCATTCCGTAATTATTGGAATTTCCTTGGGTGCTTCTGAAAGTCCACCGACAATTAGGCCTCTTGTTGCTGCCTTGAGCTTTCATCAGTTCTTTGAGGGCATGGGTCTTGGTGGATGCATTGTTCAGGTATGATTTACATATTTGTGGAAATACTTGAAAAAGAAGGAATACACACACACAAACAATGTTTATAAAGTATTAAATGTTACAAGTTTTAGGGCCCACTTGGATGCAACTTCCGCAAAAGGGATTTCATTTTGTTATTTGACTTCCTAAATTTTCGGAGAGTCGGCATTTTAGTGCCTATTTAGACTAGTGGCAGATCAAATGGGCTTTGTGAAACTGCATCCAATATACAACAAGGCTAAGGGTTTGGCTCACAACAGCACTTGGGTGTCAAACACCTCTTTTGATGTTGCATCCAAATGGGCAGCAAGAACTAAACAAAGTTATGGGAGCTCACTCGACCGCTCACAATTTCTCTAGTTGAATTTTTGAGTTCTGAAACCAGGACTGGACCTGCTCTAACTCCTAAACACACCATTCTTTCTACTTAAAAAAAACAAAAGTAGAAAGGAGTGTCTTGAATAGGTTCATTATTGGAGCTGGTGGTCCACATTCCCTTGAGACGAGAGGCCCGGGCTCGAGTCTTTCTGATGTACTGGTTTCAGTCCTTGAACTGACTAATATTATTCACAGATAGTGGCTCATTATACAAATACAATGTGTGTTTATGACTGAATGAAATGCTTTAGACACATCTTAACATGTAACTGAGCTTAACATACCTTGTTTGGTTTTTTTCCTCCAGGCAAGATTCAAAGCCCAATCGATGGCTATCATGGCGCTCTTTTTCTCCCTGACTACCCCAGTCGGGATCGCCTTGGGCATAGCGATATCGTCGGTTTATGATGAGAATAGCCCAACGGCTCTGATCGTGGAAGGGATCTTCAATTCGGCCTCTGCAGGGATCCTGATCTACATGGCATTGGTGGATTTACTCGCGGCGGATTTCATGCACCCTAGGATGCAGAGCAATGGAAAACTGCAGGTGTGGGCAAATGTTTCCCTTCTTCTTGGGATGGGGTGCATGTCCCTAATGGCCAAATGGGCCTAAGACTTGTAATCTTCCCCTTTGTTTTTCCTACTCTAATACTAGGACTGCATACATACATTGTTGTTCTGAGCCTGTTTTGGGGTCTTTTCTTCTTCTTCTTCTTCTTCTTTTTGGTTTTGGTTTGGGGGGGTTGCTGTATACAAGAGAGTGGACAGTTTTATTTCTTAGTATCTCATGCAAGAGAGAGGACAGTTTTATTTCTTAATATCTCATGCAAGGAGATTAAATCAGTTCTCAATTTCCTTCTCTAACTAGGTAGACGATTTAATTTGATGTGTAGGCAGAGTAGAGCCATCATCCACTGGTCTGCTACACACGTCCTACATGTTTGGCTACAACACGAAATTAGCATAGAATTTTGATCCTAATTGTCTGATTGGTGGCTATTGAATGGATGACTGAGGTGAAAAATGATGCAATGGTTCAATATTTTATATTGACATGGGCCCACTAATTAGATAGTTTGTATTGATGTACATGTGTGGCATGTGTACTGGTTATTTGTCGGAAGAAAAATTCAACACTCTAGAACCTATACTTTTAAATTTACTAGATCAATTAGTGGAAGTATGGTACCTCCTTCAAATGGAAGTATGGTACCGGGCAAAACGTAGGAAGCAAGCAGCTTCAAACAAAAGTAATGGTGGGCCACACGTCCCTGCTCCCATGCACCATCACTATTGACAGGCCGAAGCGCACAGATTGTTCCAGCCCATCAATAGTAATGGTGCGCTAGCGCACCTTTCCATTTTAGCAGCGTGTCCGACTGGATTGGGTTCATCCCATTTAGTAAGTGGGCCAAGAATTCTTTCCACAAAACCAACCCACGACCTATTATCCTTTGACCCGACCTGACCCGACCCATGTAAAGATTCATCAAGTTCCACCCAACCCATTTAATTGTAAATGAGATGGGCTAGGCTAACCTGTCCCAACCGCCATGGCATGACTCATGTTTAAGAATGGAATACAACAATAAATTTCTAGCCCAGTCTCTGGATATGTACATACATTAAAATAAAATAAAAGAAAAAAAAACATCTATACTTTTTAATATAGGTGGGTTGTCTGGCCCAATCCATTGACAAACCTATTTGGGTGGATCAGGTCAGGTAGGATTCAAAGCAAGCCCAACGCATTTACTTCAAACGGGTCACATTTCTGGCCCAAGCCTGACTCGCTACCCCTTTAGCTTGGCCTGAACCCACCTCAAAATGGGGTCGGGCCAGTTGACCAGCAGGTCAACCCAACCCATTGCCACCACTAGCAGCAAGTATGGCTTGCTGAACATGGATCGTTGCTCCAGCCATTCATTTTTCAGGCCACTGATCAGATGGCTAACACACTCCAAACTGTTACATTTGCAATATGGCCTACAATGCAATGGCCCACCAGATTAGTCACCACATATGTGCCGCTTGTACCATGAGTAAGCTGGGCCCCTACACTTGTCCTGAGAGCAGGAATTGGGTTTGAAATCTAGGTCCGGGTGCCCAGGCTGTGCTGGGCCCTGGTGCATATAAACAGAGAAATTTTGATTCTCTGGCCCAGTGTGATGGTTGTTACACATATCACTTAAAAGATGCATACGTGGCATATAGGATAGATATGTATCATGAACCAACAATTACAATTATTTGATTAATTCCACGGTTAGTGAACATTTGAGGGATAGTAAAAAATGATTGAATGGTTCGGATTTAACAAACAAGTGTCTCTGAATAAGAGAGTTTGGGTTGTTCGACAAACCTCATTGTGGAACCATGGACTGGGGCCCACTTGGATGCACTTCAATAGAACAATTTCTAAGCTACCATGGACAATTAATTCTTCTTTGAGTTACGAGTTACGAGTCACCGTGGGCCCACTGTGATGTGCGAGTGCCATCAAATACCAACTTTCAGCCTAATACATTAATCAAGTGGTTTCCACTAGATTAAAAAAAAAAAAAAAAAAGTGATATCATTTCACCATAAAATGTGATTGGATAAGGTGTGCATCACACGACCGAAAGTCTGATGAGAGCCACTAAAAAAAATGTGGAGTTATTCGATTGTATGATGGGATTTCAATATTCGAAAATGTAATGGGATAAAGATGGGGTTGTTAGATAGTGTGATAGGGTTTCACCAAAAATAGTGATGAGGTAGGGTGTGTATTATATGACGTCCACACCTACATATATGTCATTTGAACAGTCAATATGGTGGGCCATGCCATTGATGGGCCGTATGGAAAAGATAACACCCATTGAGCCATTGGCTTATCTAAAGAATGGATTATTTAGTTTCAAATGTGAAATGTTACCTATATGACCATTAGCAGTTTTCAAAATACGGTTTTAGCACAGTATGCATTTGGAACTGCGACCAAGTGCTTAAATGATAATGGAGTAAGAGGGTACGTGGATTACTTTAAATATTTTAAAAATAGGTTGTTTTTCACAAATAGACTAAAAGTTAGGTTTTTTTTTGTTTTTTTTTTAAATGGCCCTTTTTTCTATCTCCAATTTTCTCTCTCGCTATTTGTGATATATTTATCCATTGAACAAAAGTTTTTGTAAAGCCTTCCTAGGTCTCTGGTTGTTTTGCGCACCAAATTTTAATAGAGGATTCCCAAATTTTGATATAGGATTTCTTTGACCATTTTCGTGTTGTTTTTCTACTATTACAGGTGAGGCCTAATCTGGTCAGAGTCTAGGGATTGGATTGTGATCAGATGGCCCACACTACAAGCAGTTTGGATATTGTATCAAGAGCTTCATCGCTTTCAATGGTGGTGGGAGTTCGGTGAAGGATTCGGTGGCCATTAATGGAAAATTTCTCACGTTTGCTTCTTTTTTATTCTGGACTATTCAAATTGACCTAAAAGAGCTTGTAGACCCCACAGATTGAAGGTTGAAAGAGATTTGGGTGGTAGTTCATGAATTTAAACTTTGCAGCTTCTACCACGCTTGCGGCGATGAATTCAGTGTGAAACATGGCAACGCGTTTTCTTACGTGATAAGGCAGAGGAATGTATGGTCTAGATTGATGCATCTTGATCGCATAATCAAGATACGGTTGTATCTAGTTTTCCGAAATTGGAAAGGTTATATGAAAGTTGGGTTCAATCATCGACTTCTCAGTTGGTTTCTTGTATTATCGGAAGGTGTCTGGGGGGTCCACTGTGGTGTTTGTAAGAAATCCAATCTGACCATCTATATTGCTCGATCATACTACTACATGAGCCTTAATTTGAGGTAATTTCAAAACTCAACTCGGCCGAACAATGTGAATTGAGGCAGAGAACTACCTATCATGAAATCTCCCTTGATATTCTTCGGACTATCATACCCCAAAATTCAAAATCCAAATACAGTAACCCTAATCCTGAGTTTTAGGGTGTGAATTAAAATTTGAGTATAGATTTTTTGAGATTTCATTCCACATATCGCATATTTAAGTTAAAATCAAATAAAACTTCATTAAATTATATTTTAATTTAAATTTAGGATTCAAAAACCAAGACTAAGTGTATTAAATTCTCTACTTGTATTTTTTTTTTATCAGTCATGTAACGCACCCACCCAGTCAGTCGCGCAACACACCCACCCAGTCAGTCATGCAACACACCCACTGATGTTGTCAGCAGTGTAAATATTTCACCACTAATGGGTTTCGAGACTGAAACCCCTTGTTGAAACTCCGCAAAGTCTACCAACGAGGCAAGAACTTCATTAAACTATAATTTAATTTAAATTTAGGATTCAAAAGTCAAGACTAAGTGTATTAAATTCTCGACTTGTATAAAATGTCACTAATGTCTTATTACATTAAATTTAAATAAAATAAAATAAATTGACTAAAACTACGGGTGACACTTGTAGTAGAATATGACCATCTACTACCTTGCTTTACTTTTTTTTTTCCTTGAAAACCTGCAAGAACTATTGTAATTATTGTGAGTTAAAAGCCTAGTGAGATCACATTCATCACAAATGAAGTTTCAGTTGATATATGAACGATCTTCTTCAATATTAAATAGAGTTGTCAATGTAGTCACAGAATAATTTCATGGATTGGATTCCTTATAGAAAGTTTCATAAATAAAATATGATGATCTTGATATTATGTATGCTATAATGAATGTTTGATCAATTAAATCAATAGATGTATACGAACTTACATGCCACTGAAGATTAGGAACCTGTCACAAATCAATCATGATCACCTAACCGTTACAGCAAGGCGTGTACATAATGTCCACGATCTTACACCGCTCTTACATAAGGAAACTGTCATAAATCAACCATGCTCGCTTAACCAGTTCGACAAGACATGTACATGAGGATATGCATGCTACTAACATTAGAAACTTGTACCAAGTACTCCACATTCTCAGGAAGGAATTGCAACTTCAACTCCTTGTTGAGGTCCTCCCACGTTTTGATGGTGCAGAGACCCTTCTCGACATCGGTGTACCATAGCTATGTTAGTCATCCCTAACATAGCTATGGTACAGTGAAAATCGGAGGTCGTCAAAGTCAAGTGGAGCCTTTCCATTCCGTTCTTACCATACCATACATTCTATGCTATAAAATCACACTGCTTGGCTCTACCCATGAAGGTGACAGGATTCGAACCTATGGCCCTCTGTACCCAAACAGATGCGCTGACCAGACTGCGGTACACCTCGTGCGCGGAGTCATATGTAAAAAAAGGTAAAGCCTACAGAGATATAGAAACTGGTGCTATTGCGGCGCGGCTACACCTCCCGATTTGTCAGGTATACTGCGAAGAATGGCATGGATCAGTAGGAAATACCATTCCAGCACAATATGAGGCGTGGTGGGCATCGGATTAGCAGGTATATAATTGTCAGGATGCCCCGAAACATTAGCAACAAACAAATCTTTAACCCAACAAGTGCTCTCCGAACCAAGCTAGGTAGTCTCCTATCACTAGGCTCACCAACCAACCTGGACTTTGATTCTTATTATTCCTACCGGATATAAAAACCATAAGGATTGTTTCCAGCCATGAGTTCCCGAAATAAGCGCTCTTGGGTGGGGTGGGCCATCATTCGCCAGGTCTTTGAGTGCCCGTCGTACCACGTGGTTGGTGCACTAGGCTGATCGAGACTCTACTTTTCGGATCCTGGAGGCTCTCCGGCCGGGGAGGCAAAGGGGATTGCTATCGTCACCTTTTCTCCCGGTGTATGTGAAAAATCAAAGTGACGAACACATTTTTGTTCGGTCATAGGTTGGTCCAAAGAACGAGAGTCGGCTTCCTTAAGTCCGTTGTTCCTCAGTAGCTCAGTGGTAGAGCGGTCGGCTGTTAACTGACTGGTCGTAGGTTCAAATCCTACTTGGGGAGAATTGATAGTTATCGCTTTTCTGACCTAGCGACCCCTGTCCTTCTCCTGAGTTTCTAAACTAGCAGAATCGTCACATCAAAAGTGGGAAGTTTCTTGTTGGAAATGTCTTCCTCACTCTCGTATAGGTGAACGCCGGTTCGTTCAATTCTTAGGAAGAAGAAGGATCCACTGGGAATGAATGGGAAGACTGGAGTAGTATCTTCATTAGCCGGAAGGAATTAGTCTCCACTAGCGTCATTCGAAGAACGAACAAGAAAAGGGTGACTGTTTAGGTAGGATGGATGGATGTGGTCCAATGGCTAAAGCTCTGCCAGCTTCTTGTAGACTGGCAGTCTCCGACTGGATGGGGATTGGGATGGTAGAGTTTTTCTTCGCCACTAGTGGCAACGAAGTCCTTGGTAATTAGCAAGGGGGAAGGAAGATCTCCACTTATTCATTCAGTGCCTGCGGTGAGGCGCAACCCACAACAAACGAAGGGGGAAAGCTTGCTGTAGCCCTATTTTAGTAGACTAGGCTTGGTAAGCGTAAGCTATTTAAGTAGGCTCGCTTCTAATTGCAAATCAACTATGCTCACCTAACTGGTACAACGAGGTGGCAAATCAACCATGTACATCGGTGAACAAATCAATTATACATCAGTGATCTAATCGAGCAAATCAACCATGCTCAATGAACAAATGGAACGACTAGATTTCATTTTCACTGAACATTAAAAACTTATCACAAATCAACAATGTTCACCTAACTGGTACAATGAGACGACAAATCAACTATGCACGCCGGCGAGCAAATTAACCATGCATCACCGATCCAACCCAGCAAATCAATCATGCTCAATAAACAAATGGAACAACCAAATCTCATTGCCACTGAATATTAGGAACCTGTCACAAATCAACTATGCTCACCTAATCGGTACAACGAGGGGACAAATCAACCATGCATGCCAGTGAACAATTCGACTATGCACCACTGATCTGTCGACCTATCCAAAAATAAATTCAAATAAAGCAATGACATGAATGTTATGAATATGGAAACACATCTCAAGTATACCATGCATTGTATAATTCAAACCCAAGCGTACGATGCACATGAGGTATGTATGTGATACTTATGTTTGGGCAATTCACTGTTTATTTCTTAAACTTGTTATGGTCTTATATTGTTAGTGAAAGTTATAAATGGTAGCGTTCAATATTCTAGTTTTCCTATGAAAGTGCAATCTCAAAGAGAAAGGTGATGAAAATGGCATATTCAAACTTTGAAAAATTGAGTAATGACATTTTAAAAGAAGCCTTTAAATTAAGAGGAAAAAGGAAAGGTTGCACCTAACATAAGAGGGTTAACCCTAAAATGAAATGACTATATTTAAATACAAAAGTGATGATTTTTCTATTTCTAGTCAATGAGAGAGATAGGAAAGGATCCCTTGCCTAGGGTCGCAAAATGAGAAAACTTAAGATATATAAAGTTGTAAATTAAATCAAATTCAATACTACATAATTTGAATAATTTGAAAAGAATATTAAGAAGAAATTCATGCAATGAATCACTCACATGTTCCAGCGTGAACAAACATGGATTTTCCTCGCTCGATGCAACTTGGTTGTGACTTGATTGCTCTTTGGGTGACTCAGTAATGTTTTTTTTTTTTTGTGTAATCTTCACATGAATATCTTTACTAAAAGAAAAATCTAAGTAATAAGATACACGTGAAAAAACACTTATGCACCTACTCGTGCATAGAAAATTTTGAAATATTACATGGATAGCTCAAAGACCTAGCTAATGGACAGTCCCGATGGGAGAGTTACCAGCCCCAGTTGATAAGTTATGAGCCTATGCCGTAACACGATTTTTAGTCGAAGAAAAAGGAAAGAGAAGAAAAATGAGACATTGTGTGAGACGTTACACAACCTTAGAGCGGATATGCGCAATGAGTACACACGTGTATACCTAATGGAATGACTAAGATGCACTGTACATTGTAATGTACTTCATGCGGCCTTGTCAATGATCGGTTCAGATCATCCATGAGGATAACTCTAAGTGACGCTTAATTAGATGATTGTGGTCGCTGGTTAGTTCTTAACTATAATTCGAATAATCATATAACTATTGAAGGGAGTTTATACAGATAACTTTGCAGTAGCAGTTGAATAGACAATTCAAATATTCACTTGTGAGATAGGCTTTGTAGGTCCCATAATGAACTATTTAAAAGAAAACATCTCTCCATTAGTGGCATCTGATTAACATATTTTATCCAAAATCTTCCGCCAAACATAGATATTGATTACACTGTCCAATTAAGTCAAAATTTGATAGGGGACTATTATTTGTCATGCTCTTTCAAATGACCTAATTTAGACCTTAATCTCTCAACATTGATGAAGATGTATTTAATGGACTATGTCACAACGTGGTTCAAAACAACACATATACATGTCTAATGGAAAAGTTATTGGTAGTTTTGACGTTTATCTTGTGAGCTTTGTAATTATCAATTTATTTTTATACTTGAATAACTCGTTTGGTGGATACAACTGTGATGAACTATCAAATGATAAGTTATCATCAAAGTAATCAAATAGTTAAGACTCTAGACACGTGTATAGGTGAACGTACAGTTAATTTAATGAACACATAAGTATGAGGTAGCTTTTAAAGTAATCCAGGGTAGTCTTGTATACTATTAGATTCCTATAATTTGTACACATATGAAAGTTCCTTAGATCGTGACTTCTATGAAAGGTTAAGCATTTACTTGGGTAATGAGCAAGATAAACGGATCAAATTATAGTATAAATGTGTATATGAGTGGATATGAAAATCTCATAGTTATTTTACTGTAATCGAGTGGTTCAAAATTAAAGTGGACGATTAAATATCTTAACCTAACGATGTTGAGTTATTTTAATGATTAATTTAAGGAACAAATATGAATATTAAAAATATATAAAGACTTAAAGTCTATTATAGTACGGATGTGAGAGTACAAGAGTGTGTATACATGCGTCCATCCATTATATCTTTACAAAAATTTTAAGTATTAAAATATATGCGTGAAAAAAAAAAAAAAACATTTACGTACTTATTCGAGTGTGAAATTTTTTAGGATTTTACAATCTAAATTAATAGACTTTAAACCAGGAAGTAAATTTTAATCAAGTACCTTTAGTCCTTTGTTTGCTCATGTGGCCTAATTGCCTGTATAAAATTGTAGTAGAGTCTTTCACGGCATTAGCAATAATAGCTTCGCCAACTACGGTATCTCCAATCAAATAATATAAACCACCCATTAAATCTCCTTTCCTCACCACCATTGCCACCTTTGCAATTTTCAATTGACTCATTTCATTAAAAAAATTATAGTCATTTTCATCGAACTTTTCTAATGATAAAACACTCTTCTGCAAGTTCGATACATGCCGCATACCAGAAACTGTACGTGTAATATTATTAAACATAGTAATTTTGACATCTCCAATGCCTACGATTTTACACATGCTATCATTACCCATGTAAATTATGTCGTCATCACGTGACTGATATGTGTAAAAATAATCTCTATGTGAAGTCATATAGACCGTAGTGCTCGAATGTAAGATCCATTGATAACTCAAATTCTCTTCTGGAATCACTACATGCAGCACGGTTAAATACTCACGTAGAATCACTGCGGTTAACACTTTCTCATCCTTAAATGTTCTCTTTCTTAATTAGATTTTCATGGGAACTCTATAAATCTGATGCTTGATCATGTGAATTAAGTTTGTAAATTTCCTGATTTGATTTCTTCAGTATACAATTTTTACGTAAGTGGTCCTTTTTTCCGCAATTCCAACACTTTTTACGTAAGTGGTCCTTTTTTCCGCAATTCCAACACTTACTTGTTTTATGCCCCTCAGATTTGGATTTCATCTGATCTTTTCCACTAGTATAATTTTCAGTAAATCTTTTTTTTGACCATTATAGCATCACCAACAGATTCTCTAGACACAACTGACTACATAGTTATGAGGTCTGAACCATTGCTGAAATTCATAATCAAACCATCCTACAAATCTAGTATCGAAGAAAGTAAAATTGCGACCTTTTTTTCATTGTCAATTTCACATCAACCACCACTAATAAACTAATTAAGGCGTTTAAAACTCATCAAAATGTTCTTGCAAAGATGACCCTTGCTTTATCTTTAAGTTATACAATTGTCGTTGGAGAAATATCCCATTTAACTTTGATTTTCCTTCATATAAGTTTCGCAATTTGTCCCACAAACCTTTTGCAATAGTTTGATCAAACATATCAAACAAAACCAAATCATCCAAAGTAAGGAGAATGTCCACCATAACTCATTAATTTTTCTCCTCAAATACCTCGTCTTTCATCTCTATGGGCTTCTTTTCTTTTTCATGAATTGTAATTGCACATCCTTCATTCACTAACATCGTGTTCATCTTCAGTTTTCATGACGCGTAATTGAATCCGTCAAACTTCAGCACCTCGAATCTGGTAGAACTCGATGCATCCATCTTAAATACAATTGCAAAACAAACGTCAATACTGATCTTGTGCTAAAAGGTTTCTCAACCTTTAGCTATGATACCAATTGCTATAAGAAAACACATGCACATGATCAACATAAGCGAGACCAAAACACAAAAGAAAAGAGCCAAACAAAAGATAAAAAGGCCAAATCAAAATAAAATAAAAGATGCACAAGGATTTATGTGGTTTGGCAATACACCTACTCCACAAAACAGTAATATTAGAACTTTATTCTTTACTAAAAATAAAAATACAAGACTTACATCTTTCCCACTCGTACTAGGAATCTTACTAACGAATACTCTAGAAGATGAAACGACTAGAAAACCTCTTTCTATCACAATGAGCTCCTCCTTACAATACACTATAGGATAGCACGTCATAAACCATAAACCATAGAGAAACCGGGTTTCACGTACGCGCATATTCATGGACATACGGTAGAACGAGAGAGGGAGTTGGACAAGGAAAAGGAGAGTAACGTCTCCCAATATAAGGCGTCAGCTACTTACCACCGCATATTCAGTACCCTTTTATCGTACTAAGTAAATTCATTTGGGCCCATTGTGAATGTATGTGGTTTATCCACACCATCCATCCACTTTTTCCCAACTCATCTTAGGGGTTGAGCCCAAAATTTAAGCATATCTAAAGCTCAAGTGGACCATACCTCTGAAAACAGTGGGAATAATGATTATCACCATTAAAACCTTAATAGGGCCCACAATGATGTTTATTTGTCATCTAACCTGTTCATAAGATCACAAACACATGGACGAAGGGAAAACACAAATATCAGCTTGATCTAAGACTTCTGTGGCCTCCAAGAAATTTTCAACTGTAGAAGTTCGATTCACACTGTTTCCTATGGTGTGGTCTTGAGCTCCGATATGCTTTATTTTTGGGCTCAAGCTCTAAAATTATCTATTAAAATGGATGGATGAAGTGGATATAATAAATAAGTCACAGTGGGCCCCATAGAGTTTACTCAGTAAGCAATCCCTTCCAAAAAATTCACCTCGTCTGTCAGTTTCTTAAAATAAAATTAGCACGAGAGCCCCCAAAACTTTTCTTAAAATAAAATAAGCAGAAGAGTTTAAAAGTAGGTTAGTGAAAAAGAGACTATTGAAATGTGCATGGAGCCGATCACAATATTATTATGCCATCCAAACCGTTAATAGGGTCTCAGATAGACTATAGGCACAAATATCATGAAAGAACACTTCTGTGGGCTCACAGAGTTTCCAATAGTGGCCATTCAATCTGTTGCCGATTTATTCATCGGCCACACGTGTGATGTGTGTGCGAGCATGCTAGAACCGTTTTTCACGACTCGATTCCAACCGAACAACAATGACCCCGAGCGCTAGGGAAGGCAGATACGTCATGATCGACCGTATGTGACTGAAATTTATAGAGATCGGTCGCCCAACTAGCAACTCGCTCAAATTACTTTGTAAAAGTGATCAAGCGATGTTTGGAGGGTGGGGTTCATCCTCCAGAAAGTGGGTTGCAACTTTACCTTTCGAGAGAAAAGATTTCTCTCGATGTTACTTTAAAGAATGCAAAGAAAAGAATTTATAATCGACCATGTGGGCGATCTTTACTTTTTATTCACCACTAAGAGATTGTGAAACAAAACTTTACTAATCATAAAACTTACTGCTATGAAAGAATTTACTAAGGATGCTCCGCTTCCTAACGGTTACGGTAACCGTCTCCCACATTGCCTCTTTACACATCTTGGTAACTGCCTACTCTCCAGATACTTCTTTCCTATAGGGTACAACAATCTCAATCGTGTGTGGCCCACCTTGATGTATTTCTGTTGTATCCACGCCGTGCATATATTTTTCCATCTTATTTTAGGATGAGATCATAAACCTTAATATGATCCAAATCTGAGATGGACCATACAACTAGAAAGAGTGATGAATAATCATTAAAAACTTGGGCGAACAAAAGTTTTTGGATATGCTCCAAATGGCAATCGGCCACTGGCCAGATTGCAAAAAGGCAATCGACCGCTGTCCCAATTGCAAAACAACAATCGGCTGTGGAAATCAACCTCTGGCCGCCGCCCTGATTGCAAAACGGCAATCGGCCGTGGAAATTGATCATTAGCCACTGCAATCAGTTGCTTTTTTCATACACAAGATGCAATCAGCCATTGTCTTGTTTCTCATATGGCAATCGGCCAACGAAATCGGCCGATATCATAGTAGCATATCGTAATCAGCCAACAAAACCGACGGATTTTCCCAAACGCAAATGGCAATCATATGTTCCTTTCAAAGGTTTATGAGAGGCCTGTCAAAAACAGGGTACAACACAATCACCTTTGTTTTATGTGGCGTGGCCCCACTTGATTTTGTATCTGTATAGTTTTTGGACTCTCATCCAATTTTGATATTGAGAAACAGATGGACTGTGGATTTTCCTTAGACAATCTATATGACCGCATATATATAATCCTAAGACAGTAACTTCTGGTGGGAAATTGGCATACGAGGACCCATTTCCTGTTCGAGAGAGTGGTGCAATAACTTCCTACGCAAGAAAGCTAGGCGGGCCTAAATGTTTGTGAGAAATCCACTCCTTTCATCCGTTTTGCAAGAAACAGTGGTAATCAAACATTAAAAACTTTTCATTGAGCACAAAAATTTTGGATCAGTATGAATATTACGGTAGATGATATGAGGCCCAGGGATATTCCTGAGCCTGGGGTTGTGTGGGGGCCATAGAGATGTCCGTTACAAACTTATTCCGTCCATCGTGAGACAGTAGAGGCAGATACAAAACTCATGTGGACTATACCACACCAAGTAGTGGGGATTGAATGCCTCAGGTGACATAAGTTTTGTATCAGGATGATATTTCTACCTACAGTTTATCTAAGTGGTAGTAACCTTATGAATGGTTTGGATGGCATATAAACATCATGGTCAGCTCTAGAAAGGTTCAACGGTGGGTGGACATTTCCGTTCCCACTGTTTCGTTTGGTGTGGCCCACCTGAGTTTTGGATCTGTCTGATCTTTGGACTCCTGCATTATTGTGGTCTTTCAAAACAGAGGGACGGAGTGGATTTGTCAAGGACATCTTTTGTGGCCCCACACAGGGAGTATCCCTGTGACCGGCTCATGCAGGTATGCGTACCAAACCATTCCATTCCCGATAAGGAGGGCTTTTATTTATTTTTTTTTTGTTAATCATGCAACGCACCCACCCGGATAAAGAGGACTTGTAACGGATGCAACTTATGTGCCGCCTGAATCGAGCGATGTGGGTGGGACTCTGAACGTGGGGCCCACCTAGATGCGTTCATTGTATATCTACACCGTCCATCCATTTTTCCATAGCATGTTATAGCATGGGCTCAAAAATGAAGCAGATCAAAATCTCGGGTGGACCACATCACAAGAAATAGTGGTGAATAACCAGTGGAAACTTTTATGAACCACAAAACTTTTGGATCAAGCTGATATTTGTGGTTCCCTGCATTTAGGCCTGTGTAATCTTATTAGAAGGTTGGATGGCAAATCAACATTACTGTGGACCCTTGGAAGTTTTTAACGGTGGGTACTAAATGACCACTGTTTCTTGTAGTGTGGTCCACCTGAGATTTGGATCTGCTTTATTTTTGGGCCCAGGCCATCAAAAGATCTGGCAAATTGACCCTGAGAGCGGATTAGGTGTGGCCCCGGCCTCACCCAACAAGGTTCGAAATCGGATTGCGTAACTGAGTAAACTCAGTTGGGCCCACGATGAATGTATGTGGTTTATCCACGCCGTCCATCCGTTTTTCCAGATAATTTTATTGGTTGAGCCAAAAATGGAAGCATATCCATAGCTCAAGTGGACCATACCACGGGAAACAGAGAGAACAATGATTTCAACCGTTGAAACCTTGCTAGTGCCCACAGTGATGTTTTTTGTCATCCAACTTGTTCATAGTATCACAAAGACATGGATGAAGGGAAAACAAAAATATTAGCTTGATCCAAAGCTTCTGTGGCCCCTAATAATTTTTCAACAGTAAACCTTCAATTCACACTGTTTCTTGTGGTGTGGTCCACTTGAGCTTTAGATATGCTTCATTTTTTGGATCAAACCCTAAAATTATATGGTAAAATGGATGAACGGAGTGGATAAAATACATAAATCATTTATAATATTGGAAAGTTTCAACGGAGCCGTCGAAACAATTAGATTTATTAGATTTCCAGCTAAAATATCGGTATTCAACCCGAAACTGTCGGCGGATGGCCAGTAACCCAAGAAAACTGACCTACTGTTATGTGGTCCACTTGGATGGACGGCGTGGATAAAGAACACACATCACGGTAGGTCCCACAGAGCCCCTGCCAGGACCGTCCATCTCTGGGGTATTTGCAAAAACGGATTCTTCCTTCTTTTTACGCTCCACTTGATGGTGAATCTTCAACAGTACGCATGCATAGTGTTACGGAAATCTAGACCGTCCAAATCTCTTACCCAATTGTGGCTTAAGAACAAAATTACGCACAGAGATGACAGTAAACATCTAATTTTGCTCTCCGAAATTGGACAACTCACTATTTTAACAGTAACCATCCATTTGATAATCATCAATTCGATGGTTAGGATTTCTTGATCGACATGTTGTTGTAGATATGGCCCATCTGCAATGATCTCCACAATTTGAACGGTCCATGAAGCCATACATGAGTATAACGTTTGAGGATGAGTCAGGGCCACCCAACTCGCAAGACCCACCTAACAGACAATATCAACCATCTGATTTTTCTCCTCAAATTTGAACCACCCATTATTTTATTTTTACAATATTCCATTTCACTGCTCGTTAATTAGAAATATGCTCGATCCTGTGGGACCCACAATTTTGGACAACACCATTTTTAAATGGTGCAAAACCAACATAAGATCTAATGTCTTGAAATGTTTGGAAATACCCTTTCATGGTTTTGGGAGTTTCTTAAAAGGTGGGCCATCAACAGGCCAAAGCGTCAATGAATGTTTTAGGAGATTACTCAGAAAGAAACACTTCTCTTCGTTGGAACCCCCCCTTCTTTTTTTTTTCACGGTCCTTTTCTACTCTGCATTGCTCTCACCATGCACAAGCTCCAAGCATCCCTCATGGCTTTGATCTTCTACTTCCTACTCATACCATTGCTGGCTACAGCAGACTGTGAATGCGAGTCGGACACTGAAGATCGTAACAAGACGGTGGCTCTCCGATTGAAGCTGGCTGCGATTGCTTCAATCCTTGTAGCAGGCGGGATTGGCGTGTGTCTACCAATCTTGGGGAAGTCAATACAGGCGCTACGGCCTGAGAGAGACATCTTCTTCATCATCAAAGCATTTGCGGCTGGGGTGATACTGGCCACTGGCATGATACATGTGTTACCGGATGCGTTTGAGAACCTAACGTCGCCATGCCTTAAGGAGAATCCATGGGGAAAATTCCCATTCGCGGGCTTCGTCGCCATGTTGTCGGCGATTGGGACGTTGATGGTGGATGCTTTCGCGACTGCGTATTATAAGCGGTTGCAGTTCAACAAGGCCCAGCCGATGAACGATGAGAATGCTGTTGATGTGGAGAGGACGGGTGAGCATGTGGGTCATGTTCATATGCATACACATGCCACACATGGGCATGCTTATGGCTTGGCGCCGACGCCTCATGATTTGAACTCTACGGATCTTATTCGACACCGTGTCATATCGCAGGTAAATTCCTTTTTTCTTTTCTTTTTTTGAATGGGTCTGATTGAAGTTTAATGGGTTTTTCTAATGGAAATAATTGAAAGTTTTTATTGAATTTAACGGGTTTCTCTAATGGAAATAATCGAAGAATTTTTATTGAATTTTAATGGGTTTTTCTTATGGAAATAATTGAAGAATTTTTATTGAATTTTAATGGGTTTTTCTTATGGAAATAATTGAAGAATTTTTATTGAATTTTAATGGGTTTTTCTAATGGAAATAATTGAAGAATTTTTATTGAATTTTAATGGGTTTTTCTAATGGAAATAATTGAAGAATTTTTACTGAATTTTAATGGGATTTTTCTGATGGAATTTCGGAGAATGTGGACTCTGTTTGATGAACTTCATTAATAATGGGAATTTTTCGAAGGTATCTTATTTCATTTGTGGTGAAAGTTGAGAAAAAATGGCCTATTTTGGAAACTGGATGCTGCTAATTGATTCATGGAAACAGTGGTTTTATCTTGTTATTATTTCTTGCATTTTAATCAGAAATCCACAAAAGAAAGAAGATATTAAGGTTTAAGTTTTGGAGAGAGAGAGAGCGAGAGAGACCAAAGGGGGATTGGTGATGATGTAGACTGTTGCTTGTATTATGGCACACGTGTTAATTGGGGAGTACATGCTCCCATATCTCCGACGTTAAAAAATTTGAATTTTAAAATTTTAAAATGTTGTTAGATTCCAACGAACTATTTTTAAACTAGGAGACAAGGGTATTTTCTTTTTTAGTATTCTTGTTAGAGAACTTTCAACACTTCTCTCCCTTTTGTGATATAGGTTTTGGAATTGGGCATAGTAGTTCATTCTGTAATTATTGGAATTTCCTTGGGTGCTTCGGAAAGCCCATCAACAATAAGGCCCCTTGTAGCTGCCTTGAGCTTTCATCAATTCTTTGAGGGCATGGGTCTTAGTGGATGCATCGTTCAGGTATGATTTCGCATTTTTTGAAAGACTTGAAGAAGAAATAAATGGTCAAGACTCAGTCGACTTAACTCGACACGGTCCAAAAAAATCTCAAGAAACCCATCAAACTCTGCTTGGTGTAAATTATAAGCACCCTCATTATATTGGCCTTATCCCAGCTGAGGTCAATACCTTTATCTCATAGCCCAAGTCAAGCCCTCGTTGAAACCCCTCATGAGCCCCACTTCATATGGGTCCCACCTCACACAAGCCACTCATCTCACATGGGCCACCCACCCTGAGTGTGGCCCTGCTTCACACAGTCAACCCCACTCAAACTTGGTGTGAAAATGTCCTTACATTATTGGGCCTAACAACGAGTGCACAAAAATCCCATAAGCGTTACAAATAGTGGCTAATTATGCAAATAAAATGCATTTATAACTAAATGAATGAATTGCTTTAGATACAGCTTTTACATGTATTAATGTACTTATAGGCAAAATTCAAGGTCCAATCGATGGCTATCATGGCGCTCTTTTTCTCCCTAACCACTCCAGTAGGGATCGCCGTGGGCATAGGGATATCATCTGTTTACGATGAGAATAGCCCAACGGCTCTGATCGTGGAAGGGGTCTTCAATTCGGCCTCGGCGGGAATCCTGATCTACATGGCACTGGTGGATCTACTCGCAGCAGATTTCATGAACCCTAGGATTCAAAGCAATGGAAAACTTCAGCTGTGGGTAAATGTTTCCCTTCTTCTTGGGGCAGGTTGCATGTCCCTCATGGCCAAATGGGCCTAGGAGTTGTTATCTTCCCTTTCGTTTTTCATACTCTAATTTATACTAGTACAGCATACATATATACATTGTTGTTCTGAACCTTTTTTGGGTTTTTTTTTTTTTTTTTTCTGTATACAAGCGAGTGGACCTTTGTATTCTTTAGTATTAAATCAGTTCTCAATTTCCTTCTGTAACTAGGTAGAGGTTTTAATTTGATATGTTGGTGGAGTAGGTCCAGCAGTCACTGCTTGGCTACACACATGTCATATACGTACCTCAATCCAAACGGTCTAATTGTGTCACTCTTTATTGATAGTCTATAAGACGAAATTAATGTATAAATGATCATAATTGTTCGATTGGTGGCCATTGAATGGATGGCTGAAGTTAAAATAGATTCATTGTTTGAATATTCTATTCAGAAATGGGCCCACTAATTAGACAGTTTGTATTGATGTAGATGTGTGGCATGTGTAGTGGTTATTTGTTGAAAAAATTCAACAATTAATCTTTATTTTGAAATTCAGTAGTTCAATTAGTGGAAGTATGGTACCTCCTCCAAGTGGAAGTATGGCAACGGCTGGCAAAGGTAGGGATGGCAATGGGTCCTATTCCAACTGGCTCAGAGTGAGCCCAAGCCTGACCCATTTACTAAACAGACCAAGCATTCTTACGCAAACCCGACCCATTAACCTTTGACCCACCTGACCCACTTAAAAATCCATCAGGTCCCAACCAACCCATTTAATTGTAAATGAGTCAGCTCGATAAACCTGACGCAACGCACTGCAGAGAATGGAACTCGAACCCAATTTTCTAGCCCAGACAATGGTGATGTATATAAAAATAAATAAATAAAAAATAAAAGTAGAGAACAAAACAAGACAAAAAAAAAACCATAAAATCATCTATATTTTTCTGTATTTTGTTTTCTGGTTTTGGCATAGGGTCGGGTCATCTGGCCCAACCCATTGACAACCAGATAGGGCTCAAAACAAGCCCGACTCATTTACTTAAACGGGTCATGTTTCTAGCTAGAGCCCAACTCGCTACCCATTTAGCTTTGCCCAAGCCCATCTCAAAGTCGGGCCATTGCCACATCTAGCAGTAAGTATGGCTTCTTGAATGTGGATGGTTGCTTCAGCCATTCATTTTGCAGGCCACTGATCCGATGGCTAACACACTCCAATGTGCCATGGCCCACCAGATTAGTCACCACATGTGCTGTTTGTACCACGAGTAGGCTGGACTGGACCTGGTCCAATGTCTAATGGTGCAGTCAGTATGCCCTGGTGCATATAACTAGAGAAATGTTGATACTCTGGCCCAGTGAGATGACCATGGTATGCATATTACTTAGAAGATGCATACGTGGCTTAAAAGTTAGATGTATCACAAACGAAAAATTACACCTATAGATTATTTAAAATATGGGACTGGTGGTTAAACATAGAAAATACCCAGAAGCCCTATTTTAACCCGTCCCCCCATCAGAGGTAATGATCATTCAAGGCTTATTTATTGCACCAACTACCCTAATAATACAAAGAAAATGTGTACTTATTACAAATTTCTTTACTTGTCTCTTGGAAAGATCTTCATTTGATTGCTTTGACTGCCATTTTCATATTTGGTTTACCGGTAGTACAATCATAATAATAACATTTTTATATAATATTAAATCATCACCAAAATACACTATTGTCTTAATCT
The DNA here is from genome assembly GCA_003013855.2 of Liriodendron chinense. NCBI lineage: Eukaryota > Viridiplantae > Streptophyta > Magnoliopsida > Magnoliales > Magnoliaceae > Liriodendron > Liriodendron chinense. The sequence continues at coordinate 66,963 of PVNU02004025.1, read as the reverse complement.
GAACTTTTTATGACAATGCTATAAAAAATTTCTATAATTATAAATTTCCTTACATGTCTCTTAAATACATCTGTGTATTTGATCAATGATTTTCATGTTTAATATAATAGTAAGAAAATAATAATTGTGACACATTTCCTTTTCATTACTAGAATAATTGGTGAAACAAAGAGGCTTAAATTGAGCTACTGTATGCCAGAAGTACAATATCTGAGTACCTACATATCAAGGTCATATAACAGCCTGAGCATCAAACAACTCCTGCCATTGGGCTAGCTTAATATGCTTGCCCATTCTGCCCAATTTCCAGATGATCTAGATTGTTCATCTAGAATCTTTCGCGCTAAATGGGCATAAGGGGAAAATGACAAGCAATTACACAATCTCCACCATCATATGTTGTTGTCTACAACTCCAAAATTCCCCTACCATCTCTGATTTGTTCATCTAGATCTGTCACCTACTGCATTGGAAATCCATCAAATCATTTCTCTAACATCTAGTGACCAGATCTAACTCTCTCCGGAAGTCTACTACATGATGCCATATTCCCATTTATTTATTCTGTGTGGGGCTTTCTTTCTTGGACTCATTTTGGATATATATTTAATTGGAACTCAGGACATCACCAATTCGCTAACACAATATTTTAGAACTATTGGAAAAACAACCACTGAAAGTATATATTTACCATAAAAGTAATGGTTGAAATCCCAATTACCAAGAGTATCACTATATCATTCATGGGTCATTGAAAGGGTCAATAATTCGTATCCCAAAAGTCATCTAAAGTGTATGTCCAGCTTATGCTATTTGTCATTGTTAGCGGCTTAAATCGTCGCTATATCTGCAGTGATTTTTTTTTCTTTTATTTTTGAATTAGTGCTCCCCCTTTCCCCTCAAATTGAAGTTGTTCTTTAAAGCATTTTGAGTTTGAAAGGGTGTTAGAATATAGGATATTTATGTACAAATAGACATATTAAAAGAGCTATGGGGATGAATACAGGTGTATCTGTAAAAATCTAAATGGACATTTTGGGGTGTTTAGATCGAAGTTACTTAAGCTACTTTTGCCTCAAGTACCTAATCTTGATTTCTACTTATTAAACTGAAGTAATTAACTTTAAATAAGAAAATAATTACTTGTAAGTGATCCTAAACCAAACTTATCTTAAATAAGTTGCTTATTTGCGGCTGTAAGTAGAAAAAGTATCTTATTTGATGGTATCCAAACAAGCCCGAATGGTCAACATCAATGCTAATCGCAAAAATCCACGAATAGGATCATCCACCCATTCTGATTTTTTAGAACCTAAGACCTGCTGTTGAAACCCGTTGAAATGCGCAGGCGTCTTCTAGCTGGGCTAGCAGGTGAGACATGCAACATGCATTGGTACCGTGGCTGTTAATGGTGGTGCCGAGCTGTTGTGGGGCCCATGTGATGTTTGCGTCAGATCCAACCCCATCTAATATTAGGATGTAGATTGCTTGGAGACCCGACTCTGTGAGGCCCATCATAATGTATGTATTTCACCCACGTTGTTCATCTCTTTAATTTGCCAGATCATTTTAAGGCATGATCCCAAAATGAGGCAGATCTATAGCTCAAGTGGACCATGCTGCAGGAAACACTGGGATAATGACACCTATCATTGAAACCTTCCTAAGGCTCACCCTTGATGTTTATTTACCATCCAACCTATTCATAAGGTTAGACAGACCTGGATGAAAAGAAAACACAAATATCAGCTTGATCCAATACTTATGTGGCCCTAGGAAGCTTTCAACAGTAGGCATTCAATCTCCACTGTTTCCTATGGTGTGGTCCACTTGAGTTTTGGATCATCCTCAATTTTGCGTCCGCGCCCAAAAATTATCTCACAGAACATATGAACGGCATGACTAAAACATATACATCACAGTGGACCCCACAAAATCTGGTCACCAGGGATATTCTCCAGGCAATCAACATCCCTCTATTAGGTGAGCCCTTGGATGTGACTCCATGGGCCAAAAATCAGCTTGATCGTAAACTCAGGTGGGCCATACGACAGGCAATATTTGGGAGGGGATGCCTACCTTATTAAAACCTTCCATATTTATTGTGAGCCCACCTACACACACACACACACACCATCCGATTCATGCATCAAACAAGTCCCACCAAGAGAAAACGAGACAACCTGGAAGCAGACCATTTCAAAATTGAAGTGGTTTCATGCATGATTTTACATTCTTCCCAATGGTGTGGCCTGCTAGATTTTTTTACTATCGTAAGGACAACAATGAGAACTATGATTTCAGTCTCCTTCATCTACATTTTCTAACATAGCCCACCTGAATTTTATATGATCCTGATTTAAGAATGTAAGTGAATACGAGGGCAAAGGAAGGGCTGGATCTGATCCACACACATCACGTGCCAGCTGGAACATAAAACACGTCAACAGCTTTGCTTTGACTCGCTTAATGACGTTGCAAACGAAGGCTATCAACTGTTTCATCATCCAACGACAACATTCCATCGGCACTCCCAGAGGCCCACTCATAAATGTCATCTCTACACTTCCCAATGCACTTATGTACCTCCCATCCAAACCGTCCAAATATTGGGATTATTTCTAGATGGTTAGTATAAACAATTACGTTTTGATTTGACGGTCCTAATCTGCAGTTTTAATGAACTTTCATTTGTTGAATTTAGACCGTCAATTTCATTAAAACGGACATTTGATGTCCAACAATTAGATAATTATGACCATTGATTTTTTATATATATATATGGTCCATCTACAATGGGTTCTACCATTTGGACGGATTTGATGGAAGTATCTCTATATTTCATACGTATCGTGCCATGTGCATGAATATAACTCCCCATCCAGTGTATCAAATAGGTTCTCTTCATGCCGGAGGCAACCGCAGCATTGTAATTTTCCATGTAGAGAAGAACTCCATAGTTTCTAGCATCTGATGGTGGACCATACACGTGCAGACACCCATTATACAAATGGAAAATAAGAACTTTAATCCACACCATCTAAAATGTGGGACCAGCTATGGGTCCCCCAAAATCACACTTATCGAAGTGTAGCACCATCCTATGCGTCCAATTTCAACCATTAAATTTGGACCGTTGAATTGTTTTCCAAAAGATCCATCTGATGGTCACTTATCAGATGGTTGAGACTGTACAGTCAGTGCTAATTCTACTTATATCACATAAAACGTGTGAAACAGAATTTGTACGGTCTTGATTAAAGCACACTTGCATGTGCATGAGTATGCCCTACCATCCTCAGCTAGATCAGAGAACCATAACTTCATTTTTGCTTACTTGAATTAATCGTGAACATCGATTGCTTAGGCTTTAAGTGTGCTTGGTTAGTCAATTAATCAATTAAAAAAAAAATTATTATAAATTTACGCATAAGCTCACTACCCACTTCTTACACATGCAGGTAGAGACATACGCATCCATGCATGTGCCATCATGGTATATAAGTCTGAGATCGAATTGATTCACCGTTGAAAATGTTGGCCCAGAATAAAAAACAAACAGGTGCAGAGATTAGAAAACTTCAGCCAAGTGTTTTAGAGCCATACATTTATTTTTCAAATTGCGTCCCACCTAATTAATGGATCAATTTACTTCTTGATCTAGGTGATTAATAATGATACGTTTCTATGAATGGATTGGATCTTGGACCTACATTCCATTACGCAACAGTATTGTGGGGTCCGCCACAATAACAGTATCACGTACATTCTATCCATCTATTGCGCTATATTATATTAGGGTCTTACCTAAAACTGAGGGAGATACAGAACTTAAGTAGTCCATCTCACAAGAAACACTGAGATTCACTAGGGATTTAATTGTATTTCTATGCATGTTTGCAAAACATTCTCTTGACAATTTCTAATTCAGGAGAGAGCAATTCTGCCTAGCAGATTAGGTGCGGCCCTGCCCTCACCCATCACGATGCGGCCTTGAACGTGGGGCCCACCTTGATGTATTTAGTGTATATCCACACTGTCTATCCATTTTGCCAGCTCATTCTAGCTAGGGTACGAGAAACATATCCAAATCTCAGGTGGACCACACCATCAGAAACAGTGGTGATTGAACACCTACCATTAAAAGTTCTTAGGCCACACCGTCATGCCCACCGTACTATTTATTTGCCATCCAACCTGTCGATAAGGTCACACAGACCTGGATGAAGGGATAAAACGAATATTAGCTTGATCCAAAACTTTTGTGACCCATAAGAAGTTTTTAATGGTGGGTGTTCAATGGACCACTGTTTCCTACGGTGTGGTCCACCTGAGATTTAGATCTACTTCATTTTCTGGCTCACGGCCTAAGATGATCTGGAAAAACGGATGGACGGCACAAAGATACAATATATACATCAAGGTGGGCCCCACGTTCATGGCCGCACCTAATCTCCTCCCGTTAATTAGAGCCTGATAATCTCCCCCAATCAACGAAAATGAGCACATCATGTCACCAGAACTACTTTCTTCTTTCCATGTTTACTCAAATGATAGTTCACCACCATGAAAAAATGGTGGTGACTCTTCCTGGCGTAGATGTACAGCAATCTGGACTGTCTGAATCACCGACCCGGTTGTGGGTGGGGCATAGTAACAAAACTACACTGAGAATATGGCACCTAACCACCTAATTTACCCTTTAAAACTGAATTTTTTACCATTTTAACTTTGACCATCCATCAATTGGATGGTTAGGATTTATTGATCAATGTGATTTTAGAGACATATATATATGGTTAATCCACGGTAGTTCCAGTGTGAATTGTACGGACAGGCGCACATTAGACACCACCATTTTTTAAATGGTGCAAAACCAACATTGGGTCTAACTCAATACAAACTTTTGCAACAGCCTGTCATGGTTTTTGGAGTTTCTTTAAGGTGGGCCATCATGAGGCCAAAGTGTCAATGGAATCTTTTCCACCGTAAAAGGTTATAAAAGAATTTCAAACTCTATAAAATGCCACTTATCTTCTTTGTTCCTTTGTTGCATGCATTTCTTTTCATTGTAACATTTTTTAGCACACTTCTTTTCTACTCTGCATTGCTCCCAACATGCACAAGCTTCAAGCTTACCTCATGGCCTTCATATCCTATTCCCTACTCATACCATTGCTAGCCACGGCAGACTGCGAATGCGAGTCGGATCCCCAAGATCGTAACAGGACTGCAGCCCTCCATTTGAAGCTGGCGGCGATCGGTTCAATCCTTGTAGCAGGTGCGATTGGCGTGTGTGTCCCGATCTTGGGGAAGTCAATTTCGGCACTTCAACCTGAGAAAGATATCTTCTTCATGATCAAAGCCTTCGCGGCCGGTGTGATACTGGCTACTGGCATGATACATGTGCTACCTGACGCGTTCGAGAGCTTATCATCGCCATGCCTAAAGGAAAACCTGTGGGGAAAATTCCCATTCGCGGGGTTCGTCGCCATGTTGTCGGCGATCGCAACGTTGATGGTGGACACTTTTGCCACTAGTTATTTTAAGCGGTTGCACTCCGACAAGGTCCAGTCGACAAATGATGGTAATATGGATGTGGAGAAGATGAGTCAAACTCATACTACACATGGGCATGTGCATGGCGGGGTTTCAAACTCTCTTGATTCAAATTCAACTGATCTTATTAGACACCGTGTGGCGTCGCAGGTACGTTAATTGAAGAATTTTGATTGAATTATAATGGGTTTTTAAATAAAATATAGAGGATTTTGGTGATCAAGGCTGGTTATATTTAAGGTCCCATCCAAAATGGACCATCAACAAGAAAGTATCATTGGGAAAGTTGTTTCCATCTCACTTTTGTATAGTCGTCCACATTTCTTTTGGGCACAAACAAGGTGTGGAAAGGGGAGTTATACTGATTATTTCCATCTTCCCCCAATAAGGTAGGATTTCAAAATTTTAAAAAAAATGCAGCTTGGTCCACTTAAGTCTTGGATCTAACTCATTTTTTGGGATCATATGCTAACATGGTATAAGAAACAAATAGACGAAGTTGATATTAAGTTGCATTTGTCCGGCTTTTACAAAGATGAGATTTGCTAAACCCATGTGTAGATGCAATAACTCATGTACAAGCCACACATTTGCTATCATGACGTGTCCAAGATCCAATCCATTGATTAGAAAGGCACCATTATATTGATGCTCTAGCTCAAGAATTAGGTTGATCCACTTAGTCAGGTGGGCCACACTTTGCAAAGCAAATGTACTTTTCTGAAACACTAAGTTATTTTTTCAATGCCCTGTCTTCCTAGTGGACCAAATTAATTTTAGGAAAACATGGTCAGGATTTACTCTCAGACTTACATATTATGATGGCAGATGTGTGGAGGTGTTTGGTTGACTAGTTGGATTCTGATTTTGACTTTTTTTTTTTTTTTAAGAGAAATTTCAACACTTTTACAAAGGATATTCTATTTCTAATTAATTAGCTTTCTTTTGTGATGTAGGTTTTGGAATTAGGCATTGTGGTTCATTCCGTAATTATTGGAATTTCCTTGGGTGCTTCGCAAAGCCCATCAACAATAAGGCCTCTTCTAGCTGCCTTGAGCTTTCATCAGTTTTTTGAGGGCATGGGTCTTGGTGGATGCATTGTTCAGGTATGATTTCTACATTTATCGGCCAAATATTAGTATGAAAGTATCTAGATAAATGTTGATTAAATGAAAACTCATCTTTATCGTGGGCCAAGTTAACTTGATTCAGCCAAATTTCAACAAGGCTTGAAAGAAGAAAAAAAAATTGAATTGTTCAAGACTAAGTCGACTCAACTCGCTTCCACCCGAGAAAAAACTCAATTGTAGGTGCAGATAGTTACATTTTCACATGTAATTGAGCTAATGTACTTTTTTTTCTTTTTTTCTTTTTTTTCTTTTTGTAGGCTAAATTCAAGGTCGGATCGATGGCGATCATGGCCCTCTTTTTCTCCCTGACCACCCCAATTGGCATCGCCTTGGGCTTTGCGGTATCGTCAGTTTACCATGAGAATAGCCCTACGGCTTTGATCGTTGAAGGGATCTTCAATTCAGCCTCGGCGGGAATCCTGATCTACATGTCACTGGTGGACCTACTCGCCGCAGATTTCATGAGCCCTAGGTTGCAGAGCAATGGAATGCTTCAGTTGGGGGCAAATACTTCTCTTCTTCTTGGGACAGGGTGCATGTCCCTCATGGCCAAATGGGCCTAAGAATTACAATCAAGGTCCCACATATCCTCCAATGCCAGTATGTATCACCTGATACGTTCCAATATCATACACAAACTATGCTGCCGATGTCGGCCCATATTGGCATAAAACATACAGGGGCGTTACAACCCCATATCGGTATTGGTGGTGTACACTTCAATATATGAAAAACCGGTTCCCAAACTATGGTTATAATCCCCTTTTTGTACTGCATACATTGTTGTTCTGAGGCTATATTTTTTGTACATAAGGCTGTAGGGTGGACCATCACCTGTCTTAGTATTTCATTCAATAATCTTTCTCCCTATGTGTATATGTGTATGTATGTGAAAATCATATCTCAATTTCCAACTATCCTAACTTGGTACAGTAGGGTGGACCATCACCTGTTGTGATATTTTCAAAACTTGGGCAGATTTTAAGATATTGCCACAGTAACTCAAAAATAGTAAAAATTTAAGTACTTCATTAAGATGGCCCACCAGATCAACATGTACAATCACCATATACATTTGCCGCCTGTACTGTGCAGAGTGAGATACATGGAAATTCCATGAATTGAGATGCACAACAGCATTTTTGTAGACGTTTGTATTCCTAGCCCCAATACTCTGGCAAAATGTGATCCATGATACACAGGCGTTTACAAATTGCTTGGAAATTGCTTACTTAGCATACAACTAATTCAAATTAAACTATCCAAAATTATGGTTCCTAGATTAGATGTATCATGAACCAAAAATTACACTTGTTAGATTTTCTGATTATTGGATTGTGGACATTTATTAGAGAGTTAAAAAAATCCAATGGTCCTATTTCATCAAATAAGTGTCCACAAATCAGAGATTATAATTGTTCACTTCAAGTTAATGCCATGTGAACCATGTCTGAGTGCTTGCATATCAAGTGTAATACACATCCTGACTATCTTCTAACGTCCAGTTTCTATAACAATATAAGAGGTTGTTAATTCTCTTGTTAGCCAACTATATAAAGCATCTCAAACGTTTGATGAGTGAACATGTTCACTCAATGATCTACATGAAATGGTGGGCCATGCTCAGTATCTTCCTTACTTGATAATCTTACGTATGATGACAAGGAAGAGCTAAAATAAAGAATGGTCCACATTTAATAGAAGCCGAATTGGATAGTTAGGATCATTTGATGCAGAAGTATAAAAGGGTACATCTGCCGTATCACTAAAAGCCCATCAACAATAAGGCTTCTTTTAGCTGCCTTAAGTTTTCATTAGTTTTTTTAGAGCATGGGTCTAGGTTGAGGCTGGCCCCAACCTCACCCGTTTTACTAAACAAGCCACGAAATCTAGCCCAAACCCGACCTGCAAACCATTACCTCGTAGCCCAACCCAACCCACGTCAAATTCAACAAGCCCAGCCTGACCTGACCTGACCCATTTATTTGTAACCAAGCCGGGCTTGATCAATTGGGCATGACTTGAGACAACCACACTCAGATTTAAGAATTGAATATTGGTTAATGGCATGCCCAGCCTTACCCAATTAGTGAATACATACAAACATGTGTGTGTGTGTGTACTTGTCCGCAATTAATTTGTTTTGGGTATTGGGCTAGGTCAGGTGGGTTCCGTCATCTGGCCCAGCCCATTGATTAGCTATATGGGCAGGTTGGGTTTGGAATGGTTCAGCACACACCTGAGCCATTTATGTGACAGGCCATATTTCTAGCCAGAGCCAAACCCACTCTCATTTAGTTTTGTCTAAACCCACCACCTGAGATGTGGGTAAGGCCCATTGATCCGTGGCGCCAACCGGATTCTTATGCAAGGAGCTTAAATCAAATATCAATTTCCTAACTAATTTTGTAACGCATCTCCACTCCTGAACAAAAAAATCAAAACAAAAGAAAAGAAAAAAAGAAAGAAAGAAAAAACTATCCAAATCTTTGGACTATTTCCATATGAGTTAGGAGCACAGAAGGTAGGTTTTGATTTGACAATCCTAATCTATGGGTGGACCTTCAATTAGGGGGCGTTAGGATTGTAAGTTATTTAAGCTACTTATGCATTAAGTAGCTTATCTTGATTTCTAGATATTAAACTAAAGTTATTAACTAACTTCAAATAAATAAATAAAAGTTACTTATAATTGATCAGAAACGAAATTTACTTATCTCAAATAAGTTACTTATCTACTGTTATGAGTAGAAAAACTTATTTGGGGTATCCAAACGGGCCCTTAGCTAGAAATCAACCGTAATCATAGAGTTGAAGTTTATCTAACACGATTGACCTCAAACAGGGGATGGATGAGACATGTTACATGTAGTCTAACATATGGACATTGTACATTCTATATTGTGTCCCCTAAAGCATGAAAGCAAGGAACAATTCACTTTTATTCTCTTTTAAGGGACTAGCATTAGCAAACTAGCCATGCTCTAAATAAGATGTCAAGGTAGCTACATGGTACCATCTGAATAACCTTGGAGAATCATCTTCTAGAGTGGGAGGAAGAATAACACTAGTGTGACATATATCTCATCTCTTATCCTCTCGAGGTGAGATTACTGTGACATGTGGGAGAGTGGTCCCTTTAGAGATGTAGAGAGCATAGTGTGATTCATGTTTTTGTTTTAATGATGGCGAGATATCTAATGCATTGGAATCCAAATCACAATTACATTAGAATCAAGGTAATTCTGAACCTTTATTTGTGTTTGGTTGAAATGCACTGGAATTCAAATATTCTGTTTGGAAGCTTTGTATTTTGAGGCATTGGAATTCTTCAGTATATTCACAAGACTTAGATTTGATTAACTAAATCAATTTTCATATCCCAAAAGAGTGTGTGTGTGTGTGTGTGTGTGTGTGTGTGTGTGTGTGTGTGTGTGATGTTTGATAGAATGATTGTAATAAGCCCATTAAAATATATATTTTAGCCAAAAAAAAGAAGAAATTTGAACCTTGGGTGGGCCACAAATGCAAGGATCACAAACAAGCGACTCACCAATGTTTTCTAATTGTCCTTTTAAATGTCCGATGTTTGGATGGTTTAGATACTTTTATTGATGTGATTTTAGTACTGCAGTCAATAATTGAATTGTTTTCGAGTATCATCATAATGCTATGTGACCAATGGATTAGTAGCCTAGAAGTACATTTGTTACATGTACGACTCTCCAACCCTTAAAAAGGAGGCAAAAAAGGCAATTCCTCTAGATTCCACATGAATCTTGGCATTTTGCTGAGATTTTAAAACCCACCAAAAAAGTGGATTTGAAATACCTCTGATTCCATTTACCTTTGAATCAAGGTTGACAAATGCAAAAAGCAGCTATTTGGATTTAAAATACACCCGTTTACAGTGTAAGATCTTTTTATCATCTAGTATGTCATGCTCAATTAAAGTGGGTTAAGATACCCATGTGAGACATAAGAGATTTGATTTCACAAAGGTATTCTTTACAAAATAATTCATTGCACATGCATAGGGTGAACATTTTTTACAATGATCATGACTTTCATGGCAATTAAATCCTAATACGATAGGAAAAATATTTTAATCATGAATTCTACAAATGGCATTGGCCATAAAGCAACGCCATGAACGGTTTTGATCAACTGCGTGGGCTTTAGGTGGGGCCCACTGAAGTGAGGCGTGTACAACTCACTATGTGTTGATGAGTACCATACTCAAACCCTCAAGGTTTTGTATCTAGCTACAGGTTTTCCTCTTCTAAGGCCCGTTTGGATGCATGTAAATTATTTAAATTGTAAGTGAGGTGAAAGTAACTTACAGATAATCCTGTTTGGATATAAGTTGTAAATCACTTATACGTAAGTTGTTAGTCACTTACAGGTAAGTTGGCTTTTGTGTTTGGGTGACCTGTACATTAGTTACAAGCTAAAAAGATACATATTCATACCAAGCAGAGCTAGAAGTAGGGAATTGTTCTAAAATGCTATAATCATATAAGAAATCTTGGCACGTTTGTTAAGCACATTTAGATGAATATTTAAGTCAATTCTTAGGCTAAACCAATCGTTAGATAGATCATAAAAATGGGCCCATGGATTCAAAATACTTACAATGTAAAAATCTTAGTAATGTTATGATGCACTAAAACAAAAAATTATAAGTCAATGGCTTGATACAACTTATCTACAACTCACAAGAAGAGTAGAGGTATTGTAAAATAGCGATGGATTACATAATAAGATGCTTGCTTAGATACATCTTTATGTAATAAACACACACTACTTAACCCCACAATACTACAAGTTTAACCCAAATTTTAATAAGCTAAGTTGTTCATCTGATTGATCATCATGACCAACATCTGCAATATAGATGATTTCAGCCATCCAATTGGTGGCTTGTAAATAAACCAATGCAGCATATTAGATAGGACCATGTAATCCATTTGGAGGGACCATAGTTGATTACTTATGATTATAAACAACCCCTTTGATTATAGCTCCTAAACAAATCATCCATGGATTCAAAAACCAATGGCTACAAGAAAGAAGGCCGAGTTTAAGATCCATGCTATCCATTAGTTTTGTCAGCTCATTTTAGGGCTTGGGCCAAAAATGAAGGAGATCCAAATCTTATGTGGGACACACCACAGGAAACACAGTGATTTAATGCCCACCAATAAAACTTCTTGTGGGCCATAAAATTTTTGGATCAAGCTGATATTTGTGTTTTGCCTTCATAAAGGTACGTGTGACCTTATCAACAAGGTGGATGGCAAATAAACATTATGGTGGCCCTTGGAAGTTTTTAATGGTGGATGTTCAATCACCACTATTTCCTGTGGTGTGGCCCACTTGAGATTTGGATATGCTTCATGTTTGGGCACAAGCCTTATAATGAGCTGGTAACATCGATGAATGGTGTGGATATGCCAAAAAAATACATTAAGGTGGGCCCCACCGTCATAGCCTCACCAAATTCGGTCGATTCAAATAAAAGAAAAAAATTAAAAAGAAGCTCGTAACCCTAATTGTAGAGACGGAGAGAGGGGAAGGGAGAGAGGTGAGAGAGAGAGAGAGAGAGTTGCAAAGAGAATGAGAGAGTCGATTGCAGGTGGTTTGTGTTTCCTCGTTCCCCACATTTTAAAATCAGACCGTTAGTCAGTAAATTACTTATAGAGAAGTGACTTCTTGCCTCTAGCCCCTGGAAGATTTCTGGTAGTTTTGTATGTAAGTGACTTATAGGTGAATTTACTTCCCTAAACATCACATGTGACTTCCCTGTAAGTCACTTACAACTTAAAGAACTTACAGGCATCCAAACAAGCCCCAAGAGAGGCGTGGAGACGCATGAGATGCCAACAGTTCGCGATGAGAGGGACTCTCGACCGTCAATCAAGGTTATAAATTCAAGGACTCAGTCCCCACTCAAATCACCAAAACTCCAATGTCCAAAGCCCCATTGATCGTTGGGTGAATCGGAGCGGAAGAATCGAGCAAGGAGCCGACATCATCTTTTTCGGTGAAGCTTCATCTCAGCGTTAATGGCCACCTTAAGTACGCTATATAAATCCCTTTAGCTGCCCCCAATTTATGTCATTGAGATCGTGGGACCCGCTGTTGTTTTCTAACAACCTCGCCATATGTTTCTATTGCATTTTGAAATTCCCACTTAGATGTTTACGATTGATTTATGACTAAAGTTCTTTATTTCATTGGGATAATTGCATAAAAGACAAACTAAAAAACCTCAATCCCGAATGTAGGATCCATCCCAAAATAGTAGGATTTAATTATCATCGCTATGTTTAGAACAAAAAAGGTTATTCATGTTATTGTTGTCCACAAGCATTTTAAGCAACAGAGAGTAAGAGATATGAGCACCACATTCACCACAATAGTTTCCATTTTAGCAACTTTCAGTATTTCAAATTCATTCACAATTTTATACATGCTCGGTACATGATTGTTTATTGGAGTGCCCTCGTCTAACTTTATGTTGTATATTTTCTTTTTAGGGTGTGAATCTAAGTCACAACTTGGGAGTTAGACATACCTTAAAGGCAAAGATAAATGTTCCTGATATTTTTTATGTTTCGGAACTAGTTGTGAATGACAAAAACACCGAAGCAAGTATTGACACTTTAGTCATTTCATTGTTCCTCTTCCATAGTTAACACGAGCTCTAACTTTAGGACTAATTAATAAATTTGCCGCTTATGAGGATCTCAAACAAAGAATTAATATTTAAGATGGTTTAATATTATATAATTATACAAATACATTGCCATCCATTAATAAGAGTAGGATTATCATGTGTTTTGTGCTAGTTTATACATTCTAGGTACATAAACATTGAATCGGCTGAGTCATATCCCCACACGGCCCAATAACTTCCACAACATGTAGTCCAGGGCAACTAAATCAAGTCATGTGGAAGCATAAAATGTGATGTCAATACATCCGCATGATTCATATCCCCCATCTGATCATGTGGTCAAGATGATTGTTTGAGCTTTGGTGCTAATGTGCACATATTAACTACATGACTATAAGCGTTCATCTCATCTCATTGTATAATAATAGAAAACGAATGTGACATATATATAAAAGCGTATTCATGACATGTATTGATATGGATCCTGTGAAGGTCCAATTGAACACACATCTCAATGAATGTGTATTGTTAGTTAATGTGTCATTGAACTAATACACATTCGCATTCTATCGGCCATTTACCCTACTTCCTTCTATATTTCATCAAGTGGTCATGCTAGATACATAAGTAGTCATGGATAATTATGAGGATGATATCCTTCCGAATGGGATAAGAGAAGATATACATGGTTATATCATTACCAATCACAGTTCATTGCATTTACCACACCATCCATATATGCTCCATCATAAGCAAAGCTTAATACTCAATTCACATGCGTGGCAGTCATGTAGCATTATCAACACGGTCAAATATCATGGCCATATGACTCTAGCCACAACAAGGAATTTATGTCTCACATCATGCATTGAATCAAAGTGGTCGTACAACATGATCTAGGGCGATCATCTCACATCCAAACCATTGGATAACATACACCACACACTCATATAAATGGCATATGAGAGAACACCCAAAACTCATTAGGAAATAGCATACGACTCAAATCTCGTCAAATGATGACTAAGGATTCTTTTAACAAGGAACTCTTAGATCGGGCTTCCAATCGAATAACTACAACCATTAGATATATGTAACACATCGAAATTAGGCTAGGGATCAATTTTTAACTCAATTGATATAAAACAAATTAAATTAATTAAAGACAAGATCAACAGTTCTAATAAAATCCGATCTAGATATAGTCATCTACCGTAAAAAATAATCCATCTATCTCATAGATTACATTGATGGAAGTTTATGATTCAATTTTAGGTTAATCCAACTCTCGATGATGAGATATGACCTGATCAAGTTTTAATCAATTTTAGCCTTCTAAATCCTCGTGGTCCATGCGTTGTCTAATAAGGGCATCACAGCAGAGGATTTTTCAACATTGGATCAATGCAACACTACCTTAAACCCAGAAGTAGGTTTTCAATTATCCATGCTCTAGATTGGCCACACCGTGTTATGGACCCCACACATCATCACATGTATGATGGCCATGGGGCGCCTACACCTTTGCAGGGTGGATGAGCCTTATGTGTCTCACATGTGTGAAGATCCAAGTGCATGCACACTTTTTAATGTGGATCTATTTTAATCACACATAAATAGAAAATTAATCATGATTAATTAAGAAACTATGGGGCTTTTTTTTAACATTTTTGTATTTGTAAATGTCAATTCTTCTCTAATTATAGAACTTTTTCCAAATAAGAAAAGATAAGATAAAATTTTCAAAATAGGAAATATGGTGAAAAACTCACAACATGAGAGGAATAGAGAGAAGAGGAAAGTGAGAGATTACTAAGGGAGCAGATTTGGTTACACTAAGGTAAAGTTCCCTCAAGCTATGATGTAGCGTCATTTCATTAGCCCACCAAACGCTTATCAAAGCATGACCCGTCAACTTTCAAAAGATTGTCAGGTCAAGTCCATCTTGGATCATGTCTAGCAAGCCAATGAAATAGAGCGGCATCACGGCTTAACGAAACTCAATGTTACACTGGTCTAATGGAACTTCTCCTAAGAAATAAGAATGCATGATTGTTCTTCGAGCGGCCTCATGTCAATAATTCACTTTGTCCATCCTGTTTCTCCCAACCCTAACCTTTCATTCGATTGATATCTCTCTTTTGCATGCAGTGCATTGGAATGCATTGTCGTGATTTTCCATCAATGATTCGACTTGATACTTTCAAATTTATCAAGTTACATAGAGATCTTGGCTAGCTAGTTTAGGCCATTTAAGATGTTAAACATGATAGCCTCAAGGGAAAAAATGTAATTATTGCACATTGTTCACTTCCTTATAATTGTACAAATTTGTGATTCTCAATAATATAATAAAATCAATACTATTAAAATGAACCATGACTATTACTCATCATCTCACACTGTCATGTTGTCCACAGAGAAGAAAATCAATTAAAATAACTCCATCTATCCAAAATAAATATGAATTCGATATACATCATTGGCAATATGAAGAATTGAATTGATTTGATCTCGTGACTTGTTTGTCCATTCGTGCTCAAATTTAGAATTGACATTCTTAAGAACGAGTCTTAATAAAGATTAATAAATATTCGGTTGCTATACTCATCAGCATGATAAAAAATAAATATTAATAAAGATTAATGATGGATTGCTTTAATAGCCCTTTTATTGGTAATTTTTTTGAAATATAGTGAAATTAAAAGCTTTCTAATTTTATGTTTAATTAGAACCCTAATCTATGAATCATTGACAAGATATTATTAAATTTTCAATAAGAAAAAGCAAAATTCTACTATAAGATCACATCTAATCAATGATACCAGAAATAAATAAATAATGCAGGAGGTTTCTCTTCGATCTATCTTAAATGTAGGAAAAGTAGACTCTGCCTTAGAATATGAATGGGGCATGTGCAATTAGAGCCATCTAGAAGGTAAACCCCACATGTGTGAGCATGTGGATTTGGAAAAGAGGACTCTCTCTCTCTCTCTCTCTCTCTCTCTCTCTCTCTCTCTCTCCCTAAGAGGCATGGAGACGTCTGAGGATCTTTCCTCTGGATATGATTTATATATAAGGAGTCAGGGTTTTAGAGATGCACTCATTATGGTACACATTATCCCCATAGAGTTTCATATGCCCTACCGCATCAAAATTTTGTGATACCGCCTATAATGTACTCGAATTGACTAAATCCCTCCATTAACTATAAACATCTCCCTTAATCCAATACCTATGTAAATCAAAAGGTGAACCATAAAAATTTAACCATAAAATTATCATCAATTGTGATTAAAACCTTTTTAATGGTTAAAAACATTTATTAAAATATTTTAAAACATTTGAATGCCAAGTCCAATTAAGACAAACTCAATGGATGGTTTGATCTCCAAGATCAAGCTATAAGAGTGTCCCGAGCTAATAATGGATTCCTTTGTGAATCTTATATGCCTCAACTGCATCGTAATGCATATACCTAACTACAACCATATTCCAATGTAGAAACCTAACCACAACTGTATATGAAATCATGTTAAGTAATTTCTTAGGAATCATTTAGCATCTCACTATTACAAGAGCTTATTTATCTTTTTTTTTTTATTTATAAAAAAATAAGTTTTAAGTCGCATTTGACATCGCTACAAATAAGAGCTTATTGGCTTATTTCTAAAAACAATAAGCTTTTAGACTTTTACCACTATTTGGTAAAAGTCTAATCAGAGTGCTTATTTGTTTAGAAAGCGGCAAATAAGCTTCGATTTAATAAGTTGGGAAATGGTTACTTTTTGAAATGGAGCTTATTTGGCTTAAGCGGGTAGACATTTTGGACTAATTTTTAAACAAGTTTGCCCTTAACTTTTTAAGTAATTCCCATCTTATCCTCTTCTCTTCTTTTTACCATTACTTCGAGATACCACATGATGAACGACCCATAGTGAAGGTGGGCCCCACATGATGAATGGTCCATGTGAAAGGCGTGCCCACATAATGCACGGTCACATTAAAGGTGAGTCCCACATGATGGATGTTCTACTTCAAAGTGTGGCCCTACATGATTGACGATCCATATCAAGCAAGCCCTACCCAATGAATGGCCTACATTAAAGGTGGGACCCACATAATGGATGGTGGACATTGAATGTGGGACCACATGATGGAAGGTTGACATTAAAGGTGGGCCCACATGATGAATGACCCATATTGAAGGTTGGGCCCCACATGATGGATGGTCCCCAACAAAGGTGGGATCTACATGATGGATGGTGGACATCAAAGGTGGGTCTGATATGGACTATCCACATCAAGTAGGCACCACATGATAGATGGTCCACGACAAAGGTGAGACCCACATGATGGATGGTCCACATCAAAGGTGTGACCTACATGATGGATGGTCCACATTAAATGTGGGACTACATGATGGAAGGTTGACATTAAAGGTGGGCCTACATGATGAATGACCCATATTGAAGGTTGGGCCCCACATGATGGATGGTTCACAGCCGAGGTGGGACCTGCATGATGGATGGTGGACATCAAAGGTGGGTCCCACATGATGGACTATCCGCATCAAGTGGGCCCCACATGATAGATGGTCCACAACAAAGGTGGCACCCACATGATGGATGGTAGACATCAAAGATGGGCCCCTCATGATGAACGACTCATATTGAAGTGGGGCCCCACATCAAAGTGGGCCCATGTAATGAAAGGTTCACATCAAAGGTGGGCCCCACATCAAAGTGGCCCAGTATGATGGAACATGCACATCAAGTGGGTCCCATTTGATTGGTAGTTCACATCAAAGGTGGGACCCACATGATGGATAATGATCATTGAGGGTGGGCCCACATGATGGTCGGTTGACATCAAAGATGGGCCCACATATAGAACGACCCATAATGAAGGTGGGGCCCCACACAATGAATGGTCCACATCAAGGTGGGCCCACGTAATGGATGGAGTGGGCTTCACATGATGGATGACCCACATAAAAGAATGGCCCCTCATAATGGATAGTCCACATCAAGTAGGCCCCACCTAATGGACGGTCCACATCCAAGGTCTCACATGATGGATGACCCATATCCAAAATGGGCCACATGATGGATGATCCACATAGAAGGTGCACCTCACAAGATGAATGGTGGATATTAAAAGTGGGCCCCACATGATGGACAATCCACTTTAAAGGTAGGGCCCACACTATGGACACATCAAATGTGGACACCATGTTATTTGTGATGGGTAGTGGACATTGAGGGGGCCCTACATAAAGGACAATTAGCATTGATGGTGGGCCCCACATGATGGATGACCTACATCAATGTGGGCCCCTAATGATGAATGGTCTACATCCAAGACGGGCTTTGTTTGAAGGTTTGGCTCACACAATGGATGGTCCACAAAAGGTGGGCTCCATGTGATCGTTGATCCATATCTAATGACAACATAATGGATAGCCCAAATGTTTTAAAATATAAAGCTTGTAGTCATCAATTCTTTTATCATTTGGGGTATGGTTCATCTACGATGAGATCCACCGAAACAACCATTTAGATTGCTTTTATAATAAAGTTGTTGTAATCTTAAAAAATGATGTCACCTACCCTTGAAAATATTACCAAATATGTTTATTTCAAGTAAGTACTTTTTTTGAACTTTAAAAAAGGATTTTATCAAACGAGTTTATTTAAAACAAGAGATAGAACAAAAAGAGCTTATTAGAGTATCTCTTATTGAAAAAGCTCTTAATGAATTAGAGTAGAGATGCCAAAACAACCCTTATTATTAAAGTAAGACAATATTATCACTTTTGAGCTGGGCTTTTGCGGGTACAGGTTTTGGGCGTAACTTGGCTAGAGCCATGGATGAAGGTGGTTCCATTAGCAGGGCCCACCTTGATGTATGTATTGTATATCTACCTAATCCGTCTGTTTTCCGACTCATTTAATGGCATAAGCCCAAATATGAAGCAGATACAAATCTCTGCTGGACCACACCATAAAGCTTTTTGTGGGCCACACAAAAAGATATTTGTGTTTCCCTGCATCTGGTCCGTGTGACTTTATAAACATGTTAGATGGCAAATAAACATCACAGGGTACCCTAAGAAGTTTTTAATGATGGTTGTTCAATGACCACTTTTTCCTGTGGTGTGGTCCACATGAGATTCGTTTCTGCTTTATTTTTTTGGCTCATTCCATAAAATGAGTCGGCGAAACGGATGGACGGCATATATATACAACGCATGCATCGAGGTGGGCTCCACGGTCAGGTACCAACGGGCGCTGATTTCCTGCGAAAGCCTTGGCAGGAATTTTCTGCGCTGGTAACCACGGTGGGGCCCACAGTGATTTGTTTTATAAATCCACCCCGTCCATCCGTTTTGGGAGCTCATTTTAAGAATTAAGGCAAAAATGAACCGGATCCAAGACTCAAGTGGGCCTCACTAAAAGAAAAGGTGGGTAGGTAAATTACTACCGTTGAAACCTCCCTGGGGTCCACAGTGATGTTTATATGACATCCATACCGTTCATAACGTCACTACTACTGGGATGAACTGGAAAAACAAATATTATCCTGATTCGAATCTCCTGTGGCTCCACAAATATTTCAACTGTGGAAGTTCAAATCTCACATTTTCGGCCCACTTGAGTCTTGGATCCGGTTCATTTTTGTTTTCATGTACTAAAATAAGATCTCAAAACGGATGGACGGTGTGGATTTATAAAAACAACATCACTGTGGGCCCACCTTGGTTCCCATGGCAGGAAATTCCTGCGCAAGGCTTTCGCAGGAAATCCGCTCCCGGTACCAACCCATCTCCCAACCAAGTCGCCCTGGGGTTTTAAAAATTTCCAAAATTTCGGTACCCCTCCTCTTTGCACTCTCCCCCCCCCTCTTGGGGCTTCTCCCCTCCCTCTGCTGTAGCTTCTCCCCTCTCACTCTCTCCTGCCATCCCTCCCGCTCGCGCTTTTGGTGCCAGGTACGGGTCGTCTTCTCTCTCTCTCTCTCTCTCTCTCTCTCTCTCTCTCTCTCTCTCTCTCTCTCTCTCTCTCTCTCTCTCTCTCTCTCTCTCTCTATCTGGCTTCATGCTTGCCATGGCCGGCCGTCGCCGCTGCTGCCATGGCCGTCAGCCGCCCGCCATGGGTGTGGGTGATGGTTTTTTTTCTGCAAACCCTAAAAGAAAAGAATAAAAGGGGGCTCGGGCCGTGGGTATGGCCCACCTGAGTTTGTTGTATGGAAATCCAGGCGATCGAAACAACTGACCTGATCTGCAATTCCAATAATCACCACGAGTAGATGTTAATAACCATCTGATTTTGTCCCATGGATATGGGTCACTCGGTGCCATTTATCTGTTGGATGTTGAATGAATACGACTGATCTAATAGTGTGATTTTCGAGCTATTTTCCATCCACATTCTGCCCCACTGTTTGGACGGTTTGGATAGCTGTACATGTGTTCCACGCCTATGGAGGATGAGACCACCTTTTTGAAAATGGTGTAAACAAAAGATAGGGGCAGAAAATGCCCAGAAATAATACAACAGATAGGTGCGTCCAATGAATGTATTGAGTGTTAACCCCACTTGGCTATTCAAATGGACAATGGCAATGGAATCAGTCCACTGCCCAAATCCAATGGTGGCAAAATCAGATGGTTAAGATAATCTAACAGTCGTTATTGCTTCACTCCACTGCAGCTAATTTGATTGTTTGATCATGGCCCACACAAAATGGACCAATTAGAAATCTTTCTTTTTTTGTAATGACTGGGTCAGACGAACACGCAATTGTTATGGATTTTGAAACTATGCCTGTAAGACCCGTTAGCAAATGAAAATCTCGTTTAGGATCCCAGTGAAATCTCAAGGTTTTGAAGGATGCTACCAACTCCATTTATTAAAAATGAGTGAAAAAGGTTTATGTGTATATCAAAATATTGGACACCCAAAAAAGACAATCCGTTCAGTGCTCCATCCAGAAAATGGGATGCCTAAAAAATCAACCAGATCCAAAATCAGGTGGGCCACACCATCAGGAACAATGTACAACCATTAATGGAATCTCTTACTCACTTGATGTTGTCCACTTGGGTTCTGAAATGGCCTAATTCTATGTAGAGTGTACGCAATAAACAAGTAGGATGGCACAATAAACATCCCTGACAAGATCAGATAGAGACATTGAGTAAGGGATGGCCTAGTCAACCACGTGTTGGACCCATTTTCTTTTTTTCTTGGGTTGCAAATGTGGCATGCATGTACGATCCAGACCATTCATCTGAATGGCCCAAGTGCCAATAGGTTGTAAGGTGCAGATCACGTTGGCTGGATGATCAAGCGGGAGACAGGTCCGTTTCTTTTAGCCGTTCATTTGCTTTTAACATGCTGGTTATATATTTCTAGTTTGCTACATGTAGTTCAAACATCCTCCTTCATTACCTGTGTCAATCAGGACTGTCCACCTAGTAGTCCCTACTGTTGGTTTGTTGGGCCACACAGTGGATGGACCATGGCCCAAATGCAAGGAACATCTAAGTGGTGCGTAAGTTGGCACCCAAGGAACAGCTAAACGTGTCCATTGCATATAGACTGCCATGAAGTTCCTTAAAACCGTCCACATTTATCATAATCTAGTTGTTATAATTTTTAAAAATGACATCAACTACCCCTAAGAAAAGCTCTTATTGGAACATTTGGTTTATTTCAATAAGAGCTTTTTTTGGTTCTAAAAAAATCATTTTACCAGACGAGCTTATTGTAAAACAAGAGTTAGAAGCCTAGAACGAAAACGAAAAGTCTTCTTAGAGTAGCTCTTATTGGATTAGATGAGAGATGCCAAACGGGCCCTTAACTCGATAGATTTCTCTTGCTTTCTTGTTGGTGAAGAAGGAGAAGGAGAAGAAGAACATTGGTATATTTGATTGTTTATTGCTATTTCTTTTAATATCTCTCTCTTCCTTTCTCTCCACGTGCGTTGCATGTGCCAGACACACTAGTGATTAAAACAAAGGGGGTAGAAGGAAAAGAGAGCTGCTATGTTTAGCCACTCCTAATTTCTATCAAACAGTCAACCTGTCTACTTTAAATCCTAAGGTGATCACTGTTCAATACTCCCCTTATTCTTTCGTTGTATGTCATCGAGAAAATGCATTGCATCACCTTATTCACTATTACCCTCAATTCTTCACAAATCTCATGCTTGCATTGTTTCTAATTTTCTTTTTTATCTAATGTTTCTTGAATGTTAGAAGCCATATTTGCCACTATGTTCCCCATGTCATTACATTGCTGTTTTGTTTATTACCTTATTCTTCACTGTTGATAATTCCTTAATAAGTTCATTTTTTTCTTGATTTTTTTCCTTTAATTTTTAGGTTTTTGTTGTAGCTGGCTATAAATCTTTCTTCTGGAATCACTAAGAAGAGAATCGGTCTATAGCTGGCCATTAATCTTTCTTGCAAAATCACTAAGAAGAGAATCCGTCTGGCAACCTGCTGTATGCTGGTGGATATGGCTCTATTGCTGGCAAGCTTCCATGCCCTTAGATAGGATTTCAAGGAAGGTATGTATACCCTCTGGAACTTATTGAAATAAACCAAATGTTCCAATAAGAGCTTTTCTTAGGGGTAGTTGATGTCAGTTTACCCTCTGGAATTTATTACAAATCTGTGAGCCTGATTTCGATTTTTTGCTTCATATTGTCTTCGAACAGCATGATAGTAAAATTTTGGATCATTGCATTGCTATTCTCTTTACAACAACAGGCGTTTTGATGCAATTCGAGAACCTCAAGAAGCTTAGAATCGCACCACTGAAGTGAACACATCAAAAGCAATAGAAATTAATAGAATAAAGTGTATAGAGTACTTTGATAGTACATCAATCTAAACCATCAGACCATAGTTACCAGGAAACCTCTCATGGAGTTGGATATGCATTTCATGGGAAATGCATTTCTGAAATGGGAAAAAAGTAAACCCGTTTTGTATCGAAGGAAACACGTTTCCTACTGATTTTGCCAAATAGGAAGTCAGTTCCCCAAATAGCAAGACCATTTCATGTATTCAGGTAACCACTTTCCTGTAAAGCAGGTAAACCATTTCTTATATATAGGAAATGCATTCTTGGTTTATTACACATTTCCTGTCTGATTTCACCAACTAAAGATTAATGTGTTTCAATTGGGGCCCATGTGTAAAAGGTTGATCATGACATCTCAACTGTTCATTGTGGCATGGTCCACCTGAGTGTTGGATTGGCCTGATTCTTGGGCTCAGGCCCCAACATAGAAGGGCACACTTACTAGATGTATTGGATGCATGTACACATCATGTGGGCCTCACAGCTCAACTCCACTAGAGTCTCTGGTGGAGTGGGCTCCCATGTCATCATTCCCCTATGTGGGTGGGTGGTGTGGGGGCGTTTTTGGGTTGTGTGGGTGGGCCGGTGAGGTGTGTGGTGAGGTCTTCTCTGTGTTAGTTTTGCATGACTAGGAAAAAAAAAAGAAAAGAAAAAAAGAAAAAGAAAAAGATTGTGGTGACTCATCCTCCTCCCATGTGGCACAGATATACAAATATCTAGAACATCTAAATTGTGGGTTCCATTGGAGCATATATCTAAAACCACAGTGATCAACTAATGGCTATCAAGTGATGGTTAAAAGTTAAGTAGTAAGTGGTCCAAATTTGAAGGGAAAATCAAATGGCTAATGTTATCTTCTTAGTGCATTTTTTATGTTATGCTCTATCCATGTTGGGTCGGCAGTTTGGATTGTCTAGATTACTGTATAACCATGCTGTGTGTATGGTTGAAGAGTTGCCTTATCCTAATTAGTTGGGTCAGCTGGTTGAAGAGCCTATGGATGTATGCTAGTGTCTATGTATGTATTTAAGCATGCATGTATGTACATATATAGGCTTTGTTCTTCACCATGTTGAGAAGTGTCTTAAACCTCCACCCAAACTCATCATTGAATGTCCCCATTAATCCGTGCTGCCCATTAGAATTACCAGCTCTTAGATAGTCATTGGCCTAAAAAAAGTAAAAACACCAAGGTTGACTGGATGCTCTTAACCATGCAAAAGTACCCTACAATATCCTTCAAGTAAATTATAGGGATGTCAATGTGCTGGGCGCAAGTTGGGTTAGGAACAAGGTATCCCAAAACGGATACGTATCGGCCGTATCGGCTGATATGTATTGGAAACGGTCCGGCCCGTTACGCGATACAGGGTCTGATGCGGGGTGCGTATCGGCCGATACAGCTCGTATCTGTATCGGTAACGGTGGGCACCGTTACGCCCACCAATACCGCTACGGGACACCTTGGTTAGGAACAATCCAACCCTGACCTGTAAATATAAGGAGCAAACTTCATTGAAGATAAAGAAGCTTCCACATCTTAAAATGACCACTTGACACACAACAACAACAATATATATATATATATATATATATATATATATATATATATATATATATATATATATATATATATATATATATATATATATATATATATATAACACAACAACAACAACAACAACATTCATATAGCCACCTTCAATAGGGCCAAAGTAATTTTTGAAGATCTAAAATCCCTCTTTAAGAGCCTACAATATCCATCAACTAGATTGTCAATATGCTGGGCCTAGGCTGGTTTAGGAACAACTCAACCCGGACCTAAAAATACAAGTAGCAAATCTCATTGAAGATGAAAGAAAGCTTCCAGCCTTCCGCATCTCAAAGTGACCACTTGATTCCCAATCGACAACATTCATATAGTCACCTTTGACAATCATTGGATCATTTTCGAAGATCTACAATCCCTATTTAAAAGCCAAACCTTCCACACTTGTTGAATACTCCTCACCAGTTGGCTAGGAGAACGAGAAAGATTTCTCTGTTGTTGTTTCTTAAAGCACCACCAATCCCACTATGACCCAAATTACCTTGGAAGGAACGTCAAGTTTAGTTTCAACCAATTGCCAGTGAGAAGAATAGGTGAAGAATAAATTAAAAAAGAGGAAGAAGAAGAACGAGAGTGGTTTTTGTACACTGGTACCACATACTTAAAAGAAAAAAGAGTTTTTATTTTTTTTTATTTTTATAGGATTTCTCTGTAGGACATTGTCCCCCCCCCCCCAAACCCACATTTGTTTTTATTCAATCACTGCAAGCCATATGGTGTATTCAATACTCACGGATCATCATCTTAGCATTTATCTGAACAATTTTAGGTGGGCTTTTTAAGTGGAGAAGCAGCTAAATTTTTATTGATTGGTTGCTCGCTATACATCAACCTTCATTTACACAATCTCTCAGAACTAGTAGCAAAGGCTTACATTGACATAACTTGCCAAAAATTTTTCCTTCCGATATTGAACCCCAAGCGGACTATTACATGCACAATATTGTCAAATGGCATATGCGATTGCATGTGCCTGATCACTTATGCGCAATCACACAGTAAATTTTTTTTTTTTGAAAAAAAAGAAGAAGAAAATGGGAAAATTAAGAAAAATTGAAAAAAAATCTAAAAATAAAAAAAAAGATAAACATTATGAATTAGTAGAAGTGATCCAATTTGTTGTTTTTATCTATTTCATTGTAAATTTGTAATTTGTTATTTGTGTAATTAGTTCCTAAGCTACACTAGTAAAGTATTATTCAAAAAGTAACACTTATGACTTAACACAAACTCATCAAGTCATCTTCTCATTAAGTCGTCTTCTAAGTTCTAATTCATTAACAATTAACAAGTTATAGCTAACAAATAACATGTACCAACTTACTAAAAAATTTAAATTTTTATTGAGAAATCAATATGTTATCTTGATAACTTACAAACTTAAAAATTACAATTTTCATATCTAACAAGTAACAATTTATACTAATAAAGTAATACTACTACTATTACTATATACATTGATCCCTCTCCCATTGTGGCACATCACAACCATCATCGTCGAAGTCATCTCCTTCAACATATACTTTATTTTCTTCTTCTTTTTGTTTTTATTTTTATTTTTTATCATTAGTTCACACAAGTTGCTTATCCACATCCAATGGTTGATAAGTTTCTTCTTATACATCTTCAATCTCACTCTCATCTTCTTGGCCTTGATTGCTAATAGGCCTCGTGCTACTGCACTCCCCTCTTCTCCGCCTTTGAGATGAAGAACCTTTGCTAAGTGTCGATCCAAAAGTGATATCTTCGACTTGGGCCTATGTCAGGTCCCCACTTGCAAAGACTAGATCCTCTGTCTCCACAAGCCACTCACTATTTGCTTCTAAATCATCTAAGCAGATAGGATCATAGAAACCAGGCTTTTCTCACCTGGTTTGGAAACTTTTCCGCAACATTTGGTTGTATTGGATGGAAGATCAAGTCATTGAGCTTCTTTTGTTTTAGACGATTGGTTTTTTTTTTTTTTTAAATAATATGCATAACGTTCAGAATTTCTAATTGAAAATGAATTAACATTGAGCTGATGATGGTCGATGGTCGTTTACTTTTATGGTTAGCGAAGCGATAGTGAATTGTAGAACTTATTGGCTCAAATGTATTCCAGTTGCTCCCACAACCGCTAACAGAATATGTAAGGCCAAGAATTCTCATGGCCAACTTTTGTAATGTTGGATCCCTCTTGTTCGAGTCAACTCTATACATTGACCACCAGTCAGCTGTGCAAATAAGTTGAAGTTAGACTTCTTACAATGTAATTTATAAGTTATAACTTGTAAGAACCAAGAATTAACGTTCATACTTCGTAGTTCATATTTGTGGAAATTAGTAGCGTCCCTAAAAGATAGAGTGTGGGAGGGGATAGGTTTTAATTTGGGAGATGGTAACATAATTAAATTTTGGGAGGATAAGATGGGTTGGAGAAGCAAGTCTGAGGGATACTTTTCTATGTTTAGGGGTTTTAGTTAGGGAAGAGGGTAAAGGTGAGCAATTGCTTTTCAGTGAGAGGTGAAGAAGTATCTTGGATCCCTATCTTTAGAAGAAATATTGTTGATGAGGAGATCGAAGAATTGGTTCATCTGCTTCAGCTTCTAAGAAAATTTTCCGCAGTGTTATCATATGTGGATTCCTTTCAGTGGTTAAAAGCAAAGTTCAGCTCCTTCTCTGCTAGTTCCCTTTATTGGTTTCAAACTGAAAATGAGGAAAATGTTGGAGTATCTTCTACTGCTCATCTTTGGTGCTATGGTGCTCCTTTGAAGGTGTCGGCTTTTGAATGGCTAGTAGGGAGGAATAAAGTGCTTACAATTGACAATCTTTACAAGAGGAAGTTGGTCCTTCTAAATATTTGTTTGATTTACTTCAAAGATGCGGAATCTGTGAATCATCTCTTTATTCATTGCTCCTTTGCTAGGGAGTTGTGGAGTCTTTTTTTTCTCTCTTTTAGGGTCCTATGGGTATTCCCCAATTACATAGAAGATCTTCTGGCTTCTTGGCATGGTGGGGGGATAGGGAAATTGAGGAAAAGGAGGTAGAGATCAAGTTTGTTAGTGATTCTTTGGGCTATATGGTGGGAAAGAAATGAACAATGCTTCAGGGATAAGAAGAGAGGAGTAATAGATGACTTTAGGATGGTGTCTCTCTTAGTTAGGGAATTGGTGGAAGCGTAGATCTCTATGCTTCTTTTTTTTTTTTCATGTTTAGTTCTCCTTTGTTTATATTTGTACATTTGTATTTTTTGGCTGCGGCCTTTTTAATGGAATATCATCAAAGTTTCCAAAAAAATCAAAACAAAAAAAAGTCGTCGATATTTTGTTGAAATCTGGATTGTCCAAGATGGGCGATCCTATTCAACCTTAGATAAAAGATTAGAGCCGTACTTGATAACCTCTGAACAAATTTGATCCTTGTTGTCCAGGCTTCTACCTCCAACGGTCCAACCTGAAGCGAAGAGATTCTATTGCATCTTGCTGTGGATTCTTTGATCTTGTATTTATTCATCTGCATCCTTAACACACATCACACTAAAGTAAATGAATGATTTTGACATAGTTCAATCATGCTCATGCATGATTTAATAAGATGTCATTTGCCACCTTGCAATTGCTTTCCATTGAAACTAGGTCCGAGGAATGCTTGTATCATGCATGATTGTCACATTTCTTCCATGGGACACTTGGACAGATGAATGAGATCCAGTAGTCCAGCAGGTCCAAAGTGGATGGTCATAGTTGAACAGATTGACCAAAGAGATTTCAGGGAAAAATTGTGATGGTTAAAAGAAAAGCGGATGGAAGGTTTGCATTCAGTGTTAAGGGATGCCCTTCACTGATGTGGTTAGGATAATTCGATCGTTTTCATTTTTGGCCGATTGCACATCCAAGGTGTGTCCCATCTGACGAGTAGTTGGGATGTTTTTCATCTATGCCATGTATCAGAGGTGCATTTGACAGTGGCTTGTGAAAGTTCATATCAGGATTCTGCAGTCAACTTATATTTATCAATGGGAACATTCACTATTATCATGGAGTTGGTCTAACAAACTTCAAACTCCCTTTAAAGGCCTACTGAATATCGGGCATATAATCATAACTCTGCCTCATAGCAACTGCACTACCCTGTGCCCTGCTTGGGTGGAGGAGCCGAGGAGGTTTGATGTTATGGAGGCTGTTGGTCATTGAACTTTTCTCAAGCTACCATGATAATAAGATGACCCCAAATACCAATCTTCTTTCCTCTATGTAGCCTTCTGTTGTTTGCACCTGTTTGCATTTTTATGATTTTATTTTGTTTCATTGCAGGTAGATAGTGCTCATGGCGGGAGTGGTAACAAAGTTCTTCATTGCATCTATGTTTATGTGGATAATCCCAGTTGTGATCTTATATGGGTTCAACCATCATATGTTTCCTGGTAAGCTTTCTCATTCTACTAGCAGTGGTATACATTCACTATCTATCCATCATGATGGCAACTTGTATTGCTCTCTAATGCTAATCTTTAAGCTCAACACATTTTAGTTCAAGCCAAGCCTTGAAGGATATCAACAATAATTCATTTAAGCTAATTCAGATCTTAAAGAAGTGTTAATCTGTCTTCTATGAACTGATGAGATAATTTTCATTCTTCATCCAATAGCATAGTACATGTAATGCAATTGAGCTCTTTGTCAAAATTCCCCTTATAAGATCAACAAATCCAATATGAAGCCATGGAATAGATTTTTTTTCTTCCAGATGGAAGAAATGGTTGTGCCAATCCCCAAATAGCTAGGACAAGGCTATGATATTATGATGGCGATGATGAAAGCAATGGCCTTCTAGATAATTGTGGTAGTTTCTAAACTCATGCTTTTTTACTTCCAACTCAAAAGGATAATCTTGTTATGCTTTTGAGCAATGAATGGGAGGTCATTGCAAAAATAAAATTAAAGATATTAGTGACAACATTGTCCATTGGATTAGGGATTTACCTTTTACATCGTTTTAGTTTCTTCGAGTATTCATAGCATGGTATTCTGTAATGGTAATGGTTGCCGTAACAGCCACCACCATTGCCGTTGCAATACAGGCCATAATGGCCTTTACAGCTTAAAAAAAAAAAAACTCTGCATCGGCCTCATAACGGACCATTATGGGGCCGTTACGCCCGTTACAGGGGCCATTTTTTATTCCCATAATGGCTGTTGCGGTCGTAACGTGTAACGTCGACCACTGTTAGTGTATGCAACGGCTGTTATGTAACCGTTTTTGCATACCTTGATTCATAGTTTAAAAACTAAAAAAAACTGGGCTCGCCTGAGTCTTACTCAAATCAACTAGTTTTCACCAAGACTCAAGAAAAACCTGATCTGGTCATGACTCTGTCAAAACTAGAGAAAACCCTTAATCGACTAAAAAATTTGGCAAAACTTGGAAAAAAGTTGACAAACTCAATTCAACTTGCCATTATTTATACTTTCAAAACTTTAGTAATTAATAATACTGAAAAAACTCAGAAAAATTCATATGAGTTTTCGAGAAACATGTTTTAGTTTTTGAGTCGACTCGACTTAATTAGGTTTCGAGTTGAGTCGAGGTTCATGTTTTTAAACTATGGGTCTATTTGCTGCAGCATGTGCCAAGGGTCCTTATTGTGAGCTCCTTCATGTATCTATTGTAATGTTCTTCTGTTTTTCTTGAAGAAAATTTAATGTTTTGCCTTCCATACAAATATATGGAGAATCCAATAAAATGCCAAATTGTTAAATGAGGAGGCTCTCTATTTCTAAGGCCTTTTTTTCTTTCGGGATGCTTTTGACATGAAATTTCTAGTAGGATCCGAGCTTGGTGGCCTACTTGGCAAAACATAGTAAAAGAAACAACCTAATGTGGATTTCATCCACCAGTCAAGAAATAAAGCATGGAAAGAATAAAACAGCTCACAGAAACAACGGCTTACAGAACTAAACAAGGGCCGTGCCTCTCTCTACAACTGAAAGTGTCTATTCCTTGTTTCATGAGTGTACTTTTTACTTGAACAATGCTATGTGTGAAAGCTTTATACCTTTCATACTGTTTGAGCATTAAAGATTGGGAAGATCTTTCTCTAAAGTTTGGTTTGATCTCTTCAACTATTTCAGTGTGAGGTACTTCACATATTAATAATTTTTACAAATGAGAGGCCACCATGATATTATATGCTTTTCAGTTTAGGGTCCAACATCCTATATACTTAGTGAATTGTATCAACCATACAAATATTCATTGGTGCCTTTTGGTGATGATTATGGCCTGTCGAATTAGTTGACCAATTTGTGGATGAGCCATACCTAAATGTTGTGCTTTTTTTTAATGTTTAAATAATTGTGGCCACCTTGAATGATTGTGGCCTCCATATTCTCCTTTTCAATTTTAATAATATCTGTCATCTTTTCAAAAAAAAAAAAAAAAAAAAAAAAAAAAAAAAAAAAAAAAAAAAGAAGAGGAAAAGAAAAAGGAAAGGAAAAAAAAAAAGAACAGAAAAAGAAAAAAGCAAAAAGAAATTCGTGCTGATAGTGAGGTCATAAGCAACCAAAATGCCTTTAGAAAAAAGTTCATAACTAAGCAAACCATCACAGCTTTTCTTTGACCGTCCAGAAAAAGTCTAGAGTAATAGTCCAGAAAAAAGGTCACTACTTCAAGTGGTTAGAAACATTCAAATGGTGCGAGTTTTAATGTCCATCCATATAATGGCAGTTGGTTGGTCCAGATTGATTCGCATGTTTGGCAATCCTACATGTTATGTGATTGATACCATTTACTAACTGTTAATGCATGCACATTGGATTGGGTCTCATTTTTAACACAAGGCAATCTTTATGAAGACAAGATGTTCAAGTGTGTCTTCAGAGTTCATATCTGTTGAAGATGAAGGCCGGGATCTTCACTAAGTCCTCGTGCATCTCCATAGGTGACCTGGAATGCTTCTAGGACATCTGAGCCATGCATCAGGTCAGACTCACGGTGTCGGTGACCTGACCCAAAGATGAGGCTGGTCAATTCATTGTGAGCTGCACATAGGAAAAAAAATTGATGGTCTAAAACTGGATCAACTTTCCACATCCAACAAACATGTGGGCCTGCCTGTTGAGTGGACTTTGGCTAGGTCATCTTCATGGACCCACCTGTGCACACAGCTTGGATGTCCCAAACACAGACCAGGTTGGACTTTATGGTTGCATTAGAGGTGCATGCAGGCTAGTGGTTCCATGTTTGGCTGCAGTAAAGCCGACTGATTGCTGTGGTACACTGGTACTGTTACAGTGTACCACTATTTTTTCTTCCTGACTTTTCTATTCTATTCTATTATTTTTCTTTTCTTTTCTTTACTTCCTCTTTTCAAGCTTGCATCTTAGTCATGACTTGGACATGTGGTTAACCATAGGATTGACTTGCTGAGAAGTTAGGTTTATTCAATTTTACCTCTCAAGGATTATATGATTCTCGACTCAAGGATATGCATAGACCATCAGCTTTTCAGTTTGTACAGCTGGGGCCTATTGTTCCGGCATCCAGACCATTTTATTTGATGGGTCCTGCCATGGATAGACCATGCCCTGAAGAGCTTCCAGATAGAAAGAACCGAGATATCAGATATCCTGTGCTTGTCCTTTTTCCTCAGATAGATAGACAGTTGGCTTTTACTCAGTCGAATGTGGATCGTTGCTGTATTTCTTTTTCCTGTCTATTTTCAGGCCTCAGATGGAAGGTTTAGGATAAGCCATTGAGAAAATTTCTGTCCATCCACTGTGGGGTCTATCAGATCAACAATCAGAATCACCCTGCCATTGACCCCACTTGTACAAATTGACAAACTGAGGCAATCAAGCACAATACTCTTTTCAAGGATCATATAATTCATCTGGCAGCGACAAATAGCAAAAATGGATGTTTTTTCATAAGCAAGAGTGATTCTTTTGGAACAGGTTCAAGCCAACTGTCATCCTCTTCATTGACGCTGTTGAGTGGATTTCTTGCTGTCATATCAGTGAATTTAGTTATCGTGTTCTACATCATCATGGCAATGAAGGAGCCTTCGGACACTGAGCACCGGCCAGATCCCACTTTCCTGGCTGATGCCAAGGCCAGCATTAGCCAATCTGCAGCAGAGAAAAGGGATGATCCTGTGGAAGCCCATGACAAAGAAGAGTAAGAGCTTACACAAACGTTGTCACAATTCATTGCATGCCAAAGTAGTTTCCTATAACTGAAATTAAGCTTGACTACACCTGTCTTGTCTATTTGATATGCAAAATGTCCCGTTTGGATTTCATTTAGCCATGCCTATCTGAATGTTTTATCCTTCTCCAGATTGCATCACGAAATATTTGGGCGTGAGATAATGTTTTTGAGATTGATTTATATCGGGACTCAGTTTTCGTTATTAGCCCACACGCGGCCAACTGGCATGTATTGGGCATCCAAGCATAGTTCAAAAACTTGAAAACTTAAGTCGACTTGAGTGGATGTCTAGCTGGGTTGGGTCAACTGGAAGACTCGGCTGATCAAAGAATCGACCCGACTCAATATTTTAATAATTAAATTTTTATTATTTAATTCATTTAAAATAATAGAAAAGGGCAATGGTAATTATAATTAGCCAAACAGGTCTGTGAAATTTAGAGCTGTGGTAACATCTGCCTGCTTTGATAGCTGAGGTTGCTTCTTCAATTCTCGCATCACGCACTTTGTTTAAAAACAAAACCCCACCGACTGGGCCAGCAATTCAGTGAGTCGGCTCAGTTTTTAGCCAACTTTATGAGTTTCGTTGAGACCTGACCCTGTCACCCTAGGCAGCAACTTTCCATGGGACGAAAGGCTCAAAATCAATCTTGTGGAGTCAAGTTGGTTTGCCCTGTTTTGAGTCCACCTACTGAAATTTATAACTATGCATCCAATTCATTCATAAGTTGGGCTACTCTCGATGGATGAGCTGGTCCAACAAATTAGGCAGGTCCAAGCATCTGTGAGCCCCTTGTTTATGTTGAATGCAGACCTTGGCAAATTTTATATGATCTGTCGTTCTCATGTTTGTGGTCCACCAGATGAGTTAATTGGCCCTTTTCTTTTACCATGTCATCTACAGAGTGTAGGGCCCAGCTGATGCACATGTTGCAGTCTCCTTCACGTCTGGCTGTGAGTGGATGTGCATGTGGGCTTGGCAAGCCTCTAAATTTCACTCTCTACTTGTCCTCGTTTGATGCCGGGGACCCAGAAAAGTAAAGCAAACAAGATACCTTTTCATCTAGCTCCATACGGTGGGGCCCACTATGTGACATGTATATGGTGGAACCCGCTGTGAAGATGACCTGGTAATGTATAGGAAGGAGAGAAGACTAGCCCAGTCGTTAGCCACAAAGGCTACTTTGGCCAAAAGGGTTTTCCTCGTTGGGCCAGGAAGGCAGCTTCTTGATCATTTAAACCAGTGGCCTGTCCCAACCTCGACCTCCATGGCTTATGGTCATCGATTATGCCTGTACACAGGACATTATAGATGTGCGACTGCCAAAATCTCATAATCTCAGATATCGGTCAACCTTAATTATCCAACCATTAGATTTTTTAGCACTTGCTCTAGGCCCACTGGTGGTGCAACTTTTGAATGGTCTCTCGGCGCACCACAATTTGCAAATGGATAAAACCAATTTAATGGGACTCACGTTAGATAGGCAGTCCACTTGGATTAGATGTGGATTAGATGTATTGCGTGATTGATGAAATATTAAATCATTATCCGTACATGAGGTGGCCTAGCAAAATAAGCCAGCCCATCCCGGACGATGGGCTCAGTATAAAATGGACAATGAGCTGGATATCATGGTGTCACTAACAGCTGATGAGATACTGTATCATTATCTGGTGTAGCTAGGTTGGGTGAGATTGAGTACCGTTTCTCTCACGGGGATAACTATTCCGAATTTCGGAACTATCAGGACTCCTCAACCAACCTTTCTCGAATCCCCTACTATCGGGACTCCTCAACCAACCTTCCTCGAATCCACGAGGGGATATCTCGAATCCACGAGACCTTTTTTTTGAACCCACGGAGAACAACTCGAATCCATGAACAAAACAATGAGAAAACTCAAGTGATAATGTATTAATCAAAGATTGAATCCCCATAAAATGAGTTTAACAACCTTTAAATAATAAAACTAACCCTAGAAAATGAAATTAAAGTGTTATAATCATACTAGGAAAGTATCTTGCGAAAATTGGAAGAAAATCAGAAGTTTTCGTGCAATTTGTATGACTCCTATTTGGCGCTGTCGATCGGTCATTAGGGGTCTCCGACCGGTCGAAGTTGAGAGGCAACCGGTCAGCTAGCGATCCAGACAGTCTAGAGAGTTAGACTACCATTCTCTGTAAATTAGACCAGTTGGATGTCCGGTCCATAGGTGTTAACTTGAAATTTTTGTATTTCTTCCGCTCCTTGCTCTGGCTCTTCTCTCTTGAGTCCTTCACCTAATCCTTTTCCTTCCTTGATTCGGGGGCTGCCTCACTACATCATTACCCATTCATGAGATGGCCTAGCAAAATGAACGCTGAGAAGAAGGGAAAAAAAAAAAGAAAAAGAAAAGGGGCCAATGTCAACGATACCCATCATGTGCCTCCGTCTCTTGCATGGGTATCATGTCGACCCCAAATCTCATTGGTTAGATAATCAATTGTCTATACTATACCAAAATGGTGGTCACTCGTCAACTATACACTTTGCATAGTCGCATGGCAATCCAGACTGTCCGAATCGCTTACCCAACTGTGGATGGAGCATGAGTGAAAAATTGCACTGAGAAGATAATACTAACCATTTGACTTTTCCCATCAAATTTCACTGCAATGAATATGACTTTTACCAAGGAAATTTTTCCTGGCTAAATATCATAATTTCCTGTGTAAAAGTTATTACCAACGAAAATGTACGTCGTAGGTTGCGTCGAAATATCACCCTCGGGAAAAACAATTACCGATGAAATTTAATTTTGGCGATAAATACTTGACCATTTCCAACAAAAAGTTTCCTTGGTAAAAGTCAACA
Source organism: Liriodendron chinense (assembly GCA_003013855.2). Classification (NCBI taxonomy): domain Eukaryota; kingdom Viridiplantae; phylum Streptophyta; class Magnoliopsida; order Magnoliales; family Magnoliaceae; genus Liriodendron; species Liriodendron chinense. The sequence goes on along the minus strand of PVNU02004025.1, from coordinate 31,058 downwards.
ATTTCGTGGCTATTGTTTACTTTTACCAAGATTTGTTGGTAATTACGCGACTATTACCAAGGAAAGGTTTCCTTGGAAAAGGTAATAGAATTAACTCTTCATTGCCAACGAAATTACGCGACTATTACCAAGGAAAGGTTTCCTTGGAAAAGGTAATAGAATTACCTCTTCATTGCCAACGAAATATATCTTTTGAACATCCAATATCCCTACCATTCAATATCCTAACCGCCTGAAAGCATTCAATATCCCCACTACCTGATTGGTATACTAATCAAAATGACCATTCAACCATAATAATGTTTTGAACAAAACTGAAATGTTAATCCCACTAGTAAATACAACAAAAAAAAAAAAAAAAAAAAAAAAAAAAAAATAATCAACACAAACATGCCCGCTATCACCAACAAAAAAAATTATCCCATTGTTTCACTTGAGCTTTGGATATGTTTTAATTTTGGATCATGCCCTAAAATGAGCTTGAAAAATGGATGGATGTCGTGGATAATGCATAATCATCACAGGGCCCCACAGAGTTTAATAGAGTTACAATCTGTCCGATAGTACTCTCACCTAACAACTTTCAGCTTTGACACGTATTATAGATGAACAGTCATATATCTATATAATACAAAACTCAGTCCTTAGTTTGTCTGTGACAGCAAAGACAAGTAGTTCACCTTCTTACAGAATCACAGCAGCATCAGCAATCTCTGGATGGGATTGAAGTAATTGCTCCAGTTCAGCAGGAGCAACCTACAACCATGTCCCAATTCAATTAGACAGATTGAAAAGGCAAAGTGACTATTGCCACAAGCGTAAGTTTCGACAAAATCACATCCAGAACCACCAAAAGCAACAAATACCACTAGAAAAAAGATGCCCATGAAATCAAAACCTCAATATATTTTAGTTCTAAGAAAAAATCCACTGCTCTTAGAGCACTACAAGTTATATTGCTCCTAGTTGCATCCAAATTTGGACATTTTAATGGATTGTTCTAGACTGTCCATTGTGTACATCACATATTTCAAGGCCTGCCAACTAAAATCACACTGACCGGATGATTCCAGACCATCAATACTTGGACAAGGCAATCAGAGGCATTGATGAATGGAAATTTTTAGTGACATTGTCAACCTCACAACCAACAAAACAGGGAGAATCCACCAACACTTGAAAATTCAATGACTAACACCTCCTCTGCCAAACAGAATGGCCGATATGACCTCCTCGGCTAAAAACTTGTCTAACTTGACTTGATGGGTTTTGAGCCACATCACTGGAAAAATTCAGCTCAAAACTTGTCTGACCCAACTCAACTTGGGATGAGTTTTGGGTGGAGTCATTAGAAGAATCACTTATAATTCTGACTTGGTCATGACTTAACAAGACACAATTGGTTGAACTGATCTTTACATCAAACCCAAGTTGGTCAGTCAACCTTTGTTTTATAAAAAAAGGTTTTCGAGGCAATCAAACTTGAATTGACCTTAGGTATACAGGATAACACCCTATCCACAGTTCAAGTCTTTTAAATATTTAAGTTTTTTCCAGGTACTTTAAATAGAGTTCCAACTCTGGCAAACTAATTGAGTAGTCTATAATGAGCCTGACTTCTGTGTTCCCATGAGAACTCAAAAGATGCATTGCCAAATCTCTCACCATCCATTGACTTCAGACAAAAATGCCAATGCACAATTAAAATGGGAGACTTTAAAATCCCATTTTTTGAACAAAAAATATACAGAATCTTTGAGAAAATAATGTGGTTATTGATTCAGGAATTTTGCCAAACACTTGACAGGCAGCAACTAATGTGGATACCTGTAATGACAGACCATAGTCCCATTTACTTGGTTAATGTAATGATTAAAGTTGTAATTGGATGTACATATATATTTAATCATGAAGAGTCAGTTTAAACAAGAGAAAATGACATTTTCTAGTATTCAAAATGAGGCAGATACCTCAATTTGTAGCTACATTTATAACTCCAGCTTGAAAATAATGTAATAGCTTCAGAATATCAATAGTCCTGATGTTCTAGTTGTTTGTTAGGGCTCATGTTTCAAGGATCTAAGACCATTGAAAAATTCCTAAACAAGGACAATTACAACCCTTCAATAAGTGGCCAATATGGTTAGGAAGAAGCACATCAAGGATCCGAAAAACATTCATAGATATGATGGATAGAATCAACAAAAATGGAAAATCTTCAGAACATTGTCTATCCACATTGGGGAAAATCACATGCAAAACCCAAAAAAATAGAGAAATCATAGAAAACTGATATTCTATCCAACAACACTCCGAAAACCAAAAAGAAAAAAACACCCAAAAAGAGAGATAAATAGGTTTCAAGAATGCTTACACAATATAAACCTTGGTTACCATGGAGAGAGAGAGAGAGAGAGAGAGAGAGAGAGAGAGAGAGAGATCCCATCCCCATCACCATTTCTTGCCATTGGAATAGCGTCCCAATGGTTAAACATTGTGCCAAGACCCCATCCCCATCACCATCCCAGTTGAGTCGGACCACTATTGAAGCCAAGCCCTACTAAAATCATTCCCTACCAATCGTGCTCAGAGCCCTACTATTTAATTTTGGGACTCTGACTTAGCAATATTTATTCCTATACTTTTAATTAGTTGGCAATCTTTGGTTCCCTAGTTTAGCTGGTTTACTTTGACATGTGCACATATTATTAACTATCAAGCATCATATTCTGCCTAGGTACAACATAACTTCCTTAATTATTGGTATGGCCCACCAACTAAAAAACATGCTGAATGGTAAAATCAAACAAACAAAATCTTTGGTTGAATGTGAATAGCGGAAGAGAAAATTTTTAACGGTTCATATTCAACTCTTAAAAATCATTGCTCATGATGACCTTTTGAGCCATTGCTTCCAACCAACAACAATAGCACCAACTTAAAAAAAAGAAAAAAGAAAAGAAAAAGAAAAGATGGTTCTTCTGATATTTGATCATATCTACATGTGAAGCTTCTTGAGGAGTCAGATGGTGGTGGGCTGTAATCCTAATTCATGAAATTGAGCGTATTGTATCTCATATCAACAACAATAAAAATAAATAAAACTTGAGTCGATACAAATACAAAACAAAGAAATTAACAGGTAAAATATATCCTATGTGGCATCACAGATATGATAAATACATTAACAATATAAATAAAAAATAAAGAAATTGCAATTGTGTAGTGGGATGACTCATCATCCCTTTCGCGCCTTTTTTTGTAGATCCTTTCTGTTTGGTGCCAATAAATTTCTATGTTGCCACTAAGAAAAACAGATGAAAATACAATTCCAGCCAATTATAGTTACAGTAAATCTTTCAATACAAAATTTCGCCAAAATTTTCCATTAACATGATACATTACAAACAAGGTCCAGATTATTACAAATTCAATCATAATTCATAAGACAAGAACCAAGCATCCTAAATTACATCACAATTTAATCTTGTCATAGAGTTAGTTAAAAATTAAAGATGACAAATTAAAATGTGGATAATTACCAATTGCCATAGGGACCTTTCTATTGCAATTAGGAACAGAGCTTAGCAGAAAAATGCTGCTATGATATCTATCACATCCCCTAACAACCACCACTGACCTCCATCAAATCATTTCAATTTCTACAAAATCAAATTCTAGTACAAAATACAATAACAACTATAATAGCACTAAATGAGTAAAAAAGAGAATAGATAAATCAAATGGCAGCAGTGAATGTGCGAAAAAAAAACAAATACCTTTTTTCCTTGAAGCTCTCACAATAGCATCTCTTAATCTAGTAACAAAGGAAACCAGTAGTAGTTGATGCACCAAGACAAGTCAATCCATTGATCTGCATGAAGTCCAAGCTCAAATCATTATTAATCAGTCCACATAGAACACATGCTACCATCCACAATTTACAGTCTTGTTTGTCTGACAAGCATGGCAAACTATCCAAACTAATCATTATGTGGTGGCCCCATTTGTTCAATCACTGGACCAGCCAAAACATCAAGTGGGCCACCATGAAGAGAATGGATGGTTTAGAAATGCTTATTACCTGTTCCATTTAGGATACATGCATAGTTTAAAGAGTGGAAAAAACAACTGGAAAAGAAATTTCACCAGTTTAGTTACTTATATGCAATTAGCAAACAAATTTCACATGTCTGCAGAAAATTAAACAGATAAAATATGCTCATTGCTGGGTAAAGGCTTACACTGGGAAGATGGTATCAAATAGCAGCAGGGCCTTATTTTGTTTTCAACACCAGTTCTTTTGTGGTGGTGCCTATGATCTCATTAGCATGCTTCAATCCCACACAGTAAATTCTTCCAAGAGAATCCTGAATTCAAAATTTTGGCATTTCTAGTCATAAGAAGGACAGACCCAAGCCATACAAATGAAACAGAAATCACGTGATCTAAGCTTCCAAGCCACTTGCAGTTCATCAATGGAAAATACTTACAAAAATTCCATTCTAATGGAAAACTAGTTTTGGAGCTGAAAAAATACAAAATAAAAAAACAAAACATAAACTATTTTAGTGGGACAGGGAACCTGATTGGATCATGCTGATTTTGATACAACCCAGTATATAATATTGTAAATGCAATGAGATATCAAGATTTGACAATGACAATTGTGTGATGAGAAAGCAACACTTTGCCAGACATTTCTACTAAGCATGCTTTGATGGTTGGTGTTAAAGCAGGACAACGTACAAGAAAATGCCCACCTTCAATAAAAAAAGAAAGGAAATGCATAGAAAATCCATAAGAGGAACATATTTGGAATGCCCCTTCTTTTTTAATCATCAACCACTGATCTAAGACAGCAAGATACTTCATGACTTTTGCTGATTAATTGAGCTATTAGAGCATGCATAGACTAACAAAATCTGAGACCGATGGTAGGTGGAAAGCACTGCCGCCCATACGGATTTTGTTCTGCCAGCACCCTTTAACAAGATTCACCACCATTTTGTTCTGATTTTGATACAATCCAGTATATAATACAGCTATATCTACCTGTATTGGCCCGAAACAGCCTGATGCAAGATGATATGGGATGGCATCGACCTGTATCAAGTGATGATATGCAAGTCACAGAAAACCCTAACCCTAATTAACATTCCAAGCCCTCAACTGTCGACTCTGTCTCTTGACAACCGATCAAAGATAACATCATTTCAAACAATAGAGATGGAATTGAAAGTCAGAGAGGGTTTCGAGAATGGAACCTGTTTTACGGATGCCGCAATCTTGGGGCCAATTCCATCGCCAAGGAAAAGAGTAGCTCGAATCTATTCGCTGACAGAAGCTGCAGAGGAGACAGATCGAGAGGTACATGAGGTGAGAACGGATGATGAGATCTGATCGATTGGACGATTCTGGGGAAGTCCCCGATTATGGAAGCATGAGAAAGAGTGTGTGTGGTTGCTTCGCTGCTTGATTGAGAGAGAGAGTCGGGGTGGTGGGTAGCTGCTGGAGTTGCAGAGAGAGAGAGAGTCGGGGTGGTGGGTAGCTGCTGGAGTTGCAGAGAGAGAGAGTCGGGGTGGTGGGTAGCTGCTGGAGTTGCAGATAGAGAGAGAGAGAGAGAGAGAGAGAGAGAGAGAGAGTCGGGAGCGGGAAGAGGAAGAGAGTCGGGGTGGGGAAAATGGTCGAAATGCGGGGTTAGGGTTTTTTTTCCATCCTATTTATAGGGATCCATTTGCTAGGCAAACTCTCTATTAAAAATGATAATTACCAACAAAATACTAATTTCTTGGGTAATTATGTGCTTTTTTTTCAGGAATGGTTTTCCTCTTTACCCACGAAATTTGAATTTCGTCTGTATTTGTCACTTTTACCCAGGAAAATTTTCCTTCGTAATAGTGAAGCAAATTTACCCAAGAAAATCGAATTTCGCTGGGAAAATTGTATTATTACCCAGGAAATTCGTTTCCCTGGTAAATATTTCCTAGGTAAAGATCCTTTTTCTTGTAGTGTTTGGACCACACCATATTTTACTTTTAGCCATCCATTTGATAGTCATTAATCAATGATTATGGTGATTTAGAGATCTGCTCCATCCACAATGTGACCCACAATTTGGGTGGTCTAGGTGTACCATTAGTGCCATGACCTATACCATAACCTAATTAAAACATTCGTAGCCAAAACCTTATAAATTTGATAATAAAAAAGAGATAAAAATATTTGCCGTGTCTTGATTCCGGAGTACCAATTTGACAGTTAAGGGCATACTTCCTCTGGCGCGGCTTCGTGGATCGCTGACTATGGGGCCCATCGTTATGTATGTGACATCCCAGCGTTCGTCCATTTGAAAGTTAATTTTAGAAATGATGCCAAAAATGAAGTATATCCAAATCTCAGGATGACACCACACGAAACAGTTGTGTCTCGCCTGCTAGCCCACCTGGACACGCCTACGCGTTTCAACAGCAGGTCTCATGAGTGCTAAGTAGAGGTGGGCAACTATCAAGTCTATATGTTCCGACAATTTCTACAAGTAGGTCGAATAAGTTCAAACAACTTCACTTTTTTCGTTTGAAAATATTTTTCTATTACTAAATAATGAATACTGATTTGTTCACAAATTACATATCACAAATGATAAATCACAGAGTTTAATGTTTTTAATTAACAAAAAATACACAAATACGAAGCTCAAGTGGACCACTCAACAAGAAACAGTGAGAAAAATGATGTCCGCCATTGAAACCTTCCTAGGGCCCACAGTCATGTTTATTTGTCATCCAACCTTCTCTCTCTCTCTCTCTCTCTCTCTCTCTCTCTCTCTCTCTCTCTATATATATATATATATATATATATATATATATATATATATATATATATATATATATATATATATATATATATATAACTGAGTCAAATGAACAAGTTGAGTCAAGTCAAACCAAAGCTGTGATTGAAACCAACTTGAATTTTTCTTTTTTTTTTTTGAACAAATCATTTGTGGTTTGAACGAGAAGACTTCCTATTTGAACAAAGTTTTACTAAGTCAATTTGAACAATCAAACTCAGTTCATGTCCAGCTCTAGTGCTAAGGAGACACACTAACCCATTGGTGGGTGGGTGAATCATGTGACTAACTGTGTGGGTACTTTGCGCACCTAATACGGTGGGGGCGTTGCATGACTAAAAATTTTAAAAATTAAAAACTTCTTGTGGGCCATGAAAGTTTTGGATGAAGCTATTATTTGCATGGTCCATTCCTCAAGATTTATGTGATCTTATCAAAAGGTTGGATTGAAAAAAAACATTTTGTTGGCCCCTAATAAGTTTTTAATCGTGGCTATTCAAGTACTTGTGGTGCTGTCCACCTAAGATTTGAATCTGCTTCCATTTTGGGACCATCTCCTAAATAATCTGACAAGACGTATGGACGGCGTGGATATAAATCACATATAACACTAGGGCTGTAAATGGTCGGGTTTGGCGCGGGTTTAGCCAAAACCAGACCCGCCCATTTACTAAACGGGTCTGGGTCCAAATTTTAGACCCAGACCCTTTTACTAAATGGGCGGGGCCGGGTCGGGTCTAAGTTAACCCATCAGACCCATTTATATATGGGTCCGGGTCTGGTAGAGGGAGATCCACCTAGACTCATTTATAAATAGGTCGGGTCTAATGGGTCTGGGTCTGGATCAAATATGTAAGCATTTTCCAAGGATTAAAATTGGGTCTCGGCTGGATGGGTCCCTTGAAACATAGATCAAACCTGCCCACTTACTAAATGGGTTCGGGTCAGGTCGGGCCGGGTCGGGCCTAATATAAAGGAAACCAGACCCAGACCCGTTTAGCAACTGGGTATGTTCTTGGACCCAGACTCGTACCATTTAACAAATGGGTTGGGCCTGGGTTAGGTCTAAATGGGTTGGGTCCAAGTACCCCATTCGGTCCACTGACCCAATTACAGCCCTAGTCTTGAAGGTAGACGGTTAATGAGAAAAATTACAACGTTGAATGGCATAACAGGTGGGAAGGGTGCATTGGCCACCATAGAGGATGAGAAATAGTTTGAATACTTTTGATTATGCACTGAAAGATATTCTCAATGTTCAATTTAAACCTTTGAAAATACTATGTAAATCTACTAACATCATCAATGAAATATATCTACTAGCGAAACAGTGTAGGCTTCTAGATAATTAGAAAGTACTAATTCCAAAGGTTCATTGGCTATAGATATATCATAAAAAGGTAATGGTAATATGAAGTTAAAAGCAGGAAAGCCAATGATGAACTGTGCACATTGTCGAATGGCAAGACTTGGATGATAAGCGCTTGGAATTTGGGGTGAGCTCGGGTTAGGTACTACCCGCACCAGGACGCAGCGGGAGACGAACAGGTACGTAGCACATCGGTATTGGTGGAGAGCAGGTGGGGCCGCACCTCTGTTTGCTAATGTGAAGGGTCTGTCAGCACTCTACCAATTCTGAGGTGTAGGCCCCCTGCTCTCTACCAATACCGATGTGCCACGTGCCCGTCCGTCTTCCGTTGCGTCCTGGTGGCGGTAGTACCTAATCCGAGCTCATTTGGGGCCCTTTATATGATACACATCACCTTTCCTCTTGAGTCATGTAGCAGTAATCTCCAGCCCCTAGCGATGTTCCTTCACATTGAAAACAGATGGATGAAACTCTAAAGCGAAAAAAACACCAATTAGTTAGTGTTGTACCAAACATCAAATATTCATTTTCTGCGCAATTGTAACCACTATAAAATAGACTAATCCGGATCGTCTGCTTTTACTGAGCAGAGAACCTCTACTGCTGCCTCTGTGATTGGTCCATCATATCCTGACACTATCAGAGCTTAGCTGGATGAGCTGGACCAATCACAGAGGTGGAAAGCAGGATTTTCTTGCTCGGTGAAAGCAGACGATCCAGATTCAAAATAGACATACTCAAGCAATACTATCAACACTGTACCATGAACTGGGTTAGGGATCTCAATGGGTCGGATCTATCGAATTCAGTTGGATCCAGCTCAAGTCCGAATATCTGTAGACGGATTCGGATCGGATTTGGATCCAACTCGGATCCAAAAGTTGATATCCATATCCGATCAATTTATAAATAGTTAGATCCATTTCCAATCCAAAATCCATATAACCATCAGATTCAGGTCGGATTTAGGTCAGAATCCACCCCATTACAAATCTAAAAAAATATATAATATAATATATTTAATTTAGTAGCAACATGATGCAAATCCCACTATTTACTGTGATATGGTTGACCTGAGAGTGGCATGTGAGACATGGCGTAAAATAATCTGGAAAACGGATGGCCAGCATGAATATAACATATGCAGTAAGGTGACAATGAGTCGGATCCGGATCAGATTTGGATCAAACTCGAATGTGTTTCCGTGAATCCAAATCCGGTCCATTTAAGTAATCAGACATATTTTAAGATCCAAATCCAGTCCATTTAAATAATCGGACCTATTTTAAGATCTAAATCCGCATTATACGGATTCGGAGCCAACCAGATCTCGGATCTAACCCCCGCTCCTTTGAGAGCCCTAACTTGAGTCAAACAGACCTGAAGAGAACGTCTCTATGTGCATTTGAAGGTTTTTATACACTTAGCTAGCTAGATCATTTCTCAAACCTTAACACTCTAAAGATAGTGATCATCCATAAGAAGCCACCGGCTAGTTGTGCATGTGAGCCATTGCTATGCTTTTCTAAATTTTTTTTTTTTATGTGTGGCCCACCTGATGAGTGTCCCTACCTGTTTTTGTTATGGTCATGTATGCGTTGGAACCATCAGATGGATCATTCTTCTTAACCAAACATAAATTGGGGAGATGTTTTGGGCATGACACTACAAAAGGAAAGGGTAACAAAATAAGAAAGTTGATAATCTAGATTCATTAGAACCCCTCTACTGTACATGGGTTATGTCATGTGTCAATTGAGACCGTCCATCTAGTAGGATCCATCATGGATCATGTTCCAAAAAAGTTTATTAGATAATCCAAACCTAGATTTCTTCTCCTCTCACCAAATGTGGACCATTAACCCTTTTTTTAACCGTTGCTTTAGAATCTGCCAACCGGATGGCTAGGATCATCTAATATGTGTATTTCTAATCATTTTCCATCCACAGTGGGGGCAATTGAATGAATGTACTGAGTGACACGTCGACCCTTTTTTCCCTGCCACATGTACAATGAAGAGATTGCTTTATCCTATTCCGGTCCCACCAGCTCTGCCATATTAACCACATGTCCATCCATTTTTATCAGATCCTGTTAGGGCATGGTCCCAAAAATGATACATATCCAAAACTCAAGTGGGCCGTATGACGGAGGATTGAACTTCCACCGTTGAAATTTTCGTAGGGCCACAGAAGTTATAGATCATGCAATTTTTTGTGTTTTCAGTTCATCCTAGTATAAATGACTTTATGAATAGTATGATAGCATATAAACATAACGGTGGAACCAGGGATGTTTTAACGGTAGGTATTTACCTACCCACTTTTTTTTTTTTTCGGTCGTGCAGCCCACTTGAATTTTGGATTTGCATCATTTTTGGGCCCATGCCCTAACAGGATTGGAGAAACGCATGGATGGGGTGGATTTCTCACAAACATCATTGTGAGCCAAAAGGATGGATGGAGTGGGTTTCTCACAAACATTACGGGTGAGCCCCACCTCGCAGGAAGTTCATGCGGAAGGCTTTCATGGGGAATCCGCGTCCATCACCTGCTGCTTACGGGGCGAGGAATTTCTGCGAAAGCCTGGCGCAGAAGTTCCTGCGCTGGGAACAAAGGTGGGGCATATAGTGATTTTGTTGATAAATCCACCCTGTCCATCCGTTTTGGGAGCTCATTTTAGGACATGTTAACAAAAATGAACGGGATCCAAGGCTCAAGTGGGCGAGCTAAAGGAAAAGGTGGGTAGGTAAATTACTACTGTTGAAACCTCCCTGGAGTCCACAGTGATGTTTATATGACATCCATACCGTTCATAACGTCACTACTACTGGGATGAACTGGAAACACAAATATTATCCTGATTGAAGGTCCTGTGGCTCCACAAATATTTCAACTGTGGACGTTCAATCCTCACGTTGTTGGCCACTTGAGTCTTGGATCCGGCTCATTTTGGTATCATGTCCTAAAATGAGCTCCCAAAACGGATGGATGGGGTGGATTTATAATAAAAAAAATCACTGTCGGCCCCACCTTGGTTCCCACCGCAGGAACTTCCTGCGCCAGGCTTTCGCAGGAAATCTACGCCCTTACCTACTTACGTACACAGATTTTCGAGTGGGGCTTGGGTGAATCCACCGAGGTGGGTGGATCCTGATTATGGGCCCACCTTGATGTATGTTCCCTGCGTCTATGCCATCAATCCGTTTTTACATATCAATTTAGGTCATGGTCCCAAAATGGAAGCAAATCCAAATCTTAGGTGGACTACGTTATAGGAACCAGTGGTGATTGAATTACCCACCATTAAAAACTTCTTAAGGGACACCGGAATGTTTATTTTCCATCCAACCTGTTGATAAGGTCACAAAGACCGGACCCAAATAAATATCAGCTTGATGCAAAACTTATATGGCCTACAAGAAGTTTTGAATGGTCAATAATCACTGTTTCCGGTGGTGTGGTCCACCTGCGATGTGGATCCACTTCACTTTTGGGACCATGACCTAAAATGATCTTTCAATGCGGATGAACAGCATGGTGGATCATCGATAGGCCCCACAGTCAGCGATCCACCCACCTCGCACCTTTCTTTTTTTTTTTGGTTAGTCATGCAAGCAGCCACCTTGTTAGCTGCACAGCACACGCACACAGTTAATCACACTATGCACCCACCCACTTGTGGGGTTAGTGCGTCTCCTTGGCATTTCGAGCCTGAGACTTTGTCTTCCAGCTGGGCTAGCAGGCTGAGACGCACCGAAGCCGTACCCTGGATTGCCTGCTAAACCTTTGGCAGAAAGTTAGCTTGATGGGACCATCATGGTGTCTGTGAGAAATCCTCCTCGGTCTATCCATTTTTTCAGTTCTTATTTGGACATGGCAAAAACAGAGACAGATCTGAAACTCAAGTGTGCAACACGGCAGGATAAAGTAGGTAGGCAAATGCTTACCGTTGAAACCCCTAGGGCCCACATTTATATGCCATCCATACCGTTCATCAGGTCATTCCTACAGGGATGAACTGAAAACATAAAAATATTAGCCCGGTCCAAAACTTCTGACTTAGGGGTGGATATTCAATCCTCATTGTTTCCTGTGATGCGGGTTACTTAAGTTTTGGATCTATCTCATTTTTGAATTTGTATCTGTTTACACCAATCCTTGTGCGTCCATGCAGACCAATGAGACACGGCCATGTGTCGGCTCTTCATACTAATGACAAATGAAATTCTACTTGAGCCTTGGGGATATCTTTCAACCTATATCCTTCGGTGACACATCACCTGCTAAAAAGTAAAATGCACGCTCGCAAAAGAGACACTATGATGAAGGACAAGTAGCCCTCACATGAGTGGCACGTATGGTCGAAGCAACGTGCTTGATGAGCTTATAAAGAATCTAGATATGCTCAGTAAGATTGTCTTACACAATCCTGCTAAAATGGAGAGCCTTCACAGAGATGGCCGATGCTTTCACAGAGACTACGTAGGTTCGAGAAGACAATTCTTCCCAAAATGGAAGGAAATCAAAGAACACAAGGAAAAATTTGAGCTGGCTGGGATACGGCCTAATCCCCCATAATCTTCAAGAATCTCTGTAGCCAAGTTGGCAAAGAGATCTGAAAACGATTTCATCTCGTACCTTTCAAGGATCTCGTAACCTTCCAGGATCCTAGACTCGCTAGGAAACCAAATAGAGGTTGCCACCTAAGCTATATAAGGAGCATGTGATGAAGAGCTTAGGGCTTACGCCAAAACATAATCTATCTACATAGAGCAACATTGCTTATCTTAGTTCTAGTTTTTAGTTCCTCCACTTCTGTCCAACCCCGCTGTAGAACGTTCGGAGTTCAGGATAGCTTAGATTATTATTGTTTAGCGTCATCAGTGTAGTATATGTAGAAGTAGTACAAATATCTATGACCTACCATCGTCGGATGCCCTATCAACTGGGTTCTTGGAAAATCACACTCCGGTCACATTCTGCTGGCTATTGGCCTTGAGTTTTTGTTTGTACAAGCGATCGTAGGTATTTATCTTTTTATTTAATTTTCTGCTTATTTTGTTTTTTTGTTGATTGTATTGAGCTTCAAATATAAATTATTAAAATCGGCATTTCAGCCTTTAGTTTTTAATCTTTTCCATCCACTACTGCGTTATTGAGAAATATGAGGCCCGCAATTACCATTGAAAGAAAAGTCATTAGCATAAGGTAAAAAGTTCTAAATCGCATAATCATTGCAACATTGGTGGCTAGACAGTCAGGTCAACCTTCATAGGCTTGATCCTATGGCTGATTTGGCACCTAGGGTCGTAAGAATCAAACTCGAGTCGAATATGACTCTATCATGTCCACACCATCCTAATCACACATGTTTAACTGAGTATGGGCCTTCATTAACACGAGTGGCCTTGTATTTGATTGAACAACAAACAATGTCTTAATATGATATGATAAACGGATGGACGGGGAGAATTTGTCACATTTATCATGGTGGGGACCACCTAGCTTTCTGTCTGGGAAAGTTCAAATGAGAAAGGCTCTCGCCAGCAATTCGAGTCCATTGCTTACTGCCTTGCAAGTTACTTCCTTTGGGGTACTCGTCAGCAACCCATTTGGTACATAGCTCTTTGTGACCTACCACAATGTATGCGTTTTATCCACACCATTGATCCATTTTTACATATCATTTTAAGGCATGAGCCCAACAATGAGGCACATCCAAAGCCCAAATGAACTATACCAAAAGAAATGGTGGGAATTAAACGCCCCACCACTGAAAACTTCTTATGGACCACAAGTTTTAAATCAAGCTGACTTTTGTATTTCCCTTCATTCAGGTTTATGTGACTTCGTGGGCAGGTTGGATGGAAAATAAACATCGTGGTGGGCCTTTGGAATGTTTCAACGGTCAATTTCTATTACTTCTTGCCGTTGGGTCCACAATTTTTTTGTTTTTTTTGTTTTTGGGTTAGTCATGCAATGCACACATCCTGTTAGATGTGCAACGCATCCACCCATTCAGTAACACGATAATCCCTCCCACTGGTGGGTTAGTGGATTTCGAACCCAAGACCAGCAGTTGAAACACCCAGGCGCTGGGCCAGCGGGTGATCCTGTCGTGCAGTCCACATGAGCTTTGGATCTGATTCATTTGGGATCATGCCATAACATGAGCGCGCAAAATGAATGGACAGCATGGATAAAACACATACATCATGGTGGGGCCCACAGAGCTTTTCCACTCCCCACCGTACCAAGCTCAGTTGGAGGGGTCAAGTACAGATGGGTCACCTACCAAGCTTGGTACTGGGTGTCGCAGGAAGTTCTTACGCCGGGAAGCTAGATGGGCCCACTGTGATGTATGTGAGAAATCCACCCCATCCATCTGTTTTTCCATGTCATTTTAGGACCAGACACAAAAAAAATGAGGAAGATCCAAAACTCAAGTGGGCTACATGAGAGAGAGGTGATAATGGGGATTAAACAACCACTGTTAAAACTTGTGTAGGGCCACAAAAGTTTTGTATTAAACTAACTTTATAATATTTTCAATTCGTCATAGTGCGAACAACCTCATGAAAAGTTTGGATAGCATATAAACATCAAGGTGGACCCATGAAGGTTCCACGGCAGAAATTTCTTTCCACACTGTTTCATGTCATGTGTCCCATTTGAGTTTTGTATCCATGTTATTTTTTGTCTCACTTCCTAAAATGAACTACAAAAACTAATGTACAGGGTGGATTTCTCACAAATCACAATGGCCTCACCCGACTGCAGGAACTTCCTCCCACACCTTTCACGCAAATCCGCATTTCCGGATTTCCTGCCAAAGCCTCTCGTAGGGGGACGCGGATTGCGTCCGACCAGAGGTCGGACCTTTAAGCGTCCGACCAGATCTATACGAGGGCCCACCGTGATGTATCAGTTTATCCAGGCTGTCCACTCATTTTCTGAGATCATGTTAATGTAAGAGCCCAAACCTGAGGCAGATCCAACGGTGTTATGGTCCACACCAGAGATAACTCTTGCAGTTAATGCAACTTGAATTTATGCTACGTGCATTTAATGAGCATTTAATGCAACCCAATCTTGCTATTTAGTGTGGTGGACTACAGCGTTGGATCTTCCATATTGGTGGGCTCATACCTTAACATGATCTTATAAGAGAGATGGACGGCTTGGATAAACCGATACATCACAGTGGGTCACGAAACAGTTTTGGTCGGACGCTTAAAGGTCCGACCAAGGTCGGACGCAATCCGCGTCCCTCGTAGGGGGAATCTAGGTGGGCCCACCGTGACATTTGGGATAAATCCACGCTGTCGATCCATTTTGTGAGATCATTTTAAGACGTGCGACCAAATATTAGCTGGATCCAATACTCAAGTGGGCCGAAAATGTGAGGATTGAATATCCATAGTTGAAATATTCATAGGGCCACGGAAGTTTTGAATCAGGCCAATATTTGTTTTTTCAAGTCATCCAAGTAGTAATGACATTATGAACGGTATGGATGGCATATAAACATCACTTTTCCTACCCATCTTTTCCTTTAGTGCAGCCCACTTGAATATTGGATCCGGTTCATTTTTGGTAGAACATCCTAAAATGATCTCTCAAAAACGTATGGACGGCCTGGATTTATCCCAAATGTTGGGGGGGGGGGGGGGGGGGGGGGGTGTGCACCTAGATTCCCAGTGCATCCATGTCCACTCCATCCAAGTGCATCCATGTCCACTCCATCCATCCATTTTGCCGGATTATTTTAGGACATGAGATAAAGAAATCAGGTGGATCCACAACTCAAGGAGGCCATACAAGAGGGAAAACTAGGAAAGAAATGTCCACCGTTGAAACCTTCTTGGGTCCGCCTTGATGTTTATATGCTATCCCAAACTATTTATGAGGTCACTCCCATTGGGATGAGCTGAAAATACATCAACTTAGCCTGATACAAAACTTTTGTGGCCATACGTATGTTTCAACGGTTGTCGGGTTGAATTTCACACAAGCATAATAGTGGGCCCCACCTAGCTTCCCAACGTAGGAACTTCTAGCGAAAGCTGGCTTTCTGTCCTTGTGGGTGTTACCCCTACTGCGTGGCCCACATGGATAATATTTTGTATATCCATGCTGTCCATCCGCTTCTCCGGCCCATTTTAGGATCGTCTTCCAAAAATTATGCAAATCTAAATCTCAAGTGGACCATACCACTGGAAACAGTGCTGATTGAGTGCCCACCATTAAAAATTCCAAAGAGCCCATTGTAAGGTTTCCATAATGTTTATTTGCAATCCAAGCTTTTGATAATGTCAGGAAGATCTGGATGAATGGAAATTTTAAAGATCAGCTTGATCCAAAACTTTTGTGGCCCGCGAAATGCTTTTAATGATTATTCATCACTCTTTCTATTGGTATGGTCCACCTGAGATCTGGATCTTCCTATAATTTTGGATTGTGTCCTAAAATTAGACGTAACAACAGATGGATGGCATGGATATACAAAAAATACATCAAGCTAGGCCCCACATGGTAGGGGTAACACACACTAAGGTGTGGCCCCCGGCCTCACTTAAGATGGTGCAACCAATAAAGTAGGGCCTACCTTGATGTATGTTTTCTATATCCACGTCCGTTTGTTTTGCCATATTCTTTTTGGGCATGAGCCAAAAAATGAAGCAGCTCCAATTCTCAAGTGGACCATACCATAAGAAACCGCATGGGGTGATTGACCATTAATGGGCCACGAAAGTTTTGAATCAAGTTGATAATTGTTTTTTTCCCTTCATCAAGGTTTACGTGACCTTATCAATAGGTTGGATGGCTAGTAAACATTACAGAAACCTTAATATGGGCACTAGGAAGTTTTTTATGGTAGGGTGTTCAATCACCACAGGTTCCTATATATATATATATATATATATATATATATATATATATAGTACAAGATTTGGATCTTCTTCATTTTGGGCTCATGCCATAAAATGATCTAGCAAAAAGGATGGACAGAGTGGATACAGAATACATGCACCAAGGTGGACCACAGAGTGGATATAGAATACATGCACCAAGGTGGACCCCATTGTAAGGGCCGCATTGTCTTGGGTGAGGCTGGGGCTGCACCTACTTTGCTACCTGAGGCAATCCCCACCAAGATGCATGTGTTTTATCCACACCAGCAATCCATTTCGCCTGTTCATTTTAGGGCATTATCCCAAAAAAGCCCTAAAGTGAGGCAGATCAAAATCACACGTCGACCACATCATAGGAAACAATGGTGATTGAAAGCCACGCACCATTAAAAACTTCTTAGGTCCACTGTAATATTTGTTTGTCATTCAATCTATTGATGAGGTCACACAAACCTAGATGATGGGAAAACACAAATATTAGGTTGATCCAAAACTTTTGTGCGCCCTAGGAAGTTTTGAATGATGGCCATTCAATCATCACTATTTCCCATGGTATGGTCCACCTGAGATTTTTACCTCATTTTTATGCACTGTATATTGTTGGAAATCCGGTCAGCGGAAGCACCGAAGAAGATCAAACAATCACCACACCAGCCACACACGCAATCAACGCAAAAGCACAGGAATTTTATGTGAAAAACCCTTGCGGGAAAAAACCACGACACAAAGCGACACCTTCCACTATGAATTTAGATGATTACAGAGTTAGAACTACCCGAGTAGATCCCAAAGATGAACACGGCACACAAAACTCTTAATCCACTCTCCCAATAACCCTAATCTTGTTTAGATCACCTAGGTATTGCTTAGAATAGAGTATAACACGATCAGAAAACATATTTATAAGAGGAAACCCGAAATTAGAAACAAGTAGCGCGAAAACCGCGTAACATTATCAAATTCCGCAGACTGTAGATCGGTCGGGTGACTGGTCGCACACAGTCTAGAGAGTTGCATGCTCGTTGCCTCAACTTAGACCTGTCCCCAGACCGGTCTGAGCACTCTGCGACCGGTCGGGCGACCGGTCTGAGCTACCAGCGACCAGTCTGACGACCGGTCTTAAAATGCCAAAAAACGTCCAGAGAGTTTGGACCTCAAACTGCACCAATCTGTCCACTGGTCAACCGGTCGGTGGACTCTATTTATGCACAATAATAAGGCCTTCACAACAAACTCCACCAAGGCATCATTAAACATCAAACCATATCTTCTACTCTTCAAAGAACCAACTCATCATCAATCATAGTCGCCGCTTCTCATGCATCACTGCGTCTTCGTTAAGCCTTCGCCAATCCCAGAGAAGTTACGCGGAACTTGAACTTCTCTATAGGGACCACCTTGGTCAGCATATCCGCCGGATTCACGCTAGTGTGAATCTTGTCCAGAGTCACATCTCCTTTCTCAAGCACCTGTCGAATAAAATGGTGACGCACATCAATGTGTTTATTACGTGAGTGATAAACAAAACTTTTAGCCAAATTTATAGCACTTGAGCTATTACAATTAACCGGCACGGCTTCCTGCTGAAGCCCCAACTGATTTATCATCCATTTCAACCAAACATCTTTCTTGAAAGCTTCTATCATTACCATATACTCAGCTTCAGTAGTGAAAAAAGCCACCACAGACTGAAGCTTAGACATCCAACTAATCGCTCCACCCGCTAATACAAACGAGTACCCTGAAGTCGACCTTCTATTGTCCACACTACCTGCATAATAAGAATCGACGAAACCAGCCAATTTGTCCTTGGACTTTTCAAACGTCAAGACGTAGTCCTGCGTACCCCAAATGTATCGAAGTAGCCATTTCACAGCTTCCCAATGTTGTTTGCCCGAGTTAGACATGAATCGGCTTATAACACCTATAGCCTGTGAAATATCTGGTCTTGTACAGACCATGTCATACATTAAACTGCCTACAACATTTAAATAGGGCACATGAGACATAACACGCTTTTTTTCATCTGTCTTGGGACACTGTTTAGAAGAAAGCTTGAAGTGAGCCGCGTGGGGAACGTTAACCGGTTTGGACTTGTCCATCTCGTACTTCTTCAATATCTTCTCAAGGTATTCTTCCTGAGATAACCACAACCTGCTCATTTTCCTGTTTCTATGAATATCTATGCTAAGAATTCTCTTTGCAGCCCTCAAATCCTTCATCTCGAATGTCCCTGAAAGCTGAGTCTTCAACACATCGATGTCAGACATGCTATGACTGACAATAAGCATGTCATCGTGTACAACACCAGTATGAAAAACTTCTCATCATTCAGTGTACAATTTGTCTTGTGGTTTGTTGGTTTGCTTAGATTCTACTTCTAGATTATATTTCTTCCTGTTTATCGTTTGTGGGTGAGACCGGAGATTGGATCTTGGTTCACCAGCGTTGTTAGCGTGCTGCGCAGCATAAGATACCTAAGTAAGTTCCACATCCATGATCCAAACTGTCCAACTCAGATCACACTTACATCAAAGCCATCTCAACCATCCAATGTTAGCAGAGTAGGGTAGGATCCGAGATCTACGGTCATCTCCTCTAGAAAGAGTGCTTTAGTTCTCCTTTCCATCTCCCACATCTCCACATGCACCAGTGACAATCCTGTCATCTCCTCTATTCTTTTGTTCGCTTTTACATACTCATCCTCTCAAATACCCCCTTCTCATAGTCTGAGTGATTCCTTAGTTGTATGCTCTATGCCAGGCCAAATTTTCGGATTGCTAGTGCATTGGAAACCAAGTCAGCTTAGACTTTCTTTTCTTTTCTTTAATCCCTTGCATATTGTACATGTTCATCCTTACTAGTAGTTACTGCCTCCTTAGGTTCACAGCAGGTTGAGATAGTGTGATCTTCTCTACAAAGTAGTAAAATATTTGGTCATTATCATCATTGGCATAATGCATTAGCTTCCTTTTTCTTTCTTTACAACTACTATCTCTCTTAAATATACCCTAAGTTGAGACACCGTGATCTCCGTAGTGGTGATTTGGGAGAATGGTGGCTTACTAGCTTAATTGAATGTGGACCGTTGCTGTATTTCTTTTTCCTGGTCTATTTTCAGGCCTCAAACGGAATTTTTAGTATAAGCCATCGAGAAAACTTCTGTCCACTGTGGGGTCTATCAGATCAACAGTCAGAATCACCCTGCCATTGACCCCACTTGTACAAATTGACAAACTGAGGCTTTCATGCACAATACTTTTCCCAAGGATCATATAATTCATCTAGCAGCGACATATACCAAAAATGGATGTTTTTTCACAAGCAAGAATGATTCTTTTGGATCAGGCTCGAACCAACTGTCATCTTCTTCGCAGACGCTGTTGGGTGGATTTCTAGCTGTCATATTAGTGAATTTAGGTACCACTTTCTACATCATCATGGCAATGAAGGAGCTTTTGGACAATGAGCATTGGTCGGATCCCACCTTCCTAGCTGATGCCAAGGCCAACATTTAGCCAATCTGCAGCAGTGAAAAGGGATGATTGCCCAAGCCCATGACAAAGAAGAGTAAGAGCTTATACAAATGTTGTCATGATTCATTTCATCACCAGGTATTGTCATTGCTTATTAAGTGAAATTAAAATCGATTACGCTTGTCTTGGTCTGTTTGATTAGTAAATGTTTATCCTTCTCCAGATTGGGTCACGAAATATCTGGCTGTGAGATAATGTTTTTGAGATTGATTTATATAGGCCCTCCTGGTTTTCCTTGTTAGCCCACACTCGCCTAACTGCCATGTGTTGGGCATCTAAGCATAGTTCAAAAAATCAAAAAACTCAATTTGACTTGACCAAATCTTAATAGACTCGACTTGACATTTTAATCATTAAATTTTTATTATTTTAATGCATTTAAAACCGTAGAAAATGGCTAAAGTAATTAGAGTGCGGATCGTCTGTGTTGAAGGCACATGGAAGTTCTAGCGCCGTTGCTTCTCATTAGTCCACGTCATTTTCGATGACTTTATCTACCAAGATACGCCGGATTTTTTTTCTCCACATACATTGCTAACTACACAACCGTCTTTTAATGTGTGAAACTTTTTCTAAGTCCCATCATGATGGAATCGAGTCTATATGAATATGAGATGACAAGATACGAAGTGATTTGTTTTGAAAAACTCAAAATTCTCTTGATTTAGTAGTTTTCTATATGAGTTCCATCTTTATATGGCTTATAGAAAGTTTGAACATTATTGAAGTCTAGTTCACATTACACATCTCTCATTTTGAAAGGATTAGAAGGATATTTTTTATTAATTGGATTATAGCCTTAAGTGTTGAGGAACCAAGCCGGAGAATTTTGTCAATCACGTTTAAAAAAAAAAAAGAATGAAAATGAATTTAAGATAAGGAGTTTTAAAAATCCTATCTTATATCATTTTGATATAAAAAAGAAGAAAATGGTAGAGTGGCAAATCTGTTGAGAAAAAGAATATCGAAAAGCTCTATCTATCACCAACCAAGGGAGGGTTGATCACCCAAGATAGTAATGTGAAGTAGTGTAAAAGTTGTCGATAGAATGGTAAGGCAAATTCCTGTCATAGGCCTGTTGTTGATCCGTACACTTTTAGATTTATAGTCCAATTGATCTCTGAAGAAAAGAGTAATCCTTAAAATTAACGAGTTGAGCATTCATTGAGCACTATACTAGACCACAATTGTTTGAACATTTTTCTATTTGTCAATTAATCATCGGGGACTATTTGAAACATTCACCATGTCTTTGGAAGATTAAGTTTTTAGCATTTATCACTAGGTATTTTTGAATTTCACTTTCACATTTCTTCGATTTTATAGAAATTAATATATAAGAGAGGGTTGAGTCGTGGATTTGAACTTGTTTTCACGCATGTTTTACTCGGTACTAGTAAAATGCTGGTTGGGGTTGTGTTAAGCTCTAAGTTGTGCATATTTATACTCCAATTCATCACACATTTACTTTGAATTGAGTCATTAAAAGAACCTACTTATGTGTGTAATTGTGTTTGTAGGAAAGAGAGAGAGACCTCATGAATTCAATCTAAAATGACCACTTTAGAGCACATTGAAGATCAATGAAATAAGAGCCAAGAATAGAAGAAAGAAGCAATGAAGAAAGAAGCAGAGAAAAGAAGAAAATGAAAAAAACAATCTTCTAAGACCAGTCGCACGATCGATCGTCCACTGCCATTGATCGATCACCCGACTGGTCTGAAATTCGACAAAGGTTGGCTAGGCCTCTTAGATGGGGCTAAGAGGTGAAGCTTGTAGTTAGGTTTAATGTTTAATTCATTCATACAAATACTCTAAGCTTTTGTTTTGAATTTTTCAGGTTCTAGTTTGAATAAAGTTGATATTTTTAGACAATTTCGAGTGCTTGTGTGCCAAGTACATGAGTTACTTATAAGTTTCTGAGACTGATTATTATGGTTTTATGATATTTGAATTGTGAAAATCCTAGATCCGCCATGACCTCAATATATGGCTGATGCTTCGAAGTGCTACAAGTTCAATTTCTCTATGCTTCAAGTAAAACTTGAATTGAAGTTCCATATTTGAGTTTGGATTATTTAAGTGCGTTTAATTGCAATATCTTCTAATTGGACAGAGATAGGACTTTTATTCTAATCGTGCGAATGTGCTTGTTGGATGGATTAATGTTAAAACTACTACAAGTGGATCCTTGTCGCCCTAGTTACTTTAAATTCTGAGATTTTTCTATTTAAATTCCTGTTTATTGGAATTGGTTTGGTTGCATAATCCTTGAGGATGATCTCGATCTCATGATCGATTATTACTACATCGCAGCCTCACACTTAGGGCTGGAAAACACAACCCTTTGATTTAGCAACCGTTGCCTGACTTGTTCTGCGCCTTTTATGCAATGGTGTCACATGCCTTTGTGAAAATGGCTGCAATCACCAACTAAGAGAAGACTTTCATCTACAGCAAGAATCGATGATGGTGGTGGATTAACAACAACAACCGACTATTAATCCATTTGGCATTCCATATTGAGTGGGCATAAACCTACATGACTCGGGCATTCCACCTTCTCTTTTGACATAGAACCCATACAAGGGCCTTAGGTGACATAGGGAGAGTTAATTTATTATGGAGAACTATTTGAAGCCATGCATCACTACTAATGTCCATATGGGTGGGCATAAACCTATATGACTCAGGCATTCCACCTTTTTTTTTTTTTTTAACGTACAACCCATACAAGGGTCGTAGGTGACAAAGGGAGGTACAACCCATACAAGGGCCGTAGGTGACAAAGGGAGAGTTAATTTATTATGAAGAACTATCTGGAGCCATCACTAGTAATGTCAGGAGGTTCAATACAGAGGCATGCATATATATCCTGTATGTGCAATGAGAAGAAGTCTAAATGATTCATTATTTTTTGAGACATGGATGGGTTCTTAATAATGTCTGTTCCAAGATTTATGTGAAGATTTTGAGATATATATATAGTTTTTTATGCCCCCAAACTACTAGTTAGTGGAAAACTAAAGTTGCATTTGCTGAGAGGGAGTTGCTAGCCAATTTGTTTGTAACAGACTTTTTGAATTATAATCTATCACCTTTGGTGATATCGATTCAACTATTTGGTATTCATGTACAATGTATTGATTGCTTCAAAAAATAGAAATTTAAATAAATTAAATTAAAATCAGAAGTTGATTTCAATACAAATGTTTATATGTTAAGCTTTTAAGTTAACGCACAAATAGATGTGTAGTGCCCTCTGTGATGTTTTCATAGCGTTCAACCCATCCATCACAATTCTATTCTCCTTTGGTCCCAAGAACCAAGTCAATCTAAAACTTAGGCGGGACATACCATATAAAATCATGCTTAAAACCTTTTAAATCATACTTAGTGGTACAAATTAGTTTTGGCCTTTTCCTCTTTTTCTTTCTTTATTTTTTCGGTTCAACCAAGACAAATGCATCTTTTAAATGCTCTAAATGGCACACATAAAATGCAGTGGGCCCCAAAAACAAACCAAAAGGTTTTTATTAGTGTTCATCGTTTACCAATTGTTTCCCCTATGGTGAGACCCACCTAATTAGTTTTAGCTTTTCCTGTTTAAGCACCAAGTAGAACATTAGGGAATGCAAATGATGGATGGGTTGTATATCACGAAAGAGTCTACATCCTATATTTCTCTCAAACAGGAATGTTCAATTTCCTGCATTTCATTGGACCTCATCATCACTAATGACATCATTCAATGCAAACTGATGTCACCAATGACGAGATGGACCAATCACACTGCAAGGAATAGAAAATCTATGTTCCTCGGGAATAGAGGATCTGGATTCGTCATGAAAGCATTATGGTGGGACCCCATGTCGATTTGTACATTAAGCTTAATGTAGAAATGTTTGTAGTCAACCCCCCTAGTAAAATTCTAGGTGGTCTTCTCCTCCCTTCAGCAAAAAAATAAAAATAAAATAATAATAATAATAATAATAATAATAAAAATAAAATAAATAAAGATGTGCTTTATCAAAATAGCATGGTTAATTTTCACGCCATTACTTTATTCATCACGAAAGAAATAAGAAATACATAGTTCCTTTCTCCATATTTTATATCGGCACCCTCTAATGTTGAATTCTAAATGCCTTTGGCTACAAAAAGGATGTCAAGAAAAACAAAAGTAATGAACAAGAACTTATTATTGGTATCCGTATTTCTTCAGTCCTATAC
This sequence comes from Liriodendron chinense, assembly GCA_003013855.2. Classification (NCBI taxonomy): domain Eukaryota; kingdom Viridiplantae; phylum Streptophyta; class Magnoliopsida; order Magnoliales; family Magnoliaceae; genus Liriodendron; species Liriodendron chinense. The sequence goes on along the minus strand of PVNU02004025.1, from coordinate 6,149 downwards.
TATGGGGATTCTTTACTTGCATTTTTTAAAATAAGACTACTGATCCACCATATATATGGCATATAACAAAAAAATCAAACTGTCCAAGTTGAGGGGCCTAATGTGGATGAAGCACGGCTTAGAAATTACTCTAATTGGATTATCTTAAGCATCAAAATAGTGGATTATCTTAAGCATCAAAATAGTGGCTATCAAATTTCCGACAATAAATAATATGATCAACAGTCAATATCAACGGGTAAATTCAAAGGTTTACGATCTTTTTGAATACGATCTTTGCTCAGATGGTGTGATTTTCTTGGTCTATGTTTCATCCACTATGGTCCTAAATTTTAAACTTTTAAGATGACATAAATATGTCATGCATTCGACAGATGACATTCTAATGGTGCCACTTAAGTAAAGGAACTCCCTTATTTCTGTCGTCACACCCAAATAATGGACTCCCTTATGTTTTTTGGCATGAATAGCATGATAGAAAAGCTAGAAAATACCCTATTTTCCCAGAACCATTTGGGAGGGATGTTAATTTACTACCTTTGACATGAATGTGGCACGTGTGCAATATCTAAACCATACACAAGAAGCATTGTAGTAGGAAATGGCCATTCTCAAGAAATTAGACCCATTGGAAAAATAGGTGGGCCATGGTAGTAGACCTAGACTTAGGTACAAGGTCTAGACCCAACCATATGTATGAGGTCTACCAGATGTTGACATTACCTATTACACCTGTCTGTCACAAAGATAACTAAGAAAAACAGAAGTAATATGGCTATTACAATGTAGTTACATACCAACAAAACTAAAGACTATTACATAACATAACTACTAAAACTAGTAGGATAACTCCAGTTTGTAAGAAAAATGTCTGAACAACTTGAGAAAATTCTAAACAACTTAAGAAAATTGATATATTTGAATAAGGTGAAGAGGAAATTTGTAATACCCCAAAAAATTTAGGCACACGAGTAAGTACACAAGTGCGTGTTCACGCGCGAGAAATCAAATTCTAGGCAGTGTTGTTCGCACACATACACACAGATATGCAGTTTTATACATATCCCGACACTTTTAAGATTCTGAAAACTTAGTGTACTTAGTTAAGTCGATAGGTGGACCGTTAGAATGATCTATCATTGCTAGGCAGGAATATCTAACCATCCACTTCGATTTTGAACTACGCGATCAACGTAAACTCGCCATATGATCTTCACATCGTCCTGTACACATGTCCATCCGTAAATCTAATCCGTATATCTTGTCCGTCACCTGGCATATATTTAGATCATTGATTTTTCAACTATATGAACCTGTTTAGGCGTGCTTATAACACCCCAAGTTCTTGGAATCGTTTAAATCATAATTTAATAAATTAAATAACTTTAAATGTTGATAAATTAATATTAAATAGTCCGTAGGGAGTTAGGGTATGGTCCCTTTATTAAAGTTGCTTATAATAAATCCTAGAACAGTATAGAAGTATTAAATTTCACAAAACTCATAAATTTGCAATAATTACGAAAATGCCATTAGTTAAACTTAAGTTAAACGGCCATTTTTAAGTTTTATGATTTCTGGCTATCAATTTCACACGAAACTTTATATACTAGTTCTAGAACATAATTTAACCGTACACGTCGAAGTTTAGCCCTCTGATCATCCTAGAAATGCCCTAATAAAAAATTTGACTATAAGTGGCCCACCTCAATTCGGATCTGCCTCATTTTTTGTGTCAATGGATGAAACTGCATCGTCGACCTTCTGGATGGAGAAAATTGCCCTAAACTATCGTATGTGGACCCCACTTGTGTGAGTAACAGTGGTGTTGGTGTATACGTGCAAAGCACGTATATATATATATATATATATATATATATATATATATATATATATATATATATAAAGAGAGTTCTTCTTCCAGATGCTGTTACAGCATCCGCGCGACCCGACCCAATCGGCCCACACCATCCATCATGGTGGACACCATCTGGAAATCCACCTCGTCCATTAGGTAGCCCCCTCTTGGGACTACTAAGGGGAGAACCCGTTTTTGTAAGTAAAAGCTCGAGTGTACCGCACAATCCTCTTATCTCTATAGCTGAACGAAATAAAACGCTCAAGATCAGGACTGATCCTATGCATGTGCCCCTGAAATTTTAGGGGATTGTTTTCATGGACCCCACCTACTATTTGAACGATCTACATGTGATTAAGTGCAAAAAAAGTCGCACGAGATGAGTGCCGGGCGGTGCCAACACCAAAACCGGTCGGGAGTTTCCCGCACCGACCCACCGACTTAGGGAGTCTTTAAAAGACCTCCTTACATGCATCTCCCTCTTCACCGGTGTCCAACCAAGAGAGAGTTTTTGTGAGAGAGAGAGAGAGCGAGAGAGAGAGCGAGAGAGAGAGAGGTGACGTGAGAGAGAGCTCCCATGCCGCTGCTGTTGCTGTTGTTGCTGGGGCAGTATCTCAGTCAAAAAAAAAAGAAGGAAGAAGAAGAAGAAGGAGAAGGAGAAAAGAAGAAAGAAAAAAAAAGAAAAGAAGAAAGAAGAAGAAAAAGAGAAGAAGAAAGAAAAAAAAAGAGAAAGAAGGAGAAAGAAAGAAGAAAGAAGAAGAAGAAGAAGGAAGAAGAAATAGAGAAAGAAAGAGAAGAAGAAGAAGGAAGAAGAAAGAAAGAAGAAGAAGAAGGAAAAGAAGATAGAGGGAGAAAGAAGAAGAAGATTCTAACCCAGCGAGTCAACTTGCCGAGTCGACTCAGTCCAGGAATCAATTCGTTTCAAATTTAAGGAACGTCACAAGGTGAGTGATTCATTATAGAAATTTCTAATTAATACTTCTTCCCTTAACTTTGTTTCTCTCTAAGTATGATTTTCAATTTCCATGTCATCCTTCAACATGGTTCGTAGTTAACGATCCATCTCTCGATCTCTTTCTAAATTAAACTTAGAATCGTATATTTAATCCCAGATAAGGGATCCATACATCTTCTATCTCTATCCTTAAAGTTCACCTACCAATTCTTTTTCTTATGGAATTAATTTTATCAAGTTTTTCTTTTTAATGCACATGTCAGAATTCCACAACAATTCAACTTAGGATTTCATACAGGTGATGTCTCCAACATGCACCCCTAGATACACGTAATATTCTCAAGATTCCACGTGACATTAGTCTTAAACTTACTAATCGACAACAACTTAGGTTTAGATAATGTACAATACATAACTCTTGGAACAATCTTAGTTATTCGTCAACACTAAACCTTACGCAATGACCTTCTCAAATTCCTCGATTGACAATAACTAAATCAAGATAAAGAATTACTTGAATGAAGATAACACATGCATGGGGTGATTGGACTTGAGTTTGATATGCATTGTATGCTTGAAGAAGTACTTCCATAACTTATGACATATACATACATTTATACACTGCGACAGAACAGGAGCATGGTTGATTTGACTCCTGGCGTGCATGGTGGATTTGCCGCCTAGCTGTACCGGTTAGGTGAGCATGGTTGATTTGCGACAGGTTCCTAATGTTCAGTGGCAGCGAGTTCTGGTCGTTTCACTTATTGAGCATGGTTGATTTGCTCGGTTGGATCAGTGGTGCATGGTTGATTTGCCCACTGGCGTGCATGGTTGATTTGTCGCTTCGCTGTACCGGTTAGGTGAGCATGGTTGATTTGCGACAGGTTCCTAATGTTTAGTGGCGGCGAGTTCCTAGACGTTTATTGCTCTCACACGTATCATAACATAGATGACATCATGATAATCATGTTCCACTTATAATAAATCATAAAATGTATTAATCCTCATGTCATCCTCGTCTATTTCATACAATTCTATCCGTTGATGATTTGCATCCTATCTCTTATTAACTGGAATATTACCTATGATGGAAATGACCTCACTGGGCTTTTAGCTCACCAAAATCACAACAGTTCTTGCAGGTTCACAGGAAGAAAAAGACATAGACGCAGCAAAGTACTCAGAAGGTCACATATCACACGAGTGTCGAATGTAATCGATTTGTTTTAGTTTTGTAAAAATTCAATGTAATAAGACATTAGTGGAAAAAAATATATATATTTGGGATTTATTTTAGATATGCGATGTGTAGAATGGAATCTCAAGGAATCTATGCTCGAATTTTATATTCACACCCTGGAACTCGGGCTTTGGGTCGTTGTACTCGGGTTCCGAATTTCGGGGGGTGACAAAATTTCTTATGAGCAACCAACCTTAAAGCTTCACTTATGTTTAGATCCTCCTTATTTGCTTACATAACATAGTGATATATTGGAACAAGATGAAGAGGAAATTTCTTATGAGCAACCGAACCTGATGCTTTACTCATGTAAAGATCCTCCTTATTTGATTGCATAACATAGTGATATATTGGAATGAGAGAAGTGGAAATTTCTTATGAGCATCCAACCTTGAAGCTTCACTCATGTCTAAATCCTCCTTCTTTGTTTACAGAACATAGCTACTATAATTAGTAAGATAACTCCAGTTGGTAAGCAGAATGACTGAACAACTTATGAAAAGTGAAATGTTGGAATAAGATGAAGAGGAATTTTCTTATGAATAGCCAACCCTGAAGCTTCACTCATGTCTATATCCTTATTTGCACCCCCAGGAAACTCCCAATCAAATAAATATAAAAGATTGGCAAGAGCAAGCTCCATAGTATGGTTGACAAATGAAATTCCAGGGCAAATCCTCCTCCCTGCCCCGAAAGGAATTAATTGAAAATCATTTCCTTTGAAGTCAATTGGGTTGTTGGCAAATCTCTCTGGGAGAAACTCATTAGCATTTTCCCATGATCTAGGGTCCCTTCCAATGGCAGATGCATTAACCAAGACCGTTGTTTTTTTAGGGATAACATAACCTTGTAGCATAACGCTTGATGTGGATTCATGTGGAATTAATAGGGGTGCAGGAGGGTGAAGTCGCAAAGTCTCCTTAATTATATATTTCAAGTAGTCCATCTGAAGAAGGTCATTCTCTTCCACTTTCATTTTTCTCCCAACCACGCTTCTTACCTCTGCTTGAGCTTTCACCATCTCATTGGGACTCTTAATAAGCTCAGCCATGGCCCATTCCAAGGTGGTTGCCGTCGTTCCAGTTCCTCCAACGTACATGTCCTAAGGATAAAAAATTGGAAAAATGAAGTATATGAGTAATCGAGTCATTTAATCATCCAAAAACTCATTTCTTACCTTTTCAATATATGTATTGACAATATTTGAATTAAATGGAAAGATTATAATAACTTACCCCTTGTTAAGAAATATATAGCATAGCCTAAACAATCCAAATATGGTAGACCCATCACTCTAACTTACACTTCTTATGATAAGGGAAGTCCACACTCACAACTTAAAGTTTCCACACATGTGAAGTCTCTAACTCCGATTCGTGCGCCATTTCCATCATTTTCTTTCTCTTGTGACTCATGCACCACTTCCCTCTTTTTTTCTCTCTCGTGTGAGTGGTGCATGAGTGGCAATAGGTGAAGGGTTCCATGACTCCTCAACCTGAAAATCCTAATTAAAGACTACTACTAAGTAGACTCTTTCTAAAACTCATTACTCAACAAAAATAGAAACTCCTGACTAAACAAAAACTTTAAAAAGAAGAAAACACACTAAAAATCAAAATTACTAAAAATAACAAGTTTTCCTAAAATCTTATTTTTCTACTGTAACAGCACATTTTCTGAAAAAACAGATGGACACGAGCCACTTTAGTGAGTCGGCTCACCCCAAAATAAAATTTCAGTAGGAATCCATTTGTTGTGCATCCCGTAACTCCTCCCTGATCAAAAGTTATGGCCGAGTTACGGTGCGCCTTTTTTTGGTCCATCCACAATTTTATTTGACTTTTTCTTGATCTTTTTCTGGGTCCACGTGTGATAGAAAGATGCTTGATCCATACCCTTCATCAGGGGGTTCTTGTTCTACATTAGTCGAGGAATTCACACGTGTGGAAACTCAAGCTGTAAGTGTGGACTTTCCTTGTTATGTTGAGTGTGAATTATCAATCAAGATTGTTTACAATAGTATAGCTTAAAAATTCACAACCTCATACTTGACTAGCGCTCAACTAAGCTTAGGTTGACTCCAAGAATTAATTATG